>CM053514.1:33308529-33631647 GCA_028627145.1 Eidolon dupreanum
CACACATCTATTGGCTGGCTGTACCCCAGAAATGAAGAAAACCAGAAAGCCTTTAATCAGTATTTTCCAAAATGTGATTGCATAACAGTGGTGGAATGTGAGATGCTACTAGATAGTACACAAATCAAACTCAAAATGTTATGTATTAGTTTATCGTGTATTAAAACTTATAGTGAACACAGTAGGGTCCTCGCTTAACAACATTGATAGGTTCTTGGAACTATGGAGAAATGACATAACAAAAACAATTTTACCATAGGCTAATTGATATAAATAAGAATTAAGTTTCTGTGGCATCTCATCAACATTATAATGAAAAGATATTGAATGAAATGACCATTACTAGAGGGCCTACTCTTGTATATCAAATATGATTTATTTGATATTACTTAAGACAATCCTAAAATAGATGATAATATAAGGTTGTCTTTTGAAAAACTGTAGCTTTAGTAAGATGAAAATATGTACTATTTTATATTTATAAATCAAAATTTATTTGATGCTATAATGGCAACCATGAAAACTCAAAGCAAAAGTTAACAAGATTGATTCTTGAGAGTAAGACTTGGTGGTAGAACTAGAAGCTTTTACTTTTAATGTCTTTTAGTAGCTTTTTGTACTATTTTTACCTTGTAAATTTATGTTATAATTAACACGAGTATTTTAAAAAATTCTCATTCATCAGATGATTGGTTAAACAATTATATAATGTGAAGGACTAGATAAAGAATTTAGATCCTTGATTTTTATATCTTCAGCTTTGGCATCCTACTTAGTAAAATGTCAAGAATTTTCAGTTCTAAATAGCAATGATGATTTGAAATGCCTTATGCCTGTGATGCAAGTTAGGTCAGTTTTTTAACATTTTTTTCTTGCCACAGTCATGTGTACTTTAACTGGCATGATTTTTATATGAATCCAATAAAAAGAAATAAAGTCCCTTGATTCTAAACATAAGGTTTTTAGAAGATAAAAGATACTGAGATTTTTTGCTATTCTCTGATAACCCATATGTTATCATTCATAGTATTTAAAACTAGAATACCCTGACTACAACAAAATTAATTTATCTTTATTTAAAAGAGTTTTTAAATGAATTTTAAGGGATAGAAATATTTGATTAATATTTTAAGAATTTGTATTACTTAAATATGTTTACAAACACTGTATTTGTTTTGCACTCATTTTTTTGATGTCTAATTTGTAACATTTTCTTCATGACTTTGATGTTTTCTGTATAAAATAACTATATATCCCTCATGCACTACATTTAAGTTTAATCATTAGAATCAAAGCCTTTTTATCACTTTTAAATAACTGATGATTCAGGTGTCTTCCTGCAAATTTATCTTTTACAATACCTACTAAGACTATTGTTATATATTTTTAAAACTGGTATGATGATCTATAGAGTTTACTAAGAAAAGGTGTTCTGCTCTGGAAGCAGATACATTAAATAAAATAATTTATTGGGTCAGTAAACTTAATTCAGTGATGGGCCAACTTGCTTATTGTTTACATCCCTTGAGAAAACACACATATCTGACACTCCTCCCCTATTCCATCTCTTAATTAGCTTAGAAAAAAAAAAAAAACAGGCTCTTACAAACATTTTAAAGGTATTATGTTAAAGACAATGATGTAAAAATCTATTAGAAGTTTTTAACTATTTTCCTTAAAGTAGTGGCTTTATCGTATGTATCGATAAGGCATAAAAAGATCAGGGTTGTAGTCCTTGTTCGGCCCCTCACACGTGTGCACTCTTGTTGATATTCCTATGAATTTACTTGAAAGTAGTTCTAGGTACCTTTGATAAGGAAGAAATAGCTTCACTACAAACAGTGTTTCTTGATTTTTCTTCAGTAAGAAAGGAGATTGGTTTGTAGTCACAAGAAGAAGAGATCATAGTTTGAACACTGTGCATTTCAGATTGTGCACTAGGGACTTTATATGCATTTTGTCATTTAATGCTCATTTAACAAGGTAGTATTCATGTTTTAGAGACAAGTCAGAGGCTAAGAAAATTATAATTCATACCTAAAGCAATTTGGAATCAGTAGTATTTCCTTATAAATTAATCATTAGATGATCCTTTGGAAAAGTGGAGAGAATATGGCATTTTACACTTGGAAAATGTAGATATGAACTCCTAGCTCAGCTACTTACAATCTGTGATTTTGTTGGGTCATTTTTTTCTGAGTATGTAGTTTCCTTATGATATGAGAGTATTCATAAGTAAAAATCACATTTAGCCATATGAGTGGAAGTGCTTTGAAATTGAAATGAATAAACATAACTTATTATTATCATTATTTATCTTTATAATTCTAATAGGCAAGTTGGGATAGTGCCATCATTGTTACCTGCATCTGTAGATGAGAAAAATTTAAGTTAAGAATTTAAATAATTTGCAAGGTCAGAGAATTACTTCCCAATAAATCCCACTGACAAAGCTAGACCTGCTGACCCCAAATTTAACATCTTTTTAATAGGAGACTACATAGTCTTTAAATGGACCATTGTCTAAATTTCTAGGTTACAGAAAGAGAGAAAGGAGAGGAGAGGAGAGGAGAGGAGAGGAGAGGAGAGGAGAGGAGAGGAGAGGAGAGGAGAGGAGGGGGGCAGGGGGGGGAGAGAGAGAGAGAGAGAGAGTGTTGTAAATTTTACATATTTTTAAAGTTACAAAGAAATTAACCTTAGCAGGAGTTTATTTTTGATTAAGTGTCAAGGTCCAAGAGTACTGATTTATACCTTTCTATTCATTATTGCTCAAACCAGAGTTTTGCATTGCTGAGTTCTTTTTTATTCTTCAAGAAAGCTGTATATTCCTACTGAACCAAGCACTCTTAGATTTTGAAAAAACATATGACAAAGTTAATTGCTATGACAGTTCACTGTCAAGAAGGAAAGTCAATAATTTAGCAAATGAAGGTGGAATCTTATTTGTAAAATAGAATGAAGTTCATATAGATGAAATCTGATCTCACCTGAATATGAAACAATAATAAACAACCTTTCCTATTCTTTTTCTCTGTGATCAAAAATATATATTATTTAATCAATTGCAAAATAATTGACAGAAATCTGACATTTCTATCATTTGTTCAATATAGTCAGAATTTTCATTTCTATCATTTGTTCAATATAGTCAAAATTCATAAAAACTCTTAGCAGACTTCTGCTTATGGAAAACAATTTTAAAAAGTGAATGGCAGCCTTCGTTATATTAACCTGTGCTTGGAAATTCTGTAATAGCATTCACTGAGAAAAGTTTTAATGTGCAGATCTATGTGTTTTTTTACCTTAACAGAGGAAGGATTAAAAATACATTCAGAAGGAAATAAATGATAATTAAAAATGTAGGTAGAATCTCTGAAAAAATCTGAAAATAATGTACAGTTGATTAAGTATAATTTTAAAATCAGATTTTTCTTAAATACATTCTTAAAAATGTACATGTTTACAACTATATAAAATGTGAATAAAATACAGGTTTTAAAGGGCTTCTATTCACAAAAAGCTAAAAGAGGCTGGAACCTCATGAAACTTTATCTTTTTACACAGCTTTAATATACTTTTAACATTTCATATATTTTTTAAGTATTTCTTTCAAAATCAACATACAAGTGATTGTCTTAATTTCAGTGAGCATTTAAGTGAAGATATACATAATATAGACATAGAATACAGCATATGTAATGAATTTACAAAGTTTATGAGACCTTTGGCTCTTTTCACTAATGTAATTTATTTTTCATTTTTAAATGAAATAATAGGACAATTCAATAAGCTATTCAAATTATTAAACAAACACTAATTGGAAATATTGGATCACAGGCTACAAAATGTATGATAGCTCAAAGCATGTGTTAATCAACTGAGGTATGAAAGTTTGAACTTGCCATATGAGAGGCTGTTCTTAAGTATTAATGTATGATGTATGTAAGTTCAGCTTACCGATTTGGGATCCTCCTCTCTTCATGTAACTAATAGAGTGTGAATATATTTTTGTGTTCATGTACTGTAATTTGTAAATTATGCTTTGGTAAAAGTCTTGGTTTTCTTGTTTTGAACTGTACTGACAAACATTAAAATATACTTTTATTATTTGATCTTATATTGTGAGTTTTTACAAATTGTTATTGCTAGCATTTAGTGAACATTATTATGCTTTATGAAGGGAAAATGGCATGTTTAGTTTATGTTTCACAAAATTTGTTAATGGTTGCTGAATTATGCAGCAGGAATTATTAATGCACACAGTTTCAGGGAGGAAATACCCATCTAACTTGGATGAATTGTTTTAAATAGAAGTGTTTCACCAAGTTGCTGCACATGTTGTCACAGTTCAGAAGAATGCTAGTGTCTAGTTTTTAACCAAAATAAATTGTATATTAATATGCACAGCTAAAGATGTCAACTGCAGTGAGCCATCTGTAGCCAAACTGCTGTTAGCGAGTAACTGCCTTTGTGGCAAGGACATGTGGTTTGGGTAATCCTTGAATAGCAGAAAGCATGATCTGATATCAAACTTTAGCTTGGTTTCTTTATAATATTATACATTCTATTATTATCTAGTATATATTAGATAATTATATATCTGTGGCATTCAAAGTAATATGATATAATAATACTAATAATGCACTCAATAAATATTTGAAGAGAATATGATGAAAAATAAGAAAAAAGTTTAGAATAATTTATCATTAAATAACATCTAAAATTTACTTGGTATCCAATACAGAGATAAAAGTAATCATGAGAAGTGGTCATTTCTTTTTAGCGTCTATGTGAGAAGAGGAGGAGAGAATAGAGGAAATAATTGTAAAACAAATTTTAAATACTATCTATTTGAATCCAAATGCTGTAGTTCAAACTGTTATAGTAATATTTGAGAAGGGGGAGACCTTAATTGATGATGGACTATTAAGTGGCAAAGGAGGAAATTCAATGTGGACCATAAAAGATGGATAGCATTTAGATAAATGGAAGAGAAGTACAAATTGGACTGTGAATCATGGCCCATGTAAGAGAGAATGAGATTACTGTTTTAATACAGTAAATGGTATACATTAGATATGGTTTAGAAAAGTCTAATTGTGATGCATCAAGAAGAACTCAACAAGTTTTATTGTAAAGGACAGGATGAAAGCATATTGAAGAAAAGTTATACAACAGATAACATAAATGCTATGAACAACAGCAAATATAAATTCCATATTGTTTGTTTTTGTGATGTTCCAGTATTCTAAGTACTATTCTATGTTGTTGAGCAGAAATTCAATTATAAATCCTATGCAAATTTTGTGTTTAAAATTTCCGGTTTGGAGCACATTGAAGGGTAGATGTTAACCAATATGGCTTCTGGCCTTTTTTTTCTTCTTTTCTTTTTTTTTGTAGGGGTTTCCATTCTGATTTGAAGCTAAATAGATTAATAATAGTTCTGAGCAAGAATATGCTTTAATTCTGGAAACTCAACATCGCTAACTTACCTCATTACTTAAATGTATTGAGTAATCTTGAATTATTATTGAAGACACTCTTAAAAATCAGAATATACTTTTAAAAAATCAAGTTTTGATAATTTTTAAAAGTAGAATCATTAATTGAAACTCTAAATGTGAAGTTCACTGTGAAACTTTCATGTGTCACCTCTTGAAACATCTAAATAAGACATTTCTGATTATCCAGAAAAGGCTTTACCCAGTGAAGTTGTAGTACTATATTTCATAGCTCTGAGACATAACAAAAGACAACCCAGGTGATTGGATTAATTAGGGAGGTATATTATAGTAATTAAATGCAAGTCTACATTAGACTACACAGTGACCTCAGAATGAGCAGAAATCCTGGCTCCTCTTACCCCCATTTATGTGGTATATTAAACCAAAAGAATAAATGAATAATTTATGCCATCCTTTTGTTCCTTTCTAATTGAATTAGAGTAGCTCATTAAATAATTGTGTCTCCAGACCTTGATTCCATTTATGCACTTTTTGTAAGTAAGGCTATATAGGTGGGGAAAGCAAAAGATAACTATTTTTATTTATTTGTTATATAAAATCTAAAATTTAAGAATAGTTGAGGTACAGCATATTTATCTAATACGGTTAGAATTTTTTTTTTTCATTTTAACAGTTGCATATTGAAGGTAAGAATACTTCTAGTTCACACTGATACAGTTGTGGACTTCCCTGGTATTGTTTCTTATATCTCTCCCATGATTTCTCAAATGGATGTGGGTGGTTAGAGTGTAATCTAATTAGATCTAATTTGAGTGTAATGTTAGGGAGTTGGTGCTATTTGTGATAAGAGACCTGGGAAGTTGTTTATGAAATATTCTGTGAAACAGGTTTGGCCTCAGGTGGCGTCCGATTTCTGTGGCAGAAGTGATAAGGCCTAAAATCTTCTGTGAGACTTATTTATGGTTACTGTGGAGTAAAGATCCAACCATGCAGGACTAGGGGAACTGACTGTTATAGACAGGGGTTCCAAATGGAACTGGCAGCAAGTGTCTAAGGCAATGATGGTAGTAAATTCAGATTCACCTCTGCTCAGAGTTAGAGATACATATTTAATTTTGGAAGAGAAACAAGCCCGTAATTGTCTCCAGGCAGGGAAAATCTGTACGGTAAGCAGGTGTGGATAATTAAGGGGGGACTTTCAGTTTGAATCAAAATGGGACAGATTGTCCATGGCTGGAGGTATAGAGTAGGGTTCTGGAGAGAATGGCATATAACCAGAAAATGAAGGCAGAAGCCTGTCATTTAGGCTGGGTAAACAGTGAGGGTTAGCAGAGTAAACACAGAAATGCTGTAGCTTGAAGAGCACAAATATTTTCAATTAATATATTTAATTTAAACCAGTCCAAAAAATGTTTGTGAATGTCTGTAATGTTCAAGGGTCAGTTAGACCCTGGGGGTCAATAGAAAGACTGCTGCCAGGAAGTCCATACCATTAGTTCCTTACAGCCTTTCTGGAGATACAGATCTGGAAATAGCATTTTATAAGTGCTTGTACAAGAACACTAACAAAATTATGTATTTTGAATTTCTTATAAAAATTAACTTTATTTTACAGTTATTGGAGAGACATTGAAGTTTGAGGGGAAGTAGTTAGAGACAATCCTTTCTGTGGCTGTTTGTTTTAAATAGTTTATATTGGGTAGAGGTATAAAGTATTTGAAAAGTGAAAAAGGCCAAGCGAGGGAATATGGCTTTGAAAATGTCAAAGAATGAATGGGAAATTATCTTTTACAAGCAGTGTAGACATACTTGAGGAATAATTGTGAATGAAGTAAAAATATGACAGGAATCCTAACTCAGATGACTGAGAGGGCAACGGTGCTATTACTATTACTCGTTACTCTCCCTAAGTGCATTGTGAAAGAAAAGTAGAAGGTGGCTCATGATGTTAACGCTGGGGTAGGTTGTAGCCTTTTTCATTTTCTCATTGTGTAAGAAGTTTTGTTCTATTTTTTTTTTTAATTGAATCAGGGAATTTGAAATGCTGCTGTTTTCAGTACTAGATTTTTAAATGCTGAGATAAAAATCATTTCTATTTTCAGCAGATTTGGCCAGTAGAGTTAAATAAAAAGAAGACTTTCTAAAAAAATCCTAAGGGGATAAAAAGCTTTTCATATTGTGATAACTATAGATAATAGTTTTAACCTGTATTCTAGCAGTGAGGAGGAATATTGGGTGATCAAATGACTTTTATGTGTTATTTATCACATATAGAAATGTAGTCATTAAAAAGACAAAAGATGAGGCAGTAGAGTCTGCTTAAAAAAAGAATGTATTAAGAGCAGAATTCTCTCCCTGTGAAGAGGCAGAGACTTGTGTTTTCTACCTGTCTTTTCATAACTCTCCTCTGTCTCCTTGTGTGCAGACATAGTCATATACATTTACAAACTATAAGGAAACATTGATTTTGGAATATGAACAGTGTTTTCCAGTGTTGATGTAAATTGTGCATTAGATATGCCATGGTATTGTTCTAATTTTGCAGTGACGCAAAAATGGAATGAGAGCCTACTGGCTAGCTATGCATGAAGCTCCAATGTTTACATTACAAAGAGACTTAAAATTTTACTGCTGAAACTAAATACATCCAAAAAAAAAAAAAGAAGAAGAAAAGGAAGAAGAAATCATAACAAAATTGTCATTAGATACTTATTATATATCTATAATAACCTTGAAATTATACTTTGTGTTAACTTGTTTCTTATCTAACTCTTCTATAATATAGTCTCCATGAAGATAGAGATATTTGTCTTCTATTCAGTGATATGTGCAAAGTAGATATTGCTCAATAAATATTTGAATAAAGAAATGAATAGGTGAATATATTTTGTATCTACTATGGTTATGACACTTGTCAAAAAGAATAAGCAATTTAACTATAATGAAATCCACTAATCCCAGGAGTTTATAATCTAAAGTAGTTAATGTGGATGAAGATCTCACAATATTTTATAGGAAAAAAATCAATGATAGAATATAGGTAAAGAATTATGCTTTTATTATATTTTCTTTTATCTTGTTCAGCTGGATGATTATAAGGTGGTGTGGTATCATTTAAAGCTATGAAAGAAAAAAAATGAGAAGAATAAACAGTAAAATGGTAGAATTGACAATGACTGTAGGGGAGATGGTTGAGTGGATAGATGCATATTTATAAAGGAATTTCCTTCCATCAAGAAGGGGATAAAATGGGAAAAAATTGTTCTTATTCCCTAGCTTACCTTTAGTCATGGTACTTGTATAAGTAGCAATTGCTTGATTATTTTGAGGGATTCATAAATTTATATGTATATATGTTGTTTATTTTATGAAAGCTTCAAACATACATAAAGGTAAAGATAAAAATAGAACAAACACATAGGTATGCAATACCCTTATTGAAAACAAATGTAATAAACACCTAAATACCTCCTACCCATATTTAACAAATATTTTAATTTTACTTTTTGATTAAGATTTTTAAACAGAAATATAAAATGTCAGAGTTGAAAATTTCTTTTAACCTTTTCCAAATAAAAGTTTGCTTTCCATGAGACTGCAAAATAAGCCTTGTTATTACGGGTCACAAGTTTAAATAATTTCAGTGTGCTTTTTATTATTATTTTAAAACCATTTTAATGATTAAGAAAAAGATTCAGTAAATTTTTTTATTAAAAAAGTTAACTGTTTAAACTGTCAAATGAATTTTTTACAAATTTAGGGATGATTATTTCAATTTATTTACAAAAGGAAATTGCAAATAGAATGTGTCATTTTCTAGCCTAACACTTTTTTGCTGTGGAAAAAACTTTTTTGTTTTCTATGTTCTGTATATTTACTTATTCACCACATACAATTCTTGTACAAAAAACTTAGTGCTAAACTGGTGACATTAGTTACTTTGGGTGGAAAAGACTGGATCATGTAGAATTTGCCATTCTAAATTACTTTGGTAATATTTCAAATTTTGTAAAATGTGCATATGTTATTTTGGAATTTAAAAAGCTAAATATTGAACATGAGTACTTTTAAATTATCTTCTAAGGTATCATACAGACTTCAACATATCCTTTCACAATGGATGTGATAGGAAAAGAACAGATGCACTGTACCTATGCATGTATAGATACATGATGTATATCTCATATATATATGTATATCATCATATACATATATGTATATATATATCACCAATCAAATAAGTATACTGCTTATTTATATTGCTCTTTCTAGGATAGTCATAAAAATGGTAAGGAAAAATTCTTTCTCTGCTAGATCATGCTATTTGTGATAATTTGAGGGGATGCCATTATTTTTTCTATATTTTCTTAACAGAGAATGCTCTCTTTTTAACCCAGTATGGTTAACAGTTTTTCTTTTCACACATTTGATTATGTTGTCTTGGAGAGGGAAGTAATGCTCTGCTAATTTAAGAAATTAGCAATGTGTTAATAATTTGACAAGCCTACACTGGGTTGTATAACTAAAAACTGTTTATGAGCTATCAACAGAGAATATACCTAACATAACTGATTTATGGAATCTAATATATGACTCATGTTTTTATTTATAATACTTAGTTTTCTACTTCTGGGAGTAATCAAACTTTGAGTAAATTAAAGGCAAAGAATAATAAAATTAACTTTAGAAGAAAAGTACAATTCTATGTTGATTTCTTTTATTTTCTTTAAATATAAAGTGCTTGTCTCTGAGATTCATTAGTTATATGTTAATGTAATTAATATTTTAACACATTAAAATAATTTTATTTATATTATGTTTTGCATGATGAGAGGCATAATTTCAGATAGTACTATGCATTTTTAAAGTGTTTTTGTCTTTCTATGTTGTCATTATCTCAGTAACCATTGTTCTATATTATTTCTAGATAAAAGAGTGGCTCTGTTTAAACTGTCAGATGCAAAGAGCTCTAGGAGGTGATCTGGCTCCAATTCCATCATCATCCCAGCCCACACCGAAGACTACCACAGTTATTCCTACATCAACAGTGAGCAAACCATCCCCACAGTTGGAGCAGATTTCTCCAAAGAAAGATACTGCACCCAAACAGGATATCTCAAAGACACCTGAGTCCAGAAAGCCCCCACCACTAGTGAAACAACCAACCCTTCATGGTTCTCCCACTGTCACAGCCAAGCAGCCTTCTTTGGCAGAGTCCTCATCGAAGCCAGCCCCTCCCAAAGAACCTTCTGTCCCATCTGAGCAGGCCAAGGCCTCCAGAGCTGATGATAAACCAAAGCAGCCCAAGACAGTAAAGCCAGCCACAGATATTGTGTCTTTATCGTCAATGGCAACAAAACCTGATATTCCAAGCTCTAAAGTACAGTCACAGGATCAAGAGAAAACAATCCCACCTCTAAAAATAGACTCTGCCAAACCCTCACAAAGTTTTCCACCAACAGGAGGAAAGGTCACCCTAATGGACTCTGAAGTCATACCTCGACCTGCATCAGATTCGAAAATTATTTCACATCCTGGGCCTAGTATGGAGAGCAAAGATCAAAAACAAGCTGATCCAGTTCAAAAGAGGGAAGAACTCAAGAAAGCACAAACCAAAATGAGTCCTAAGCCAGATGCCAAGCCAATGCCAAAAGGGACACTGACACCTCCGGGCCCTCGACCTACCACTGGCCAAACTGTGCCCCCATCTCAACAGCCATCGAAGCCTCAGGAGCAGTCGAGACGTTTCAGTCTGAATCTGGGAAGTATTACTGATGCCCCCAAATCACAGCCCACAACTCCTCAAGAAACTGTGACTGGGAAACTCTTTGGTTTTGGAGCATCAATCTTTAGCCAGGCATCTAATCTAATTTCCACAGCAGGCCAGCCTGGATCTCATTCACAAAGTGGGCCAGGGGCCCCAACCAAACAAGTCCCTCCTCCTTCACAGCCACCTACTTCTCAGGGGTCACCCAAGTCTATGGGTCAGGTAACACCAGCACCTGCAAAGGTTGTACCTGTGAAAAAGGAAACAAAAACTCCAGTAGCTGAAAAAGTAGAGCCCAAAGCTGAACAAGTTCCAACAGTAAAAAGAACAGAAACAGAAAAGAAACCTCTTCCTATTAAGGATAGCACACCTTCAACAGCTGAGACTCAAAAGGCTGCCCTTCCTCCCAAACTGGAGAAAACTCCCAAACCAGAACCCACCTGTCCTCTCTGCAAAACTGAACTCAACACAGGTTCTAAGGATCCTCCTAACTTCAACACTTGCACTGAATGCAAGAATCAAGTATGTAATCTCTGTGGATTTAACCCTACACCACACTTGACTGAGGTAAGCAATATATATATTACACATGGCTGTGAGTTTATTGTGTATTCTGAAATATTTTGGTAGCCAAATTTCTGAGCAAAAATGCATTTCTAGTAAAGAAATCACATTAATGTTGATATCAGAAGTTTCAGTTACATATTATAGGCTTTCTTATTAATTTATATAGTTTATACTTTTCTGGGTTAATGTATCAGAAGTAAGAATATGAAGTAAGCTGACACCTTAAAATAAGAATTATCTCAGTCCTTTATCAATTAATCATCTATAACTTTGGAGGGCTATCTGGTTTTCTCTTACAACCATCAAATGAGTTATAATTTACTATTTCCAATATCTCTAATCCAATCTGTCTAATACACAAAAAAATATTTGTTTGGTTACAGATCCATAAACAACATGAGATCTGTTATTTTACAAAGACTTTTAAGAACTTTGTGAAGGGAATAACATTGTCTACTAGAAAATATTGGTTCAAATATTTTCTGTCTGGACTTTTTGTAGTTCTGTATAGCTATTATCTGTTGTAATATAAGAGCACTTTATTAAGAACTATGGAAAGAAAAAAATATATGAATTTCACTGACTGATGTCAAGGAATTTTTTATAGAATGACAAGAGTATTCTTTTCACAAAGTAAATGAAAAAAAGCAAGTAGTAAATTTCTACCCAATATAGTTATGAAGTAATGAAACTATGAGCCTTAGTAATGTATTAGAGCTATAAGATTTTGGATCTTGGAAGATTGCTGGTTTAAATGATTTCTACTGTCTTAGATAAATAATAATAATGTTTTAATAAATATTTTGGGGTTGAATTATAAATAATTGTTCATTGTTTTTACATAAATAAAAAAAACGGATTACCTTAATTTTGTAATTCATTGGAATGGAAAAGTTGAAGAGATTTTTAGCAACTATACAAAAGAAGCTTTAGAGATTTTTGGTGTTGTTTTTGAGTAAAAACTTTAAAGAATAAACCATACAATACTTTTATCTTTTAAAGATATTAGGTTGCTTTGATATCATCAATACTGTATCAAAGTATTATCCCCACAGAATTAAGCATATTTTTATTCTCTTTAACTGTGATGAATAATGTTAACTGTAACCCATTTTAAAAGTAGATAAAATTTTGTTTCTTTCAGTGTGTCATGTGTGGCAAAAACTATATTAATTACAGTAATATTTTTAGAGGAGTTGTTTTTGTTTATATGTTCATGAAGAGGGAAATTTTGGTTTTCCCAGTAAATAGGTCCTTGAATAATGTCATTTTGTTCAAGGTCATTTCATTATAATGTTGAAGAGAATAAAAAAAGATCGACTCTGGGCAGGGCCACTGTCTGTATGGGGTTTCCATGTTTTCTGTATGTCTGCGTGGGTTTTCTTCAAGGACTCTAGTTTCTTCCCATGTCCCAAAGATGTGCACATGAGGTCAACTAGGTTGTATAATTTGTGCCAGTCTGAGTGAGTGTTGGTGGGTGTGAGTGATCCTGCCATGGAAGGGCGTCCTGTCCAGGATGGATTTCCACCTGGTGCCCTGAGTTGTTGGGCAAAGCTCTGGCCACCTGTGACCCTAAACTAAAATAAGAATGTTGGAAAATAATTATTTTACTTGTTTTTATTAGTCTTTTGTTAATGTATGTATAATTCACATTTGTGTCAGTATTTAATATTAAAAGTATTTTAGGTCTTTATTTAGAAGTTTGGTGATGTTTTTGTGACCACAAATATGCTGTAGGAGCATAACTCTTGTTTATATTGATTAGCCTATGGTAAATCAGTTTCCTTATAAGTTGTTTTGCTTAAAGTCACAGTTTCCAAGAAACTAGAGATGACATTGATCACTTACTATACAGTCATATTAATTTCATAGATTAAAAAAATTTGTTCCATTTAATGAGGAGTCTTATGATATCAAAACCATTTAGTTAATTTAGTCATAAAACAAATTGCATCATAAAAGCTAAACTAAATGTCTGCATTTAAAGTATATTTCAAGTGCACTAAAAAGTGTATTGAAAAGGGAGAACTATAACTTATATGTATGTGTGTATACATATGTAAATGTATACATTTGGGCCATAGTGATTATTAGAATTTCATCAGTATTTGGAGATATGAAATGAGAGCCCTGGCTGGAGGGACAATTAAACTTTTCACAAAAATCTTTGAATTTATGTGTGTTGGTCAATTATATTTTGGAAGTAGTAATTTGGAAAGGAGATTTCTTGCATAAAGCAGGGAATTTTCTAGAGTATGTGTGGAATTTCAGTAGTTTGAAAATATAAATGGTTTCAAGTGTTTAAGTGGTTGAGGTGATGTCCGATTTTAAATATGATCAGTGAGATTTAGACAGTCTGTCATTCTTCAGATTATTTTGCTCTGCGGTAATTTCTTTGAATTTGGAAGATCATATTTTAAAGGAGAAAAAAATTTTGATATAACAAAAGCAGTGGATTAGTGTTCCTGGCTCAATCTGACTGCTAATCCACAAGAAATTTTCAGTCAGTGTAAGAGCTTAATGCCTTCTGTTCTCTAGGGTAAAGTCCATTAGCTGACCTGGCAACAATGAAGATTAGTTGAGTTAATCCATGTTCAAATAGTTTTTATTATTATTACCTGAGAGACTTTAGAGGACTGGAAGAAAGGGTTAGTTGAAGAGAAAGGCACATTGTATTTGCATGTGTGTATGTGTGTGTGTTTGTGTGTGTGTGTGTGTGCGCGCGTGCACGCGCACGCCCATGCACACGTGTACACATATATACTCAAGAAATTACAAATATGATATATGGGCTTAACTCATGGTGCTATCCCAGTGTCCATACTACTAATCTCTCTAAATTGTGAGTTCTTAGGAAAGCATCAACTCCTTACTCCTTGGTGTATTTCTATGATTTCTTCATTCTGCTTGTGATATTTTTCTTGTGATCCAATATTTTCTGCTGGCTGGCACTGTACTTTCATTGTAGTTTTAGAAAGCACATTCTGAAAATACTCAGACTTTATGCCTGCAGTGTAAGATATGGTATTCCTCAAGAAAGGATTCAACTATTTTCCAACTATTTTTTCTAACTCTATTATAAGCCTCTACTTCTACTGTGCTAATCACTGTGAGGCAGGACTTCTTTTTCTGCTACCAGTCTGCCCTCACATTTTACTGTTCTGTTCCTCTGGTGGTGAGAAGAGCTGGTCCTAGTTTGTCATAGGTTAAGGAGTTATCAGCAGTATTCCTCTTCTCCCTCCCCCTGCTATCAATCAAACACACCTGTCTCTAAGGTTGTTTCCTGTATTTCATGCTCAACATCCTCCTTAGCACCTGAGGAGTGCCAAGGTCTGCATGCTGGGCCCTGGGGGTAGCCAAGCTTCAGTCTAAGCCTTGTGATTTAACTGTTTGATGCCCAATTTGTATAAATGGTGTTAGAATCAGTTAACTTCTGCTAGCAAGGAACAATTCTTTTAGGCTTTAATTTCTGCCAACTCAGGGAATATCTTACCTTGAACAGAGTTTTAAAAATAGCAGTTAGGCTTTCTGAAAAAGCTAGTCTTAGAGAATCTGAAAGCATGTTGAAAAAACAGTCTAAATTGTAATTAACTTACCTAGAGAATTTTAATCATTCTAGTTCAGTTCAAATGCAAAAAGAGTCAAATTATAGTGGATATTTATTTTATTGTTTGTACTGTCTTCTTCAAAAGTAACTCTTTACTAAGAAAATAAGACTCGAAACTGTTTCCTCATGTTTCAGGAAGTCTTAGAGTCATACTGTTGCATCCTGAGTAAGATAATTATCCATGGACTAAATTATGTAGGAATAACTAGCATATACTTGTCACTAGGCAACAAATAGGCCTTTTGAGCCAATTAAGTCACAGTGGTATAACTGAGATCCCTTCAGATCTTTACTCTCTGGCCAGGGTGGTTTCTGCATTCTCTATCAGATACTCAAGGAAGGCCTAGTGGGGATGTGCTGCACACATAATATATTGCCTTTACTTTAAAGGTCATTACTTAAGACTTTAAAATCATATATCTGTTACTAAAAGCATTTATGTACACACATATATGAGAAATTAAAGACTGAAAGAATGGTCAAAAATCAATAAGGAAAAAAGAATAGCAATAATATGTTTCAAAATAATTATATATAATGGAGATTTACATTCTGAGTACAACTCTTGTATACATAGCAAAAAGGGACACCTGATGGCACTTTTTCTCTGACATGAGTTTAATAAATTTATCTGTAGAAACACAATTTTTATTAATTTTTAGGAGAAATTTAACATTAGTTTTTTATTGTGATAGTTGAAAAAATTCAAACATGAATTTAAAATAGAAATATTTTGTTTAAACAAATTTGAACAAAAAGTAATTTTTTCATTAGTCTTTTTAAATTCATTTTTAGATAGTTAATATTCTACTGTGTGGTAGTGCTATGTTTCCAATATTAGCATGCGATTATACACCATTTTCCCATGTGATTTAACACTTCTTAAATACTGTTTAAAATGATTAAGTATTACTCAGCTCCATGGATTTCATATACATTGTCTGCCTATTAGGGATTTAGGTCATTTTTATTTTTTAATTTTTAAATAAGATGAACATTTTTGAATATAAATATTTGTATATTTAACTATTTCCCAAGGAAAGCTTACTAGTAATAGGGTTGCTAATTAAGGGATAAGGACCTTGAAGTATCAAGTTCTCTTTGGAGATGTGATAGCAATTGACCTTGCCACCATTAGTGTATGTGGTTGCTTTTATATTGTGGCCTCTCCAAACTTGAAAATTGTCATTTAAAATGGCATTTATTAATTTGGAATCCTAAAAGTGCTATAATATTATTGCTTTGATTTGTATTTCTTTGATTACCAGAAATTTTATTTGGATATTAAATATAAATAGATGATTCTAATTAAGATCCAGACAAACATTGTGTAGACATTATGTGGTAAGGTAAACTGTTATCAATCATAATGTTATTATTTTTTTTTAATGGTGCTAGATTTGACTAGGGCTATGTGCAAAGCATTGTGCCACTCATTTTACTTATAACTGCTCTGTAGGGTAGGTTTTACAGCTATGTTAGAGATCAGGAGGATGAATATCAGAGAGGTAAAGCCACAGAGGTATAATTCAGAAGCTGAGCCAGGGTGCTCTCCTGTACTATGTTCAAATAACCTGGGAACTGGGTATCAAATGCCATTTGTTCTGTGCTCTCTTACCTATAAGTTGTGTCAGGTGGTAATTACTATGAGTTTAATAACAACAAATTTGCTAATATATATGTCAAAACCAGGTAACATCTGGGGCCCACAGAATAATGATAGCTGTGTTACACTGTCGAATTTAGAAGAATGGGCAGATTGAGAGGTTCAGAAACATAGAGGCCAGCATCGTTGTTCTAGTTTTCTTTCTAGATAAGTCAGCATTTCTTTCCTATTGGTCAGCATTTATAGGTGAGAACATATGGCAGAAGGATGAAATGATGTCCTTGCCTTCATCTGTAATGAGCGTGAGGGCATAAAACATGCTTGCTTCAGCTGCCAGACGTACTATTCTATTCCTGCCAATGCATGCAATAACTTTACTCCAAGAAAATGATGAGCATCTTACCGATATTTTTATATAGCCTCCTTTGTTACAGTCCTAAGAGTGGAATTGCTTTACCATAGGTTATGTATGTTTTAAACTGGTTCTCCGCAGCAGTTGTATCAATTTATATTCTGATACAACCATATATGCGCTACTGTTTTCTCTAGAGCTGCATCATCTAGATAGGCACTGAACAAATGTAGCTTAATTAGTACTGTGGCTAGCTCAAATTAAGATTACCTTAAGTGCAAAAAAAATTAGATTTCTAAAACCTAGTATGAAAAAATGTATAATATCTCACTAATAGTTTTATGTTGATTACTGTTGTATAAGGCTTTTCTTCCATGAATATTGTGTTACTACTGCCTTTTTATTGTATGACTTTGTAGTTGTATATGCACACATTGCAGTGTGCTGCCGGATAGGATATATTTCTTTCTCTCTATACAAGCAAAACTCAAATATTCTTGTATTTTTTGCACTCTGATGATCTTTTCCGGAGCTCAGTTTCCTCATGTTATGTAAAATAGCTGTTTCTTTTTGCATGTTCTGCTGAGCAGAGAGCACTCAGGGTTTGCATCATCAAGAGGTGTCCTACTAATGCCTGGCCTGGCCTGAGGAGCAATGTTCTCATGTTTTGTCAATCATCAGTAAGAAATACCTATACTACTTACTGGCATACTGTGGCCATACCAATCTTTAGGTCAGGATATCTTCTCTTTACTACTGACTTGTCTGGTTCCAACTGTTTCCTCCTATTTATTATTTCTTTTCAGAACTTTTGGGTCTGTTTAGGTTCTGCCTGTGACTTTATTTGAAAATCATGTTTTTTGGTCATTTGCTACCAGAATACTCAGCCATAGAGAATATTAGAACTTGAATATGTCATCTGTTCCACCATTTTCTTTCCTTTCTTGATGGCCATCCATTATATTTTTAAAACTCTATTCTAATAATTTGAATCAGTAAAGTACTCTACAATCTGTAGAGTACTAAAATTTCTGAAGAAAAATGAATAGCTTAATGTTCTCCACGCACTTCATGTTAATGATTTGGTATCTATTCAGACATGTCTTTTTGTTGTTCTCATTTTTGCTTTTTGTTTGTTTTTATAATGGTTATACAAACCGTGAAATATAGAAAGATTTGAGATTTTTAGAAAAGTTTTATGGAATAGTTATTTTTTAAGTAGTGTATTGCTTTTGAAATGAACATGTGAACTAGGCTGCATATTTTTTTGTTGTATTTTATGTGTTAGATAAATTACTTGAAATGGGTAGGCAAGGTTAAGGCAAATGAGTTTAGCAAAACTTCCATATTATTTTGTTTAAAAATGGTAATATTTATAGCCCTGCCAACAAACTATGAGTGTCTCTACTTTTCCACATTGACTCATGGTTCATATTTATCAATTTCGACAGTCAGAAATTATATTTTATTGTTGCATAATTTTAAATTTTCTCACCTATTTTGAGTTTAAACATTATTTATTTATCAACATCACATGTCAATCAACCATTTATTAAAAATTTTTAAAATTGCCTATTTATACCCATGGGCCATTTTTGTTTTGTGGGGGGATGTCTGTGTATTTCCTATACTATTTTAGAGAATTTAACTATCTGTTGACTTATCTTGAAATGATTTTCTCTGTCAATCACTTGTTTTCAACTTCCTTTATGAAATTTTCCTCTATACATGAAGCTTTAAAAAAAAACTTTTTATGCAATCAAATCTTTAAAATTTTCCTTGTGATTACTTATTTTGCTAAAGGCCTTTTCACATTTACACGATAAAGGTAGCCTTCCACATTTATTCCTAAACATCTGTACGTAGTTTTTTTTTCACTTCAGGTCACTTATTTATCTGTAATTTTTTTGGAGGGGTATGGTGTAGGTGATGGGTCTGATTTTATATATTCAAAAGGTATAGCCGCTTACCTCCACATCATTTACTAAGCAATTCATTCTTTTCATTCTGATTTTTTAGTGCCACTTTTAGCGTGTAATAATTTTTTAGTGCCACTTTTAGTGTGTAAAAACAGTTTACTTTTCTAGATTTTTTCATTTGCATTGTTATATGTCTAGTTAACTACATGACTATCTCACTGGTTTTTTTTTTTTTTTGGTCTAGTTTTAATATTTAAAGTTATTAAATATCTGTGAAGTTTAGCAAAAGAGTCTAGTAATAGAGTATTGTCCAGCCCAGAATTTGACTTTACTGTACTTATAAGCTAATAAATTAACTTATTACTGTTTTGTAGATGGCGATAGTAAACATGAGATTTCTGGTTTATAGACAAAGAACTTTATTACTCACACCAGAGCAGGCAGCAAGATTATAGGCATATTTGCATCAGTTCCCCTTGCCTTCTACTCTCATGAGGGTCATGTGATACAGGCATAGATTGATGATGCATACACAGTAAGTTTGAGTCACAGATAAGGAACACTAAGCTTGTGAAATCCACTTCTTTATTTTTTTTCTCATTTTTTAAATTAAATTTATTGGGGTGACATTGGTTAATAAAATGAAATAAGTTTCAAGTGTACAGTACACTAATACATCATTTGCATACTGCATTATGTGTTCACCACCCAAAATTAAATTTTCATCACCATATATTGGACCCCCCTTTACCCTTATCTACCTTCTCCCTTCACCCCCTTTCCCTCTGGTAACCACTAAACTATTGTCTGTGTCAATAAGTCTCTGTTTGTTTGTCTTGTTCATTTGTTGCTTTCAGTTATTTATCCCACGGAAATTATATGGTTCTCAACATTTTCTGTCTGATTTATTTTGCTTACCGTGATAATCTCAAGGTCTATCTATGTTGTTGCAAAAGGCAATGTTTCATCTTTTCTTGTGGCTGAGTAATATTCCATTGTACATATGTACCACATCTTCTTTATCCAATCATGTATTGAAGTGCACTTTGGTCATTTCCATGTTTTGACCATTGTGAATAATGCTGTTACGAACATCAGAAAGCATATATCTTTATGGATAAATGCTTTCAGATTTTTTGGGTAGATGCCCAGAAACAGGATTGCTGCGTTATATGGTAAATCTATTCTTAATTTTTTGAGGAACCTCCATACTGTTTTCCATAGTGGCTATACCAACTTGCAGTCCTACCAGCAGTGTATGAGGGTTTCTTTTCCCCACAACTTCTCCAACTTGTTGTTACTTGTCCAGTTGATGATTGCCGTTCTAACAGGTATGAGGTAGTATCTCATTGTGGTTTTGATTTGCATTTCTCTAATGCTAGTGAAATTGAACATCTTTTTATATCTGTTGGCCATTTGTATGTCTTCTTGGGAGAAGTGTTTGTTTAGGTCCTCTGCCCTTTTTAAAATTGGATTTTTGGGGGGGTGGGTTGTTTGAGTTCTTTGTATATTTTGGATATTAACCCCTTATAGAGGCGTTGTTTGCAAATATCTTCTCTCATTCAGTTGGTAGCCTCTTTGTCTTGTTGATGGTTTCTTTTGCTGTGCAGAAGCTTTTTAGTTTGATATGTCCCATTCATTTATTTTTACTTTTACTTCCCTTGCCTTTAAGATCAAATTCATAAAATCCTCTCTAAATCCAAGGTCCATAAGTTTAGTACTTATGTTTTCTTCTATGCGATTTATTGTTTTAGGTCTTATATTTAGGCGTTTGATCCATTTTGAGTTAATTTTTGTGTATGGTGACAGATAGCAGTCTACTTTCAATCTTTTGCAGGTGGCTTTCCAATTTTCCCAGCACCCTTTATTGAGAGGATTTCTTTTCTCCATTGTATGTTCTTGACTCCTTTGTCGAAAATTATTTGCCCATATATGTAGGTGTTTATTTCTGAACTCTCAATTCTGTTCCACTAGTCTGTGTGTCTGTTTTTCTGCCAATACCATGCTGTTTTGATTATTGTCACTTTGTAGTGTAATTTGAAGTCAGGCAGAGTGACATCTCCAGCCTTGTACTTTTTTCTCAGGATGGCTTTGGCTATTTATGGACCCTTGTGATTCCATACAAATCTGATGATTTTTTGTTCCATTTCTTTAAAAAATGCTGATAGGATTTTGATGGGGATTACATAAATCTATATATTGCTTTGAACATAAGGTCATTTTAGCTATGTAGATTCTTCCATTCTATGAACATGGAATATCTTTCCATTTTTTTGTGTCATCTTCAATTTCTTTTAATAATATCTTATAGTTTTCAGTATATGCATCCTTCACTTTCATTAAGAAGCTTCATCTTTACAGCAAACAGTAAGCTAGTCTGCTCTTTGTCCCATGGGAAACATTAATGATCCCTTAAGGTTACCTACTGAGCACACAAGCTTGAGAAATGGACAAGGCAAAGAGCAGCTAGGGCCTTGCATTGTCAGCATATCCTGTGAGATGTGTAGGAACAGGAAAGACCCACTGAGGATTGTCTTTTTAAAGAGATATTGATATTCTAGTGGATTTTAAGCTTAAAATATTATGAACTCCTTAAAAAATGTTAAATATAGAGACTAAGTATAGAAAAAAAAAATAAAAGTGAAAATGTGCTGGTTGAGGCCTGGCAGCTGTTCATTTGGAAACCTCTTTTACTCTTGGGCCTGATTGTGGTCCAACTACATGAAACTCCCATGAAAAAGGACTACCTATCAAACCACCTACTTTAAAGATGAAAAAAAGTAGGCTCAGGGAATTGAGATGTTATGTTTAAGGTTTGGACCAGATGGTTGTTGCTGTAATACAAAATCAAAATACTCTTTTCATTAAGTTTGTTTTCTGCATCTTCTTTTCAAAAATCCCTTTCTTTACTTAATTTTGTGAACAAAAGACATAAAAAGAAAACTTGTGAAACAACTCAATCATATTTAAACAAGCATTGTTCCAACAGAAAATACATGCTCCATAATTTAATATATATTAACATTTTCTTCCTACAATATAATGTGAGTTACATAATTCCAGATATTAACATGATTTGAAAATAAATTCACTGGCTTTTCCACTACATAGACAGATTTGTGGGCAGGACTCTGGGATTACTCTTTCATTAAATTGTAGAAATCTACCTAATCAGGTGGCAAAATAATGTTTCAGGCCTAAATATGACAGACTAAAAGGTAATTTACATGGTTGTTTTATAAATATATTATATATCTTTCATACTGTAGAAGAAAATAGTAATAATAGATGTTTATATAAGTAATTGAAATGATATGTTTGCTTTACTATTTCTTAATGTTAAAAAGTTATACATATGTATATATGTGTGTGTATATGCTTATGTATATATGTATATTTTAGATCTAAAAATATAAATTTCCCTGGGGAAAGGTTAGGACTTAAAATACCACAAGGTTTAATTTGGGGGTATAGTATATACAATGTTGTATACTAGCATATTGAATCATGAGTCACATCTGCTTTGTCAATTTTAAAAAGGTGTTGTAATATGAAGTAGAAATATAATAAGCAGAAGAAATCAAAATGTCTTACACATGGAATTAACCAGTGGAATAAAAACAACTTCAGATCTCTATGTGTGAAATGCCTAAAGTTAGACTTACTTTTTGCTTCTCTTTTGTATTACAATTAGATATGAGAAGACTTGCTGTTTTAATTTACTAATTTGAGAATCCACAGAAAGGATGTTCATTTAAAGCATTTTCAATTATTTGGTTTTTGAATGCTATAATTAGGCTTTTTTAAACAACTAATAAAAGTCATAGGTGAATTAAGATTGTATGTTTATCCTAATTGTTTTCAAATCTTGAAATTAAATTTGTATTCCCTTAGATTACCATTTAAGCATGTCAGAGTAACAATTATACATTTTTTTAACCTAGTTGCAGTTTATCTCACTATTTCATAACTTCATAGGTAGAATGAATTTTTTAACATGGCATTTACTGTCATCATTTCAAAGTACCATCATGAGAAGTTTTCTTTTGCACCTGCTAAAAATAGAACCTCTCTACCTGAGCCACACTTCCAAAGGAAGCTAATTAAAACTCAGTAAACAATATACCTTTTCATTAGTTAACTGTCTGCAAGAATGCCTGCTAATTTCTTTTGCTGTTTATTCAGTCTTCATGAAACTCTGTGGACTTCTGATGTTTATTATATGTCATGTATTTATTCTTCCATTCTTGTTTAATTTATCAACATACTGCATTAAACGAATAACTACTAGAAAAATGACTACTATCCACTTTAAAAAAATTCACATTCATACAGAAGTAATTATGTAAGTATCATCTAAGTATACAAAACCCTTAAATGATTTCAATAGATAGAAATGAATAGTATCAGCTGAGTCATACAAAACAAAAAATTGAATATATTTTGTGACTTTCATAAAAAGAATCATCTTCTATGTAAAAACCTTGCTCACTTATCAGGATTCTAAACCATTCAGAGTCATTTTTCTTATGACATTCATTGTAGTGCAGTATGAAGGCATATACTAATTGATGTACCCAACACAATATGATAAAATACTTGTCTGAATAATCTAGGATGTTTTATTTTTTTTTCAAACATGTATTTTATTGAAGGGTAATTTCACAAGTTGCTATACTAAAACCATGTTCCTTGGTTAAAATCATTTGCAATTGCTTCATATTTAATCTCTCAATGATATGGATTGCGTACATTTGTATTATTAGAAGCCTTTTAATATAGGACTTTATTTAACCAAACATAAAAAAAAAATTATTTTACCACACAATCTTTTTTATGTATTTGGCAGAACTAGTGTTATAAAAGACATATATTGTTCAAGAAATAGTATTTTAAATGTTAAATACATTTAAATTAATACCTTCATTTTTTTATTCTTAAAATTGTTCGTTTTGCCTCCAGAGTCATATTGCACTGTCTAGGGAAATATTCCATTAAAATGTACCACACATACTTAATATTCAACATGCCCCATGTTGGAATCATTATTTTTTCCTCATGTTCCTCTTCATGTGTTGCCAGTTATATTGAAAAGCATCATAAATCCTGAGAGTCATTCTAGATTTATTTTCTCTCATTTTCCAGCAGCATTACTTTTACATATTGTCAATTCTGCTTGCTAAAGGTATCTCTGTTTTCTTATCTCCTTCTTATCTTCACTATGAGAGCTTTGTTCCAGTCGTTATCATCTCTGCCACTTCAGTAGACCCAGAAACTTTACTTGGGGGAAACTGAATTTCTCAAAATTCATTCTCCAAAAGGTTTCTAATTGTTCAATTTCCTCCTTGTTTATTATATTCTACTGAATCCCTAATTTTTTTCTCATGTTGGACTATATTCACTGCCATGAGCAAAGTACATATTTTCAATCCTCCATACCTTTGCACGTGCCCCAATGCTCTCCGCTCTCCACATTTTTATCTCCTAACCATTCTTTGAGATTCATCTCAAATATCATTTCCCCTTGATCACCTACTTCATATTCAAATGCTACATTCAGCACTCTTATATAGTGTTGAAATTTTCTATTTATTTGTGTCATCTTGCCAGAAAATGACCCCTGGAGCACTATCGGTACAATCAAAATGCCCGCGCATGGTAGGTAGTCAATACCTGTCTGTGCAGCGGAAGAAAAACAGAATGTAGGGAAATGCATCTAGAATAAAATACATACTGTATGTGAATAGTTTTATAATTGTAGTTAGAAATAGAAATAGTTCGAAACTTATTTAGTCCTATATTAGCTGGACAGATTTTTAAAGTCCTCCTAAAAGGTTTTGCATACTAATATGTATCTTTTCATATGTTCTTAAAATACAGAAGGATTAGAAAGAAAAACAGATTTTTTTACATAAAAAAACAAGAACTTTCTATTTTAAAATTATTTCTTAAATATATCCTCGATGAAGCCAATCTAGACTATGCTATGTAATACCATAACCTGCCACTCACCTCCCTTAATACAAAGTTTTCTTACCACTCTCTTTTTTCTTTTCTCTGTAACATTTATGACCTTGTTACATAATATTTAATTACTAATTAATTATTTTTTTTGAAAAATTATCCCTCTACCTCACTAGAATACAAGTTCCATGAGTGCCAGGGGCTTGACATACAATGGAGTCTTGTGAAATCCAAGTGAGAGTCTATCAGCACAGAATTTTTGTAGAATAAATGAATTAATTCTATATATTTATTATATATGTTAGAATAGGGAAAGCTAGAATATTGAATCAGAATGCTAGGAGGTCAACCTCATATCTAGTTAGCTGTGAATATTTTTAATAACTTTCCTACCTTACCTTTTCCCACTATGCCTTGTCTCAAAAGCTGAAAAGAAGATACACATACCACATATGTTGAAAATTTTTCTCCAAATAAATTTGGATTATAAAATTTAGTCCATAAAGGATAATATATCTTCTGTTCCAGCCAAGGGATAAATGATTAAACTCAGCTTTAAGGAAAAGAGACAATGGTTTTGGTGATAGGCAGCATAGCAGTGTTGTCAAGATGGTACCTATGCCACCTCCTTGTGGGTTGGTTTCTTCACTTATAAATGATAAGAGGACCTACCTCATGGGACTGTTTTAAGGATTAGAAAAGTGAATAGATGTTAAGAACAGTTCACGGCACTTGGTAAAGTTCAATAAATAATAGTTTTACTATCTATAGTTGCCAGATCTAGAAGTCTTAATGGTATCAAGAAACACCTTTTGCTAAGCAGGCAAGATAAAAATGATTTTTTGCTAAGTGAAATTTTACTTTGCTAAGAAGAGTTAAACTGCATATTGAAATGTGATTTGATGTTAAATGGCAAATGTGGGCCTTTCTCTAGACTTGAGAGATTGCTTCAGATTATTTTTTATTATGTGGTAAAGTAATGGGCCCTGACTAAAATGAAAACACATGCATTGCTATGTTCTTTTATTTGCAATGCCAACAGTGCATCTATTTTTACTTATTTAATGAGCTTTTATCTATGATTGTAGAATATTAATATTAATGCTTTATTTACATACAAAAAGAAGCAAAGTATCTCTAAGATTTTGAAGACATTTGCTAAGAGAAGTTTTATCATGGATTTTTAAAAAACGAGTATACTTGGAAAGCCTTAGAAAATTGATAAGAAATGTTTACCAACCAGAATACATTGAGATGAGAAATGCTTACTGACACTTATGGCTAAATGGCCTAATTCATGTCAGCTGTGGTCTGAGATTTATTTTCTTTCCTGACATTTAAATGAGTTGTTCACACATTTGTATTTCTAAAAAAAATTTGAATTAAATAAAGGTTTTATATTATCATGACTTTTTGCTAAATGAAGCTCAGTAGCCAGAATTGTTATGATAATTTATCCTAGTACTTAAAAAACAAGCATATATTTATATATTTCTTAATGAAAACACTCTGTCACCCTCAAGGAAATTGTAAATATACTTTTTGACAGGCAGAATGTTACTGAAGTTACACAAAAATAATCATATTATTTGTAGTTTTAAAATGTTATTTTCTCTACTTTTAATAAGTTATGTAATATTTAAAGGAAACCTAAATATAGAGTTCAGTTTAAAATTGACATCACTCCAAATTTAAGTTGTGAAATAAAAACTGATTTTTTTTCTCAAATGATATTAGTTTTCTATTGCTGTATAACAAGCTACCACAAATTTAGCAGCTTAAAACAATACCTATTTATTACTTCACAGTTCTATAGCTGAGAAATCTGCTATGACTTGACTGGATTCTTAGATCAGTCTTAACAAGAATAAAAATCAGAATATTATTGAGCTGTGTTCCTTTCTATATGGGAGCTCTGCCTAAAAATCTTTTTCCAAGTTTATTCAGGTTGTTGGCAGAATTCATTTCTGTATGGTTGTAAGACTGAAGTCTCCATTTTCTTATTGGTTATCAGCCAGGGGCCACTATTAGTTCTTGGAGGCTGCTGGCATTCTTTATCTATTGACACCCCCATCTTCAAAAACAGTAACAAAAAATTTCCCTAATGTGGACTTCATCTCACATGTTAAATCTCTGACTTAAGAAGGATCCAGGCTCTTTCAAAGGCTTACTGGATTGGATTGAGTTTGACTCAATAATATCTGTTTTGATTTACTCAAAAGTCAACTGATTAGTAACCTATTCATAGTGAGATTTCCCATGATATTTACGGTTTCTTTCCACAGTAAAGGGGAGGGACTTAAATAAGGTGTGTGTACCAGAGGGCAGAAATCTTGGGGGTAAAAATTACATCTTAGAATTCTGCCTGCCACAGCAACAAATTATTGAGTTTATTAAAACAAGAAAATTTTGTAAAGGAGGGCTCATCTGTTTAGTTGATTGTCATAGGGCATGCATATATAAATGTACATGGGTACTTCATTGACACATGATGTAAAGCAGAATTAATTTATCTCAAATCACAAGATAAGAAGAAGAGTGAGTTAAAGCAGTACTGGAAATGATTTTTATGGTGTCATCTCTCCTTTGAGGCCTTCCACATAAAAATAGTAATGCACCATTCTTTTTATTTGGGATAATAATGAAAGGTCTTTATGAATTTATAATGCTTTATGAATTTTTTATTTTAAAAAAATATTTTTTATTTTTTTAATATTTTTTAAATTTTTCAGTTATAGTCGACATACAATATTATATTAGTTTCAGGTGTACAACATAGTGATTAGACATTTATATAACTTACAAAGTGATCACCCTGATAAATCTAGTACCACCTTATCAAACATAGATCTTACAATATTATTAATTGTAATAATAAGATTATGCTATACTTTATCTCTCCATGACTACTTTGTAACTACACATTTGTACTTCATAAACCCTTCCCCTTTTTCAACCACCTCTCGAGCCTCCTCCCATCTGGCAACTATCAAAATGTTCCCTGTATCTATGAGATCGTTTCAGTTTTGTTCATTTATTTTGTTCTTTAGATTCCACATGAAAGTGAAATCATGGCATTTGTATTTCTCTGTCTAAATTATTCCACCCAGCACAGTATCCTCTAGGTCCATCCATGTTGTTGCAGATGGCAAGATTTCATTCTTTTTTATGTTTGAGTAACATTATATTGTATATATACACCACCTTTTCTTTATTCATTCATTCATTGATGGATACCCAGGTTGCCTCTATATCTTGGCTATTGTAAATAATGCTGCAATGAACATATGGATGTACCTGTCCCTTCGAAGTAATGTTTTGGGTTTCTTCGAATAAATATTCAAAAGTGAAAGGGCTATAAGTATTGCTACCCCAGATTTTTTTTTCATTTTTGTGAAATATATTTTTTCCATCTCTTAACTTTCAATCTGTGTGTGTCTTTTGATCTGAAGTGAGTCTCTATTAGGCAACATATGTAAGGGTTTTGATTTCTCATCCATTCAGCCACCCTGTCTTTTGATTAGAGTGTTTAATCCATTTACATTGAAAGTAATTATTGGTAGATATATAGTTATTGCCATTTTATTATTCAAATTTAAACTTTTTTTGTTCTTCTGAAAGAAGTCCCTTTAACATTTCTTGTAATACTGTTTTGATGGTGATGAACTCCTTTAACTTTTTCTTGTCTTGGAAACTCTTTATCTGTCCTTCAATTTTAACAATAACCTTGCTGGGTAGAGTAACTTTGATTGTGGGCCCTTGCTTTTTATCACTTTGAATATTCAATGCCAATCCTTTCTGGCCTGCAAAGTTTCTGGTGAGGAATCAGTCTTATGGGAGGTCCCTTGTAGGTAACTAACTGCTTTTGTCTTGCTGCTTTTTAGATTCTCCTTTTTTTGTCTTTAAACTTTGGTGTTTTAATTATGATATGTTTTGGCTTGGGTCTCTTTGGGTTCACCTTGTCTGGGATTCTGTGCTTCCTAGGCTTGCATGACTAGTTTTGTTTGTTTGTTTGTTTTTTGCTTAGTTAGGGAAATTTTTAGTCATTTCTTCAAATAGGTTTTCAGTTTCTTACTCTCTCTGTTCTTCTTCTGATATCCCTGTGATACAATAGTTGTTATGCTTGTTGTAGTCCCAGAGGCCCCTTAAACTATCCTCAGTTTTTTAAATTATTTTTTTCTTTTTGTTGTCTGATTAGATGTTTTATGCTACCTTATGTTCCAAATTGATTTGGTCCTCTGCTTCATCTAACCTACTATTGATTCCCTCTAATGTGTTCTTTTTTTTTCAGTTATTGTTTTCTTCATTTCTGACTGGTTCTTTTTCTGACCGATTTTTCTATCTCCATTTTTATGCTTTCTATCTTATTTTTGAAGTTCTCACTGAGATTATTGAGCATTCATATAGCCAATGTTTTGAAATTTGTATCTGGTAGTTTGCTTTTCCCTGTTTTGATTAATTTTTTTTTCTGGGACTTTGTTCTGTTCTTTCATTTGGGGCATGTTTCTTTGTCTCCCCATTATGACTTTCTTCCTATGTTTGTTTCTATATATTAAGTAGAGCTGCTATGTTTCCCAGTTTTAGTAGAGTGGCCTTATATAGTAGATGTTTCTGTGGGGCCCAGTGGTACAATCTCCCTGTTCATCTGTGCCAGATACTCCAAGTGTGTCCTTTGTGTGGCTTGTGTATGCTCTCCTATTGTAGTTGAGTCTTGGCTGCTGTTTGCATGTCAGTGGGAGGGATTGACTCTCAGGCTGATTGGTTGTGAGGACTGGCTGTGACTACACTGGAGGAACTGTTGTGCAGGGGTTGACCCTATGGAACAAGATTCACTTTGTCAGAGCTCTGGTGCCTGCCAAGTCTGCCCTTTGAAAGTGTTGTTTATAGGGATAGTTGGGTGGTTCTCTGGTTGGTCTGAAATTTTCCAACAGGAGTGTTGGTTTTGCAGCCTTTTGGCAGGGGCTCTGTTGCAGGCCAAGGTTGGCTGCTGGCTGAGCTTTCCGCAAGGCCTCTTGGTATAAGCTACAAAGTGATCTGTGGATGCTTGCTACTTGTACTTGTCTTGATGATGCCTGGGAGAGGGTAAACTGTGTATCAAGGCCATCTGCAACTAGTGCTAGCCTTAGAGTACTTGGCAAAGGTACATGGCACATCAAGGCTGGATGCTGTTTATTTGGGTTTTGTGAAACTTTGAGAAATTTTAGAAAATCTCCAGCATGAACCAAGACAGTCTATTTGTATGAAAAAGCCATCGGAAGTGGAGCAGGGTCTCAAGGAATCACCAGTGTAAGGCAAACAGGGTTAGCCAGATTGATGGAGACTCACATACGGAAGCCACCTGGGTCTCCACGTTGGGTCAAGGGAGGGCTCAATAAAGGAACTGTGGTGTTCACCAGCACTTCTGTCTGTGAGGGAGCTGCCCCTCCATCCCTTGCCTTGAAGCCAGACAATTCAGTTTCTCCTCGTACATCTCTGGCACCTTCTGCACTGCTGCTCTAGGGCTGGAGGTCAGATTGAGGGAGTCTGTCAGTAAGTTCATATATGGGCCTTTTTATAGGACAGCCTGGAACTCCAATAGCCACAATCTCACTCGGCTACAATCTCCGCTGTTTTTCACAGCCAGAAGTTCTGGGAACTTTTTTCCCGGCACTAGAACCCTGGTCTGGGGATCTTGGTGTGGGGCTCTGACCCCTCACTTCCCAGGGGAGACCTCTGCAGTTGGGATATCACTCCCAATTTTTAACCTCCATGTGTGGGTATAGGTCCAGACCATACAGTGTCTTTGTCCTTCCTACCAGTCTCAAGGTGACTTCTTCTGTATGTCCTTAGTTACAGAACTTCTGTTCAGCAAGACTTCAGGCAATTCTCCGTGGTGGCTGTTCTGTACTTTAGTTGTAATTTTGATGTGATCCTGAGAGGAGGCAAGCAAAGTGTTTACCTACTCTGCCATCTTCACTGGAAGATGTTTGACCTTATTTTTAATCTTATTAGTATTTTATTAAACAAATCAGATTATATTAGAAATTAAAGTGTAAGATTTCCCTAGGGGAGGAGATGAACTTAGCAGGGGTGAGCAATAGACTGATTGTGTGACTGTGGAAAGATAAATATGACTCTATGGTTTTCATTCTGGGGCATCAAGTGTAAAACCAAGTAAATTTGGAGTAATGTTCAATTACTGGAATGTCAGTGTTCAGAGGGAAGTTAGATTATTCACGTCTAGATCTCTAGGCTAGTTCAGGGACATCCATCTTGTTTTGGGTGTCATCAGAGTAGAAATGTTGTCGAAGTCATTAAATTAGATTATAATATCAAAGTAAAGAACACAGAAAAGCAAAGATAGAGGACTGAGAGTTAGCAAAGGCCAAATTTTGTGGAGAAGGAAGCAAAATATAGCATATTGAGTTATCAGAGAGGAAAAACTAAAGGAGGGCATTTTAGAAAGACAGGGAGGAGATATTTTTTAAGGAAAACAAATGATTAAATGCCAACAATATGGCAATAAAAGTGATTTTGTAATGGCTGTATTTTAAATTTAAATCTTAAAAAATTAAAAGGCCTATTCAGAGCTAAAGAGCACCTATGTTCTTGGATCTGGTTATTATTCTAAGAGTTTTACCAGACAAATCATTTAACAGAAGAAAGGTCCTATGCTTATTGCAATATTTACTTAATAATAAAAACAAAACAAAACAAAAAGCATTATAAAGATCTGCATTTCCAGAAATAGACATGGTTATATAAAGAAAACATGGCACATTTTAATTTATATAATTTAATATTTTTTAAATGCCTAATTGGGTGCCAGGATTCAAGCATCAAATATATAAAATCTTATGTGGATACATTATTATTGTTATTCTACAGATGAGATTAACTGAGCACAAAGTTGCATAGTTCCCACTGCAATATAAATTGCAGAATAGAAAATTTAACCCAGTCTGGCTCCAGATTTATTCATCTTAATTCATCTGTAAGATTGCCTTTCAAAGTTTGATGGCTTGTTATGAAACCATTGAAATAAAAACTGATTGTGAATGGAGAAATGATATATTTATAATGTAATGTTAATCAAATGTAGTTTTGCTATTATTGTGACAATTTATAAGGCTGGCAAGACCATTCTCAGGTGAAAATGGATGAGAATGATAGAATTATATTCATTTTTCTTTTTTGGTCTTTAATCTTTTTAAAATATGTGGAAATGAGAGGCTGTCTATAGCATCTTGTTGAGGAATCATTGGCTAGAATTTGAACAGAATAATGTTAACATCAGAGGAGTATCATGTTTTTAGGTGGCTAAAACATCATTGAAATTAGTCATTGGAGCTGATACATTTTATTTATTATAAATGTAGACAGCTGAAAGATGAACTACATTAACATTAAGGCAACAGAAGGCAGAATGCAAAAAGGGCTTTAAATTAAATTGAAAACTTTTGGGAAGGTGTTGAAGTCTGTGAAAATGAGATTGATACGTTGGTGAGATAACTAGAATACAGAGATTTCAAAAGAGAGTAGTTAGGGAGTGAACAGTGGTTGGAAAGTAGCAATGGAGAGTAGGAAATGTGCCACTCCTCTCACCCTATTACACTTCCAGGCAGATATTTTTGGGAATCATTCTAAGAAAAAAAGTATAATTAGGGAAAAGCTGACAGTTAAGTAGAATAGAGGGAAAAGCTATAGAATTACAACAGGGTTTGCTTGGGACACATCACCTGTTAGTCAACCTGGTGAGGTACAGGAATAAGTCTGGGTGCAGATGTGAGTGTGTGAATTTGAAAGTTGGAGCAGGTATTTAGATCTGTGATTATTATTTATAGACACAACAAAGCAAAGAGACTGAAAGCAAGAGGACAGAGACAGGGAACAGGTCCAGAGAGTACTTAATCCAAACTTTCAAAATAGTAGTATTAGTTATATTAGAGTCATTTTAAGTAGCCATACATATTTCTAGGTCCTGTACATTTTGCAGACATAACTCTGATTCAGATAAGAATTAACGAAGGAGGTTGATTAATACAGAAGTGATGTATATTAATTAATTCTCCCCATTAAAAAATTGGGAAGAATGTTTTGCATAATAAAAACAACATAACTAATGAAAAATATTGAGCATTCTTCTATTTTGTCTTCAGTGATTAAGAACTAAAGATAGAGTTCAGTCTTAAAATTATGTATTTGCATTAAGTATTCATAAAATATTTTACATTTGATTTGGCTAGTGTTACTTTTTAAAGATAAAATTTTGTTACAAAATTTTATTTAATTTTGACAGCATATAAAATGGGGAAATGAACATTTATCATGGTGGTTTCAGATTAAAGTTTTCATGAGAAAGTATTTCTGTTTCTTTAGTAAATGTCCTAATTATGAAAGCTACATGGATAGATAGGTAGAAAGATAACTAGTTAGATACATACATAGAAAGATAGATGCTGTATGCTAGGATAACAGTCGTCATATGTGGTATGAAAAATGACCAAGTAAATACAGACCGAGGATCTAATATACGAATTAGAGCGAAGGAAAAGAAAATCTATCATTTTCCCCACTAATCATGATTTTGCTTCTTCCTTTCTCAGGTCAATTAATTTTTAGAGATAGATTTTTTTTTTCTTACGCTCACATCTATATACACATACATGCACCCACAAACTATTTATTTGACTCTATATAAATTATGTTACTTTATGATGGCTTATCAATGTCCACAACTGTTGCAAAAGAATATCTTACTATTATAATATGAAAATTTGTATAAAATATATCTAACACATATAACTTATAGATAGTTTTGCTTATTTGCAAGTTAAATGTTTATCTACCAAGGAATAGGTTTTCTAATGAATTCAACTTAGTATGCCTGAATATTTTAAAACTTTGAATACCAACTCAAAATTATTTTAAAGGTGCCTTAGGATTTGCTTTATAATAGATACTTGGGTTATTATCCATTTATAATGTAAGTCATATTTAAAGATTAGCTAAGGCCTAAATGAAGCTAATGCTATTGTATTTTGTGTATTTGATAAATGAGAGAAGGGTAGAGTTGGACAAAATATATCTGCATTGGCCATAATTGAATATTAAACTTTGTTCTTCACAACACTTAAACTCCAGCAGTTGCTAAATGGAATTCATCTGGGCGTGACAGTGATGACGTGAAAGTGCTGATGTCTAGATGTTCTTTTCCCATTACACTGGTCACTGACGGGATAAATCATAGGTGCACAGGTGCCTGGCTGACGATAATGCAGCTTATTTAGTAATTTTGATGAACATTCACATCCACTTGCAATTAATAGATAGTAAATTTCTTTCTTTTCAATATTGCCTGTACCATTGCTTTAAAAAAACAAGTGGGTAAGAAATATATTTAATTGTTTTCAGTGTTATGAAATATATATGTGATCATATAATAGGTTAGTGAATTTTTTGAAAAGTGAAAGTTACTTCCCATGGCAACAAAGACTAAGAATCTGTAAAATGATCTTCGATAACTCTTCTTTGGTGTAGTTATTGGCTAGCATAACTGTAGCAGTTTATAGCCCCAAGGATGAGATCTAAATCCTAAAAGAAAAAATCTGGAACACTGTCTTCAACTGAAAAAAATAAAATCAGTCCGTAATTGATATTAGATGTTCGTTCTTTACTTAGTTGTGCACAGAATTCCACAATAAGGCAGCATATGGCTACACAGATATATGAGGATGAGTGGAAAGAGAAAAATAAAGGTCACATTAACAAAGATAAAGAGAGCTTAAATCAATGTATACATTAGCTGTTGTTTTTCATCTTTTAAAATACAAGTCTGTATTTGAATCATGCCTTCAAAGTGTTTAGATATATTTGCTAACTTATTGTATAGTGTTTCAAGTATGAAAGCAGATAGTAAAAATTCTCAGGCTAACAGGATTTCTAAGTGATTCTAGAAAGCTGGATAAAAGTGATCAATCACATATTAATAAACACATATGTTTGATATGTTAGATCATCTTGGTTAAACAAAGTTAAATATTTTTCTTACTGTAGAGAATACTCAGAATTTTGAATGTGATTAATGTGCATGAAAAACTTCTAAAAGAAGAGATATTCATACCTTTCTCATACTTATTTTCATGAATGTGTCAAGGGATTTGTGTGTGTCATTTGACATATGCTTCTGGAATGTTAACCTAAATTTGTTATAGTCTATTAAAATTGAATAATGATGACAAATAAAACATTTTTCTTTTCTTTTTGGTATTTTATTGCTTCATATAAAATCAATTAAAATTTTAAATGATTTGGAAAATTCTAGAAAAAAGGAATGTCTTAGCATCTGTCCTCACGAAATTTATAACCCAGTAAAATAGGAAAGTCTATAAAAATAGCTAATATAATTTAGACATTGATAATCACAATAGTAAAATACAAAAGTCATAAAAATGTAGAGAAATAAGAGGTTTGATGAGCAAATCAAAGTATTTTATTTGTTAATATGGAATCTGACTTGTCCTTGAAGGTGAGCAAGGCTATTATGATGGACCTTTGCTGTGTTATTTTGATTTTCCAAAATCTGAGCATCATTCTAGTTTAAAGTAATGTTTATTTGGTACTTTTGGTGGGAGACACAGCCTTGCCTCATACTGTAGGTAGAGAAGGGCAGATACTCCTACTCCCTACTCCATCCAAGCTAAGTTAGTCTAATGGGACTCTCTCAAGGGACTTGGCACCTTGAGAAATGCTAAGATGTGATAGTGTAGAATTCACATTTTCTTTTGGTGGTAGAGGTCAGATACTGCAGTCAATAGGGTTGTGGTGGTGGCAATGCTAGCCCAGCGTTCTTACCTGGCTGCTTCTAATCTTGAATTTGACTCTAGTTCCCATTGCCCAGTCTCCTAGTTTCCTCTCTTTTATCAGACATTATTTGTGACTTCCTGCTGATTTTGAGAACTATATCACACTTCATCAGAATTCCTCTTTTTTCTGCCAATTGGTCAGAATTAGGTTTTTGTTACTTGTAAGCAAGGACCCTACTGATTCAGCTTTAAAAGTTGAATGTGGAGGAAGGGTATTCCTTGGCTTCTGAGGTACAAGTTCAGCAAAGACAAAGGAACATGTATTGTATGTTTGGCTTTGTCAAACCAGAAAAGAGGAAAGGTGGCAGGAAATAATTAGTCTAAAACATAGCATTCTAAACTTTCTGGGTTCATATCATCCTTAGTTCTCAATAATTTTTTTTACAGTACCCCTTGGCAAATAAAATACCTAACAGTTCCTTTTACTAAGAAATTAGGTCTAAACACTATAACGTAGCAGTTCATGCAGCATATGGTGAGTGTTGCTGTGATTCTCTCAAAAATTTAAAATATTCCCAGTGCCCCTGTGAGTTCACGATAGCTCTCCAGAGTGACTCAGCCCACTGTTTGGGAAACATAGGCTTAAAAGATTCTTGATATTTTACTTTTTTAAAAAGAAGTATGTTTCTCATTTCACACTCATAATATTTTTATGAGATTTGAAGTTGGGGATACTGAGATTCACAAAAGTTAAGTAACTGGGCTAGGATATATAAGTAGCTAACATGCAGGGAATTGAACTCAAATCTTTATTTTCTTAAGCTATGATCACCATAGCAATTATATTTTGTGCCTGGGGTGTGTGATCATGGGGCTATAGCTATAAAAATGGAGGAGGATATTCTGATAAAAATTGTGCCGAGAAATAATTGTCAGGATGAAGAGTTTGTGCATTCCATTTGTGTCAATATAATTTTTGTAACTTATATTTTGCTTTCAAATAGTTCTAGACTGCAGATTCCTTAAATATAAAGACTTTAATTTTGTCTGTATCATACCTCATACCATAGAACCTATACTTAATACTCAGTATATGTTTATTTAATTTAAACTTTTATTTGTGTTGAAAATTGATATGTAAAAGTAACGTTTTACACTGATAAGATTTGTTCTACAATAGGAATGATTAGGAACTTGCTACTGAAGACTCATATCGAATTCTGTTTCTTGATTCATTTACTCATTCTTTATTCATTTATTCAACTGACAGATATTATTGAGTACCTCTCAAAATTGTTCATATTATTGAAAAGATTGAGTGACATGACCAAGACTTAGAGGCCTTTGTCCAGATCTGTGTTTTGACACATGCCATTAGTTGTATCACTTCAGTTCTTGATATTAAAATATAGAAAGACTTCAATAATATAGTAAGGTGATAAACAATCAACAAGTCATAAGAATTTCCACTGTTATATTGTAAACTTTAGAATATCCAGTTCTGAATTTAGAAAAAAAATATGGATGCATTTTTCAAATAATTAAAACAAGCTTCTTTTGATTGCTTATGAAAATATTAATTTTGAGTATCAGGTAGCTTCTATAGTCAGGTGATAAAATTTTTCAGCCATGGTATGATTTTGTTTAGGTGCCTCATTATAGTATTGTGACTATAAATGAAAGCTATATTAGATAAAATTTTAGATGGATTTTGTGTGGTATTTATATCTCAGTGAAGTATCTGGTTCATGGAATTATATACAAGAAAACAAAGTAAAAATGAAATGTAAGTGTATATCATCAAAATTGCTGAAAGAACTTATTTATTTTGCTATTCTTCCTAAAGAAGATATTTCCCTTTAAAATACAATCAGGTATAAGACCAAATAAGTCTCTTGAATTTACTTGTGTGACCAAGTATATACACACATTTCTAGGACACATATACTACTAATATGATCAAATAACAATTCTTATTATTTCATGTTTTTCTCTTCTTTCAAATCATACTACCTTAAGATATTTTCAGATAAACTGAAATAAAAAATGTGTTGTTTCTTTTTCAGGTTTCCTGTAATATTACTATGTTTCCTTAGAATATGTGTTCTAGTGAACAGATGGCTTTGAAGTCAAGAGGCTTTAAATGAAGTAAATGATTTCTGACTTTAAAAAGTCGTCTTGGCTCAAAGGCATAATTCTTTAGACGAGTCTCTGGCATCCATCAATTCTTAAGTGCATTGATATTCCTGGATTTGTAATTTTATTTTTACTAAGAATAGGCAAATATCCTTATTTGGAGAAAATGAGATTTCTCTTTAATAAGATCCATAAAACATTAACTTAATACAATAAAATGTTTTGTGACTTTATATTAAATAGTGATGGTTAGGAAGGAGTCCTTGCATTTGATGTTGCTTAATATTTTGTGATTTAATCTTACTTAACTTTTGTGTGATATTAGAATTATTTTGAAATTCCTATGACTTTTTTTTTCTATGACAACTTGATAAGCAGGAAAGAACATTGAAATGAACTAATTATTATGGTTTATCAGAGTTAGAAACTGGCGTGCATTTAGTTGAGCTTCTAATTTTGAAAATAAAAAAATCCAGGCTTCCTTTTCTATGTTAAATACAGATATATTAAGATAATTTTCAGACTCTCATAATTGTATATCTCGTAAATACTGGAATATATAATGGTTTGTACATAAATAAATTTTTTTCTTAAAAATAAAGATGGCTGTTAGAGGAAGCGGTTAAGTAGATGATCTCTGAAAATTTTTCTGGTCAAAATTTTATATCATGCTTCTATTAGTCTGGGTACTGTTCTAAGCACTTTACCCATTCATTGTTACTAGTCCTGTAAGTCTTAAAAAATAGTAACAATAAGAGTAAATTACTAATGTTTTACAGTGTAAGTTCCCACCACACAGGGATTTGTAATTAATTGTGAAGTATGTTAAAATTACAAGTTTCAAATATAATCAGCCTCTATCTTTTGGACCCTCATGATATGCCAGACATTGCCTCAGCTTCCAACTCTACTTCAGTAAATAAAATAGGCAAGAACCCTCTTGCTCTGCCAGGTCCAATACGTGAGAGAAAGAGGAATATAAGTAAATAAATGAACACTACTAAAACAATGTGATTTTCTGAAAGCCTCTTTGAGGTTGAATCATTTTAGCTGAAACTAGTAAGGTGAGAAGGATAAAGGGAATGGGGTAGGGAGCATGAAGGGCAATTCTGGCAGAAGAAATGGCATATGTAAAGGCTCTGAATGACAGAGAATGCTGAATTCTGATGTTCAGTAGAGAGAGCCAGAAAAAGTGTCATGAAATGGTACTCTCTAGATCAGAGAGGACTAATATTGGTAAATAACTATTGTAAACAAGTAAATTAGTGCAGATCGAAGTTTACCCTAGAATTACTTCCTTGTTCGAATGGGCATGTTTTTTATTTTTTTCTCTTCTCTTCTTTCTTTCTTTCTTTCTTTCTTTCTTTCTTTCTTTCTTTCTTTCTTTCTTTCTTTCTTTCTTTCTTTCTTTCTTTCTTTTTTATGTTTTAGGCAACGCAACCCATGGTTGACTTCACAGATTGCAAGGACCATGTCAGCTTACAATCCCTTATTTTTATTTTTTTATTTTTTTACGCCTACAGCACCTGGTCTTCCTAGGTGGTCTCCCTAACTACTAACCAACTACTCTCCAAATACTAACCAACCCTGTTTAAGCCGGACCCTGTTTAGCTTCCGAGATCAGACGAGATTGGGCTGTAGACTGGGCATGTTTTCTGATAAGCTTGTTTTGTAAGTCAAATTAAAGATAGAGTTATTAAATAGAGCAACAGAAATTGCACTAAATTTGCTCCCTATCATTGCTAGGGAGCAAAAGATTATTTCTCTCTTTTTCGTATTTGTGGTAATTGTGGATTACTGTACTGCTTTCACCATCAGTAGTTTCTAGAATGCCCAAGAAAGCATGAATATGAATATCATTTGTTACATGTGTCCATGTGGAAATACATTGAGAACTTATATTTTTTTGGTACAATTGTGATTCTCAAAACTTTGATATCTTGGACTTCTCAGAAAGATTCTTCTTCACATTGCTATTGCTTGCTAATAATAATTCTGTCATAGTCTTTAAGACCAATTATTTTAAAAATATTTTCAAATTAGGTAATATTTCAAATACTAAAACAACAACATAATGAACACCTCATCTAAACTTGTCAAATCTTAATATATAACCTTATTTGCTTTAGGTATCTATCATTATGGGTCCAGACAAAGTACCCTATGTATTCCTCTTTAATTGATTGATTGGTGACATTGGTTAACAAAATCCAATAAGTTTCAGGTGTACAATTTAACAGTAAGGCATATATATATTGCATTGTGTGTTCCCCTCCCATAGTTAGATTTCTTTCTGTCACCATGTATTTGATCCCCTTGACCCCATCTACCTTCCTCATCCCCCTTCCTCCCCGCCACCCTCTGGTAACCACTAGTCTATTGTCCATGTCTATGATGAGTCTTTGTTTGTTTGTCCTATTCATTTGCTGCTTTTAGGTTCATATCTCATATATAAGTGATATCATATAGTTTTCAACTTTTTCTGTCTGGCTTATTTCGCTTAGCATGATTATCTTGAGGTCCATCCATATTGTTGCAAATGGCAGTATTTCATCTATTCTTATGGCTGAGTAATATATATCTTTGATTACATTACCTTCCCTTCTCAGAAGAAAATACCATCTTAAATTTGCTGTTTTTCACCCTTCAGAGGGCTTTATTTTTTATTATACATGTATGTATTCATAAGCAATATAAAATATTGTTTTGAACTTAAATCCATGAGGATTCATGTATCTCTAGTTTATTCATCTTAGCTATTATATAGGCTGACTCACTGTACAATGTTTTATGAATGCACCATGTGATTTATACATTCTTTTGATGATGAACATTTAATTTTTTTCCAAATCTAATTTACCCTTAACTTCTGTCTTTCTCCATTGGTATATTTTCCTCTCCCTAAAATTTTAGTGAATCTTCTTTTAAGAAGTTATTGTTGTGATGACAACCTAACATTAGAAACATAAAACTATCTTTTAAATTTCATTTTAATTCATTAGTATAATATTATTAAAACAGATTGGAATAGATTATAATTAGTACAGTTCTCAAAAATCAGTAATTGCTTTTTAATGGTGGTTAAAAAATATAGCCAGATGTTTATAGGCTTAGAAATATCCTGTTGGTATGTTTTTTCTCAGGTTAGCCAATCAATATTCCTAATTATCACTTTTTAAAAATTTCTATATAATACAGGCTTTAGATTCCTTAGAAAGGTTGATTTTAACAGACATTCAACTTGTGAATACCATATGATTATATTTATACGCCTTTAACATGCTCAACTAAGAAAATAAAACATGCCTTTTTGGTATGCAAATTAATAAATATCTAAGGTTTGTTGAAATGATAGATTTTATCTTTTCTTCTACAAGAAACACTACATTCATCACTTAGCTGAATTATAGAAGGTACTCTACAATGTACAATCAGAAGTAAATTATTATTCATTCAGCATGATTAGAAAAATCATAATGAACTATGTTGAGGGTTTATTTACAAGACATACAATTTTTTAACTCTAAAAAAACTTTTCTCTTCAGTTCTTAAAGTACCAAATAGAGTTCTTTGAATTGTTTCAGGTCTCTTTGCTTGATTAAAATCATGTTGTTCTTTTGGCTCTGAGTCACAAACATAAGTAGCGAAATTATCTTCTCAGTAAAAAAGTATGAGCTTATCTGAGTTTAAGCTTTTATCAGTAAAACACTTAGATGTCTACTAAGAAATGTTAAACTTTGGGATAGCTCTAGGGACACAAATTTGGAATTTTTTGGAGTGTGAGGTAGGAATGCCTCGTGATTGGCAAAGTTAATTTTAGAAGATTTATTCTTGGAAGCAACAGATTTCAGTCATTGCCATATTGAAATGTCACAGTTTCTTATGCCAAAAGTAAAACACATGCCATTCAAATTATCCTCTATTTCCACATACATTAGGTAACTAACATCCATCAACAATGTGCTGATTAGTAGGCTTTGTCTATGTTGATAATTACTTTTTTTAAATTTAAAGTTGTATACAAATATAATTTCTCTGCCTTGTTTTTCAAAAAATTCTCAAGGAAAGTGGGGTATTCAGTTTAACATTACGTAACATTCATGAACAATTTATTATTTTATGTGGATTAACCAACATCACCAGAATTTCTTAATGAGGAGAGTAATTATCAAGTAAATACCATTAAGTTGAGGAAAGATTCGTCAGTTGATAACATTTATATCAAATGAGTTAAACCAAAGAGAGCTGAAAAATAAGATTTTTTTTTTAATATTTATGAAAGCAAAACTAATTTTAGAGATAAAAACATTCTGAGCTTTCAAAGCAACAAAGCTATATAGTTTTTAATAAGATATGCATTCAGTACATATTGATTGTGTGCTCACTTTATGACACTCACTTTAGGTGATATGATTAAGTTATCATGATGTAAGGTGAGTGTTGCCATTTCTTTCTTTTTTTTTTTCCCATATTTATCTTGTTTGAAAGGATCCTGCCTTCATTTAAATAGAGTGGAGCAGTAGGCTCCCATTAAACAGAGGGAAGGGCACATCCATTATCCTACAGATATTTGGGACAATCAAGGAAGGCCCTCGTTTGTGCCACCTCATTTCCTACATTTTCAGCTGAAGGTGCGGACTGTTTTCTGAAACAATTGCTGGTCTTTCAGCTGAAACCAGCTCAGTCCTCTTTTCGTTTTCTGGCAAATGTAAATGTGTAGCCTTGCTTTATTCTTGCCAATCTATTGCTTTGTGTGTGCATGTGTGTGTGTGTGTGTGTCTGTGTGTGTGTGTGTGTGTGTGTGTGTGTGTGCGCGCGCGCGCATGTTTAAGGAAAAAAACTCTCACCCACATAATTCAAGACAAAAACGCATAAACTGTTAATTCTATGGGTGGCCTTTTATTTCACTTGGCAGGTAAAAGGTTATTAAATTAACTTCTTAATATTAGGTAATATTGTACCTAAAATGCAATTAAGTGTTGCCATTTCAATCCTACAGTTGAAATAGCTAAATGTCAGAGATTTTAATTAATTTGCTTGATATCACGAGGTAGCAGCATTGGAATTCAAACCCAGATCTTTGCACTTCCAAGATTTCTATTTTTATTTCTCTAAACTAGTGCTCTATTTGTGTGTGGGGGGGGGCAGGGAGTGGGATGGCTGGGTGGGCTGGGAAAAAGTTATGTAAAAGGCAGGAAACTGGCCATTCAAATAAAATGCAGCACTTTATTCTGAGCTATATCATTCATGTAATTTGTATTGAGTGGGTGGGTGAATGGGGTTTGGAATATTAATCCATTTTTGTACAAAAAATTGCAATTTTTTCAATCAGGAAAGAGAGTAACCATCATTATTGTCCTTTCCAACTCCCCTCATCATACTGCTATCAGAATAAAAGCATTGCTAGCAAATGTTCAGTGGTTTTTCCCTTTGTTTATAGAATAGATTTGAAACCTATTAGCCTGATATTTTAAGTCTATTAAATTTTTATTTAATTTATATGCTTAGCATTTTTATAAGCTATTCAGCTTATCAAATACACTACCTCAGTCTTCCAGATGTACTTTACTGGCCTTCAAATATATCTTGTGTTTTCCCCTAAGGCCTGTTCACAGTCCTCTTGATATCATAAATCCCTTCCTTTCTATGCAAATAATACTTTATCCTTCAAGGCCCAGTTTGAATACTTCTCTTGTGGAATAGTTGCTGACTAGCGCCACTCATCATTGCGTTTTTCTGTGCTGATCTCGTGTAATCCTTGTCACTCAAGAGACATACTAAAACATCAAGTCAGCATCAAAGGAAGATCATGTATTTACTGGAACTTGAGTGAGTGTTTTCTCTTGAGTATAACAAAGAACTTGGTCAGGGAAGGTATCTCTTCTCAGTGGGAGAATGCAGAAAGATGCTCACAGAGGGAAGAATGTAAGACATGCAGATGCTTTTATGATTGTTTGCTAAGGCATCCAATAGGAGTGATTGTTAGGGACTGTTATTGATTCAAGTATTGTTATTTTTGAGTCATTTATTTCCTTTATGTATCTCATCCAAAATTTTAATATTTAAACGTGTTATACAGTTATGTAAAGTTTAAGATTCACTGTTATGACATACAGTTGTCACTTTGGCTGGGCTCTAAACTCTGAAGGCAAGAATTTTGCTTTCTCTCACTGTCCAACATGGCTTTATGTGGATGCTTAATTAATTTCTATTTTATTTACTTGATTATTAACAACATACTAATATATATGGTTGTATGTGTGCATCTGAAAAACAAAGGGTACCTTCTATGCTCACTCTACAATGTTTACAAAAAAAAGATGGTATTTCTTCCCAAAATTATAAATAATATATAAATAAATTATTTTCTGGGATGGACATTAATGACCTTTATTCTGATTATCTTAATTATTGGGTTAGTAAACGAGTTTTGCTTCTCTAAGCACTCCAGCTTATGGCATGTCAATAAAAATTAGAATAATGTTTTTGATGTCTGTATGAGGTACACTGAGGGACATTCCCTTAGCTAAAAAACCTAACCTGTCTGATTTGTATTTACTTATACAAATACTCTCATTCATTTTACTAATAACAATGTGGAGACAGGAGGCAATTTAGAGTTCTTTTTATCATTTATTTCATCTTTTTCATAATATGATTTTTGTCAACAAATAATATTAATCCACTGTTATTGATTATAAATACTGAGAATGGGGGAAAATATTCACAAAGACTTGGAGATGATTTTCATTTGTTAAACAAAGAAGAATCTTTTCCATGTGTTATAGAGTGTAGCATGTCTAGCAAAGATGTTCAACGTTTTCTATTATGCTGGACCAGTTGTCAAAAGATGATGATGCCCTTGGACTTTTGTTATTTACTGAAGTCTAAGCATATTTTGTTTGTCTTTACAAGGACAGACTGCTCTGTTTCACAGTTTTCTAAAGCAGTTTAAGGGAATGGAATTTCAAAAAAGTGAATTGTGTTATTTAGACCTGAGTAGATTTAGCAGTGTATATTCTGGATCACAGTTTGTGAAGCATGATAGTGAAAAACCTCATATGCCAGAAATGACCAGTCCTTTTCATTTACTTTTTTAGGTTTATTTACTTTTACTTACCTCGCTGGTTTATTTTATTACCACTGAAATAATGACAGAGTAAGTCAAATTAGGATGTTGAATTTTATTAACAGTGTTGTCCTTTCTCCCATCATAGTGATGTGTAATTATAGCTAACACACATAGTAGGTATACTCTTTACCAGACACTGATCTCTAAGCTTTTCACATATATTAAATCTTTTAATTCTTACATAACCCCTTGAGGTGCACAGTGTCATTATTCCCCTTTCAAAGGTGAGGAATCTGAGCTAGGATGCTGTTAATTAACTTGTACATGTCACTCAACTAGTTATTGTGAGAGCCAGGGTTCAGATCAATCACGCTGCTATACTAACTCAGCAACTAAATTTTTGCAGTGCAGAAAGTGAATATAAAATGTAGGTTTTGAATTAGTTGCATTAATTTAATCATTAGCACAAATGGAGATACTAACCATGTCTAGCAAACATTCCAGAAGTAGGGTTGTGTGAGGATCATGCCTGTTACCATATAGGAACACACTAAAACTTGTCAAGTGTGAATACAGTTTTTGCACATGTTAATAATGTGTAGAGTCTCAGAGAATAGAGCTAGGAAGTTTAATTTAAGATGCCTTCAGTACCATTCATTAAAAAAAATACTGATTTGTGATGGAAGTGATATAGAGCCCCTGAATTTAATTAATGGGTATTCATTGTTTATGGAGAGTAAAATTTATTTATTTGTGGGCTTTATTTGTGGGCTTTATAACCAGAATTTAATAGATGTTTACAAACACTTTATTCAATAACAAAAGAATCTACATTTTTTTTTCAAGTAGAAAGTAAGCATGTTCTAAAACATACTGTATCATAGGTTGTAAAACAAACCTCAACAAATTTAGAAGAATTTATTAAAGTACATACAGTGTATTCTCCAACTACATGGAAACAAACTAGAAAAACCTACAAACACCTAAACAATATACATCTAAATAATCCATGGGTTAAAGTGGAAGCTTCAAAGGAAATAAATATACATTGAAGTGTATGATTATTAAAATATAACATATCAGTATTTGTGGGACTCATCTAAAGGAGTACTGAAGAAAATTTATAGCACTAAATGTATACTTTAGAGAAGAAGAAAAATCTCAGAATAATAATCTAAACTCCCACTTTGACAACCTATAAAAATAGAGCAAGATAAATCCAAAACAAAAAGAAGAAATAATAAAGCACACAAATCACTGAAATGTAAAACAGAAAAAAAAATTGAAAAAATAAAACCAAGAGCTGTTTTTTTGAAAAGTTCAACAAAATTGACAAACCTCTAGAAAAACTGACAAAAGAGAGAAGACACCAATTGCCAATATAAGTAATGAAACAGGGGATATCAATACAGACATCAGAACGATAATAAAGAATACTATAAACAACTCTACATACATAAATTTGTTAGTATTTACAGAATAGAATAATTCCTCAAAAAACACAAACTACCACAACTCATTTAATATGAAATAGATAATTTGAATAGCTCTATAACAATTAAGAAACTTGAATTTATTAAGTTTAAAACTCTCAAAAAGGAGATCTCTAAATCTAGATGATTTCTCTGGAGAATTTGAAGAATACCAATTCTACACAGTCTTTTTTTTTTTTTTTTCAGAAATTTGGAAAGGAGGGAGCACTTCCCAATTCATTTTGTGGAGTTAGTATTACCCTGATACTAAAACAAAACAAAGACAGTGCAAGAAAATAAAATTATAGGCCAATATATCTTATTAATGTAGATACTAAAATTTTAAAAAAATATATTAGCAAAGAGAATTTAGCAATAAATAAAAAGAATTATACCATCTAGAAAAAAGTTTGATAGTTTCTTAAAAAGCTAAACATGTTAACTACTATATAACCCAACAATTGTACTCCTGGGCCCTTACTCCATAAAAATGAAGGCTTATGTTTATATAAGTAAATATCTGTACCCAAATGTTTATAGCAGCTTTTTTTACAATAACACTAAACTGGAAACAACCCAGATGTCCTTCAGTGGGTAAATGGCTAAACAAACCACGGTACATCCACAGCAAGGTGGAATACTCAGAAAATAACAGCAAAAACTCAAAATACTGATACATACATACAATGACCTGAATGAATCTTGAAGAATTATGCTGGGTGATAAGCATCCTCCTAAGGTATGTACATATGGTTTGAATACATTCATATAACATTCATGAAATGACAAATTATAGAAATAGTAAACAAATTCACATTTGATTTGCATTTGTATCAGAGTTTCCAGAGCATCAGTCCAAGAATATGACCTGGGTTTAGTTTTGAGTCTACCAGTATTTCTGGGAATTAACTTTTTGGGCTGGCTCCAGGTTAAGTCGTAAATAGATAAATCATATGTATGATGCTATCCTACCTCCATTTTTCTGGGCTTCTCCTTGTCCTCATTCCCGTTGACTATGTTGCCCATCAATCCCCACAAGTCTTTGCACTCAAGTGGTTGCCAACTCTGAGCCAAATGTGAGTTAGGGATAATGACTTAAGATGTTTTATTTTCCAGTGGGTTCAAGTTTAGTAGAGAATCTCTTAAGACTGAAAGGCTTTCAGGACTCTAATGGCAGATAGCGAAGAGGCTGTTGTGCTCAGGAGGCCCCCGCGGTGACTCACAAACCATGTTTTATGGGCAGCTGTCATAAAGTTATTCTGGATTCTGCTTTCCTCATAATGCATCAGAGTTTTCCAAGTTAAAATTCTTAAAATGAATTGCTTTCTTCCTCCTATCCAAATGTAATTTTCAATAGTCATATTAAGTCAGGTGGGGAGCAAGGCACATTTTTAATAAACAAGTTTGAGATAAAAGAAATTTGGAAGTGACATTTGCATATTACTTACCTTCAGGTGATAATTCCAGTGATTTTGGGTTGTGGCATGTAGAAACTTCCATCAATAAGTACACTTTTTGAAGCTGTTTTCTTTACTGATATAAAGGCCCTTGTTTTAATATGGCATGTGATCAAAACCTTCATGGTAAAATGTGTTTTAAGGTCTTGGTAAAGCATTGAATGGCCTTCTTATTTATTGAAACACATTTTTATTTCATTCAAGTTCAGACCTTGTTTTTCAGAATGCAAAATCAATTGAATATTTGTTACAAGCAAACCCATATGTGCAAAATCTATGTCAGTAATTGGGGAAAAAAATGAAGAGATTAAATTTTGCAGCAATTCCTTCCCAAGGCTATTTAGCAGGACTCATAGAAATTGGCAGCTGATTAGAGGTTTTATCTCTTGCAATCACTTCAGTTCTTACTTGTGAGATTACACCATTCTTATTCAGTAATTCTTAAAATCAGAGTTTATTCCTCCTAAGCCCTCATAGAAGTGGCAAAGTACTAGGAAAAAAAATCTGTTTTCTTCAACTGACAACCGAGAATATGATTCTATTTTTTATAGCTATTTTTGTCTCATCAGTCCTTTAATATACTTTGAAATGAGTGTTGTTTTCCATTCTAATATCAAGTTGGTGAGTTATTTTCTAGCAGTCAGACGTTGATTGGCATTTAAAAAAATGAATTTTTTTTATGCCTTCATTCCACAGATCATTTTTTAGTGATGAGGATTACATTTGTATGCACATATACTTGAACTATTTTCAGAGAGGCAAAGTTCTCCATTTTTTTAATTAACTGTTTTCTAGGAAACTAAAAAGGGGTTGTTTGGATCAGTATTCTTCATTATTCATTAAAACATCATTTAGGCAAAGGACTTACATTATATACAGATTTTTTTAATTGGTACAAAAAAGTACTTAATACATACATGTATTCCTCAGAAACTAGAATCTAACTGTCTGTGACCCCACTAATACCCCTGGTGAGAAAAGGACAACAACATTTAATAGGGTATAATATTTTGCCTTTATGACAGGGTTAAGAAAACTATATTTATGTGGAAAAAAATTTCACTGAAAATATAACTTGGTATTCCTGTTCCACGTTTATCAAAAAATATATTAATTTTAAAAATAGCCTTCAGAATATTTTAGTCTTAAAAATGAAAATTATAGTCAATTTGTAGGTTCTCTTGGTTCCTCTGGAAACCCACATCTTCCCTTTGGACTCATCACAGGGCTTCGTATATTACTGAATTATGAGATTTTAGCTATGGAAAAAATATCTTTATGAGAGGCAAGTTCATTTAATACTGAGTAAGCTGAGATTCATAGAGTTTAAATGTCATGCTCAGTTCACACAGATCATCTAGAACTCCTGATTTAAAGCAGATGATATTTTCTGTAAATGCAGAATGTTTATTCTTGGTTGAAAACTTTTTATAATGAAGTCATGCTAGTAGCTTCCAAATTGATAAATTATTTGTGGACAATGTTTTTTTTTTTTTTGAAGGGACAAATAAATGTCACCTTTCATTTACTTTTCTGCTTCCTAGATTTCTAGCTATATGTATTTTGAAAGATTTGTCTTCAGCACACGTCAGCCAATAAATTACATTATTATATATAGATAGTATCTGTGGCATTATGTATAAAAATTAGAATTTCTAACTTCTACTTGCATTCTACAGTACTTTGGGTAAGTTAGTTTCAAATTTTACATGAATACAGACTACTGGATATTAATATATTGAAAGAATTACTGAACTTAAAGTGAAGTCTCCTTACTCTATAATCTTGACAAACAGAGTAGGTTATTCAGAAGGTTAGGGTAGATGACTGACATGGCACACCAGGTTTTGCCTTAGAGACCACAGGTCATTAGTACTGAGGTTGCCTATTCTGCCTTTCTCCGTGCTCATCCCAGTGGCTATTGCACTGAGTTTTGTAGTGAACCACCTCAAATCCTTCTTTCAAATAAATGGACAGACATATTCAATATTGAGTAGAGAGTTTGACAAATACTGGGTGTTGAGGTTAGTAAAGCTTGTGTGGCAGAAAGTGAGTGAGGAGCATACCTACAAGATTGTGTGGTTTGAGGCTGACCTAAGGGAGCATTTCTGGAGAAGTGAAAGCTGAAACATGCTTAATGAATTAATAGGCAATTCTCCCAGAAGGAGAGACCACTGTTCCACTCAGGTGAGACAAAAATACAAAGCTATGGAGGCATGAGGGAGTACAACATGTTCTAGAATATGAAGGTATTTTAGAAAGACTGGAGAAGGATTGTCACAGTGTGGAAGTGGAGAGAGATAAAGCCAGTGAGATAGAAAAAGTCATCTCAAAATGGCAGAGCTAAATTCAGACAATTCACAAGACTTCAGTACTTCTAAATCTCTCCATCCTAAATATGTAAGTCAAAGTAAAAATAATACTAGTCTTTAAATAAGATATAAAACTTATACATTTACTGAAATGAGGGATAGGTTCTTTCCAAATTTTGGTTGTAGAACTTTAGACAAATTACTCAAAGCTGAACGAATCATTTTCTCACACATGCTTGGTCTTCTAGTATGTAATACAAATCTATCAAGGAGGCTTATAAATCATAATATGGATTTTGAATTTTACCCTAATAAACTGGAATGATATAGAAGGATTTTTCACTAGGGATTTTTATGATCACTTGATTTTTCAAAAGATTATATTGTTAGCATTGTGGAAAATAGCCAAGAGGAGATATTGAGATAAGGTAGAAGAGAGACCTTTTGAAGGAGGTGACATGCTTTCTCTGTCTGTGGTAAGTAAGCATCTCCACTCAGGTAGTGTCAGTGGTGATAGAAATGAGAAAAAGGACCCAAGAAATATTCAGGAGGCAGGAGCAGCAGAATGTACTGATCAATGAAAGCAGAGGGTAGAGGTAAGCTGTTTTCAATGTGAGAGAAAGATGAATTAGTGAGGGACATGTAGACTGAGTGCTTGTGGAATATACTGGTGGAATGGTGGAATTGACCCACTAGCACTTGAATATACTTGTCGGCTGACATAGATCTGAAAACATCAAGAATTAAAACAATAGAGTGGACAAGGTTGGGGCATAAACAGGAAGAGGGTTGTTTCTCACAGCTCTTTAATGGCGTGGCTCCAGGGACCTTAAGAGGAACTTGTTTGAGCAGTTTGTTTACTTTCTTTGCCTATCCAGTCCACCGGGCTTCTGATGAACACAGCCCTCTTCATGGCTGCACAGCCCTTAGGTCTTCTCGTCTAGTGATGGAACAGCCTTTTTTTACCCTCCAGTTCTTCCTTAGCATTTCATGTCCTAAACTCCTGATGTTGTTGGAATGTACTTGGTAAGTGTCAGGCATGGTTTATGATTCATGAAAAAGTACAAGTTGGCATTTTACCACTATAAATTTTCAAAACCAAAATTTGAGAATGAAGGAAGAAATGATTCCCTGGTGAGTAATTGGTCTATACTAGAAAAATTTAGAGGCATTTGTTATGTGCATTTAACAGGAGCTATTTAATGGAAATGTATTTTGTTTAATGTAAACTGATCCCATAACATTTTATGAATTATACTTTGCTATGATATTTGGAGTAGGCATTTAGGACAAAATGTTAAATCAATTCAGCAGTTTATATTGTAACTTAATAAACACAAAATATCCTAGAATATATGAAAGTCTCTTCATGAAGTTGTGATGACCTTAAATTTTTTTTAAGTCTACTGTAGCCATGAATTACCTTGGGACTATATTAAGCAAGTGTGTTGTTATTCAGGAGTAATACATGATTTGTTAGATATCAATCTTTAGACTATCTCATTTTATTTATTAGATGTTTTTATATCTCATAAATTTAATAACCTTTAATTTTTTGTGTTGTTGGAACTTCATGGTAAAAATTAGAATATTTTCAAAAATATGTTATAAATAAAAATGGCAAGAATCACCCATTATTAAAACCTATAGATAATTTTTATATAAAAATATATATATAAATATATATATTTATATATATATGTGTGCAATTTTTTTTCAAGGCTACTGAATGTTCTTTAGGAACATAACTTTAACCTTTTTTTACTAATTCATTTTTTGGATATACATACTTTATTTGACCTCTCCTATATATCTGGACATATATATATATATATATATATATATATATATATATACACACACACACACACACACACACACACATACACATACATATATACATATACATTTCTATCTTTGACAAGTTATTACTATTATAAATAAGATTTTGATGAGCATCCTTAAACATATAATTGTTAAATAAACCTGTTAATTTTCTAAGGATACATTCCTACAAGCAGAATCATTGGATCTAAGTATTTAAAATCTGTCTGTTGATGAATATTGTCAATTTTTCTTTTGACCAAGATGTACCAGGATAAAAAAAAATTCTGAAATGTGCTTACTAGACCAGATTAATGCAGTATTTATGATTATTGTTTCCCTGAAAAATCATAAAAAAATGGGTTCTTTGCCATTTAAATCAAAAGCAGTCAGTTACTAATGTAGACCTCTAAGGAAATGTCCTTTTTTTTTTTTTTCCAGAGTCGCTCTTCATTGTTGTACCAGTCATTGTCAAAAAGAAGAATATTTTCCCCTTGTGTTTAACATGTAGAGAAATCATCAGTGTCCAAGTAGCAAATGTCAGATTTAGTGTGTCTGGATATCAATTTTACCATTACTATTTGAGATTATATTGTTTTACCATCCTAAATGATTTGTCTGTCAAGTCACATTTGACAAATATATTGATGTCAAAATTTGCTATACTATTAATATCACTTGATTGAAATTCTGTCTGAGCCACAATGCTACCAAAATGGCACATGTTTCTGGACCCATGGCAGGACTATAAGGAAAGTAATGTAACAGCGTGGCTTATACAAAGTTGAGCTGGAGAATACATAAACTATACATTATTGAAACAATTGTGATAAGCATGCAAGGAAGGCAAATTATCTTCTCTCCTCTTCTTGGGCCAAATTATTTTAGATATGATTTTATTTCAAAAGCATATTATAAAAAAATATAATGAATCAAATTCAGAGTATCATCTGCTTTGGTTTCTCAAATCCTATTTTAGTATGCTTTGCGGCTGTGTTGTTTTTATTGGTAAATAGGTGTTTTCAACCCAAGTGGAATTACAGTTGGAAATTTAAAACCAGTCAAAACCTTATTCTTGATGCTAATAGGGAATGTGCTAGCATGTCCAAGAGGAAGTTGTGTGTAAATCTCTTAAAATCCCCTTAATTGTTTTAAAGTGTGTGTGTGTGTGTGTGTGTGTGTGTGTGTGTGTGATCTAGAAAGCAAGAATAAAAAATATAATTATAATTCAACGGGTACTTTGAAATTAACAGAAGTAATTCTTGCCATAGTTAACAGCATAACAGAATTTATGGAACCTCTACTCTTTTTAAAAAATACAGATTAATTCTGGGTGGTTACAGAATCTAACCTTTAATTATTCTTTAATATTAATTAAGTACCAACATTCCTTAATCATAATATAGGCAGAATGAGACATGGTACTTTTAAGTTGGGATTCCAATTCAAAGTAAATGTAATGTCAAGCAGTTGTGAATATTAATGAATTATTTCATTTGTATTTGAATAGCTTCTCCCAATCTACTGCTGCACAGCATCAAAGATTTTGTGTACCCTGGAGCCTTAAAACAACTATTTCAGAATATTAATTTATAACTGTTCAGGGCTTCTTCTAGGATGCTTTCATACTACCTCCAATTCAAACCCCAAAATTCATAACTATATCCAAAGCAAAGCTTATAAAATTCATCCTAGTATCAACTGAAAATTAAGAACATCTTCATGAGTGAATTCCTGTCACTGAAAGACAGTTCTGTATTATGTATTTTCAGGATCTGTAATGCACAGAGATGAATATTAGGAAGAGATCTTCTTCTTATTATTATTCCTTCTAACAGCTATTGTCTTTCCTCTTAACTAGGCTCCCTGTCTCCCACGCAGAGGATGGTCTCATGTTAACCCTGCCCTACTCGTTTTCACAACTTGTTCTCAGGAAGAATTTTGAAAATTGTGTTTACCTTATTATTATTCTTACTAATGGCTGATGAAACTTAAATTAGCTGCTTCTAAAGAGCTTTTTGTTGTGGTTTAAAAGAGAGAAATTTGTCCCAAAGAAATATATCACTAATGGAGAATTTTTAAAAAAAATTGATTGAATTGCTAGAAATATTTTTGAGGGGGGAGGGTCAATACTAGTACTTTCTTGAAATCATGACATAGATTGATTTGTCTTCTCTACATATGGACTTAGAACACATACTTTTTATCATTTTAAAACCTATTTACTAATAGGAAACAGATGAACTAATTTCCCATCTGCTTAAAATGAGAGGATCCAGCTGTTAAAAAGGTGATTATAATTTATCCAGGAAAAATGGAATATTTCCCTGTCAACTTGGGAATAATCAAGAAGCACACAGAAGTTAAGGTTAACAAAGAGCTAGGGAGAACAGATTGTCTAGATTAATTTTGTATATACTATGCAATATAGAAAACATAATATTTATTTCTTTTTGTTGAATGTAAAAAGAAATCTTCAACAACAGAAAATGTTAATATTTCACATCCACACATAATTAACATCTTTGTTGATTTACTTACTTTCTATACATATTGTTTTGTGATGTTGAGATCATATTTGATTTTCTATGTTATGTTGCTTTTAAAACATATAGATATCTTCTATGTTAAAATGTTTAAGCATATTAGTTGTTATTTAATATTTTATTAGTTTTAACAGTTTAAATGATAATAAACATAGTATTGCTTTTTATATTCCTTCTAATCTAATAAAATAAACATATTTCTAAATAAACATGTCACTGTAAACATTTTTAACAATGACCACATTAATCATCTGAGATTTATTTTATGTATAGGATATAAAATGAAGTTCTATAGTGATTTTTTTTCAAATAGTTCATTATATCAGTGTTTTACCTTAAATAACAATTTTCTTCCCCACCAATTTATGAAAATCCTTTATCATATATAAAAGGCATCAAACTTTTTGACATTGTTTCTACATGGTCTATTTTGATATTTTGGTGAGTTTGACATTTTATTAGATAGATCATTCAAATTATGTAGGGAAAGATTTTTTAAAATTAGCCATTATCATTGACATTTTTGAGTTAATATATCTTGAAGAAAAATTAAGCATTGTTTTATTAAATCTAAAAAAAATTAAATCCTCTCTTAATCATATAATTTTTTCTTAGCCTAATAAGTAAGTAAAGTAATAAGCATACAGAGAAACAGCCGCATCTGCTAAAAAAATGTATATAAACATAGGCTTGAGAGTTAATTTCCAAGTGCAAGGCCTCCAGAGACCAATTATTTATTTTATCTTTAAACCAGACCACTTTTAGAAAAATTCAAAAAATGGAAATTGAGGAGAAATGCTGAAAAATGAGTTTGTTTTCTTTTTCTTCATCAATGGTTCTATCAGTTATTTCTGCCCCTTGAATAGCAGGAAGGGAAGATGAGAGCTGATTATTCATCACCACTCCTATTTTTATTTCAGTTGACCCAATTTAAAAATAAGAATAAAAATAATTTCTGGCTTATTTTTATGGGCCATTCTGCAGTTTTATGTTGGGTTTAAGTTAGCACTAGTTGAATGGGTAATAATTTTGATGACTATATTGCTTTAGCTTTAATAAGTAGTAGTATGTTACTGCATTGAAATACAGAAATCAGTTTTTTATCATGTACCCTAATTTTAATGATATCCTCCAGTACATATGACTCCATTAGCAACAGTATATCAACTAGTAATAAAAAATAATATTTGGTGTGTTATTTGGATTATATTTGTATGTTAACTTTGCCTCTGTTATTTGGCTTAGATTTAGAGAAATCTAATGAAAATCTTTCAAAAACCTGTATTTTCCAAGTATCATCTGTGTATGGTTTTAACAATATTTATTGGTTTAAAGTTAGCTAAATTCACAGGGTTTTATCTTTTACTTTGCCTGTATTAATTTATAAATACTAAGTTCTACTAAATAGGTTCATGTTATCAATGCTAGCAACAAATGGAGTATTTTGTGAATCATAATTATTTGGCCAGATAGGGTGATTTTACAGACTACAAGAAAAAGTCTACTTTCATGTCATAAAATAAGGTTCTCCTTTTTTGGGTACATTTTCACAATTTCTGTTAAAAATAGGACAGTAAAGGTTGACTTACACTATTTTGGGAATAAATAAGAGTTGGCTCAGCATTACCAACCTAAAATTCTATTTGAAAATAACTCCTTAAAAGTAAAGCTTGAGTGCTTTTTGTATCTAGCAAATCTCTTAGCTAAATGTCATCATTTTTATGTTTTAATAATGTATGTTTGCTGATTATAGGGTAGCAATGATAGGTTCAATTTGCATCTATCTGGTTATATTTGAGAAATTAAAATTTATTTCTCTAAAGAGCCAGTATTAAGAGGCATGTGAGAGACTCAAGAGCTCAGAGGGCAGGGCAGAGCTTTTTCCTGCACTCTCAAGTACTAGAAATGGCTCTGCATGGACTGCTTTAAAATGCAGTCGCTGATCTTGACCTCTGACTACCTTTTCTGGCCTGTCCTCCTTTTCAATCAGTTGTTGAGATAATTTGGATCTCTCCCATTAAGTCTTCTAAGCTCCTCTATTTTTAGACTACCTGTTTTAATTCTAACATGTATTCTTTTTAAAAATATTTATTTATTTTAATTAGTTTCAAATATACAGTACAGTGGTTAGACACCTATATAGTTCATAAAATGATCCTCCCAATTGCTCCCTCCCTCCCCTGTCCTTCAGTCTACCCAACATATTAATGCTAACTGCATTCCCTATGCTGTGCTCATGACCATCCATCAGCTACTGATTCATACTTCTTTAACCTTTCACCCCATTCTCTGAACCTCCCAACCTCCACTCCCCTCTGTCCGTCGCCAAATTGTTCACTATATTTGTGAATCTGTTTTTGATTAGTTTGTTCTTTTTATTCCTTAGATTCCACATATAAGTGAAATCATATAGTGTTTATCTTTCTCTTTCTGACTTAAATACCTTCTAGGTCCATCAAAGCAATATCTTTTTCCATCCCCTTCCTTTTAGTCTGTGTATGTCTTTTAATCTGAAGTGAGCCTCTTGTAGGCAGCATGTAGGGGTCTTATTTTCTTGTCCATTTATCCACTCTGTCTTTTAGTTGGAACATTTAATTTTTTTCCATTTGAGGTACTTATTGTTAGGAATGTAGTTGTTACCATTTTTTATTCCTGGTTTTGATCATGTTTTTTCTTCTTAAAGAAGTCCATCCAACACTTCTTGTAATACTGGCTTGGTGATGATAAATTCCTTTATCTTATTTTTGTCTGGGAAGCTCTTTATCTGTCCTTGAACTCTAAATGATAGCTTTTCTGGACAAAGCATTTTTGTTTATAGATCCTGGATTTTCATCCTGTTGAATATTTTGCGCCAAGCCCTTCTGTCCTGCATAGTTTCTTTTGAGAAATCAGCTGCCAGTCTTATGGGTGTTCCCTTATAGGTAATTATCTGCTTTTCTCTCGCTGATTTTAAGATTCTCTCTTTGTACTTAACCTTTGGCATTTTAATTATGATGTGTCTTAGTGTGGGCCTCTTTGGATCCCTGGTTTTGGGGACTCTCTTAGCATCCTGAGGTTTTATGTCCATTTCCTTCACCAAGTTAGGGAAATTTTCCATCATTATTTCTTTAAATAGCAATTCAACATCTTGTTTTCCTTCAGATATGCCAATGAAACAGATATTTTGACCTTTAATAATGTCCCATATACTCCTTAAATTATTTTTATAATCTCAGCATCTTTTTTCTTTCCCTTCTGATTGAGTGCCTTGGCTTTCCCATCCTCTAGATAGGTGATTTGATCCTCTTCTTTATTCGCTTTGTTTATGCCTTTGTTTATTCCATTTAATTTACTTCTTATCTCAGATAATGTGTTCTTCATTTCTGACTGGTTTCCTTTTATAATTTCCATTTCCATTTTTTAATCATCATTTTGTTGAAGTTCTCTGAATTTATCTGTGCTTTCTAAAAGTTCATTGAGCATCTTTATAACCTGTGTTTTGAACTCCACATCTGTTAGATTACTTGACTCCATTATTTCTGGATCTCTGTTCTGCTTTCACATATGGTTTCTGCTTCTTTATCTTCCCATTTTGGCTGCCTTTTTATGTCTGTTTCTATGTACTAAGCAAAGCTCCTAAGTCTCCCGGTCTTATTAGTGTGGATTTGTCAAGTAGGTGGCACAGTCCTTACAGGAATTCAGCTTCAGGCCAAACTTAGCCCCAGCCTGGGCCCCTCGGGGCCACCTGTTAAGACTCAGCAAGCAATCCACAGATGCTGTGCTTATAGTGGCCTCAAAAGGCCACACCAGAAACCGAGGCCAGCTGCCTCCAGTGTGAGTCTAGGTGCTGCTCAGCAAGTAGCACCTGATTCACTGAGGATACACCTGGAGGTGGCTTGGGTAAGGTTTCGAGTTCGGGGAGGCAGAGTTTCAGGGAATCCTTTGGGCTTAGCGACTCCTGTTATCCAGTTTGATGACCTCACTTCAATGGCAGCACTGTGTCCTCGCACTGAGTGGGGGGAGGGCTCAACAAGGAATAATGGATATCCCTGGCACTCTGTACAGGGCAAGTCTCGCCTCAGACCTCACTCAGACAATGTCTTCCTGTAAGTCCCTAGTGCCCTCTGTGTGCAGTTGAATCGGCACTGGTACTTAGAGGGAGGAGGTCCATCACCACAGAAATCCGCTCGCAGTTGTGGTCCCTTTAAGATACGTCTGCTGCTGCTGTAGCCTCCATCCCACTCAGCCACTAGAGACTGGGCAGCCCTGTGTCCTCACCCTGTCCTTCCTTCTGCCATTGCAGAGTGCTTTTTTGAATTTCTCCCTGGTTGTATGGCTTATTCATCTAGATCCTAGGCGATATTTCCTTGCTGCTTGCTCCATGTTTCCGTCATTATTTTGATTTGGTTGCTAGAGGGATAAACAGAGCCTCTATCATCTATACCTTTTTTTCCTTTGTGGTCCTGACATTTATTTTTTGTGGATCTCTTGAACTTCTGTTATCATCTCCTTCAGATAAAGCTTCTTTTCAAATGTTTACTTAGTTGACTTCATGTGAAAAACAATAATCTACTTGTGGGACAGATTAATCCAAGTGTGAGTAGATTTCATGTAAATTGGAATCTACTCAAATCAAAACATGACAGGAAGAACTTCTGGCACTAACAAATAACTGTTTTTCATCTGATTGAAACTTTGTCTAGACTGGATTGTCTTTATTGCTGAAAGAATGTATCTATTCCTTAAGCATTTTTATCTATAGTTAGAATTATCAATTGTTTTCCTTTTTAAAACTTAGCATTAAGTGAGAAAGCTGGTTTCAACCTTCATAATTTTTTTTTTTTTTTGATGGTGAAACCACTTAAAAAGCCCAACAGCAACAGCAGGAGTCAGGGATGTGGCCAGGGAAAGAAGTGGCGGATTTGAAGAGGAAGAGTCAAGAAGCATTCGTGAATTTATGCTGGCCCCTTTAAAATTGCATCCTATTATTAATAACTGAGATCCAGCATTTCCCCTCTTCCATTGACCTCTTTCAGTCACACAAACTGGAAAGAAAAATGGTATCAATGGAGTAGCAGAGCCCGAGAGAAGTGGCAACAATTATTAAGAGACAGATAGACCTTTTAATATAAGTATAAATGCTACTTCTTTATTATAATCTATATACTAGATTCTATAAAAATGGCCTCCTATATACAGAATATGATATTTTTGTTTAAAAGAAAGAATCTTAGGCATTTTGAAACCCTTAGCATTTGAACACACATATATACATATAACAATGCACTTTTAATTTTAAAATTATACTTTTAAATTGTTTCAAGGAGTATATCATGTTCTAGTTTTAGAAGCAGTGCACAAAAATATCTTGAGAGTAACTATGTTAAAATTATATTGTTTCACATATATACCTTATTTTATCTAGAGTAGACACAGATTTGAGAGCTGATTATTAGATAGGTCTTTAACATAAGAAGTTCACATGTTCTCCAGATAATTATTCATTGATGAACAGAGGATTAGAAATATTAGAAAATTTTGATTTTTTAAAAAATATTTTTTGTTTGTTCTTATTTTTTTTCTGTCCAGAGGAGCATAATGTTAAATAGGAAACAAATATTTTACATGGAAATTTTAAGAAGTGAATTTCTCAACCATTTAACTTTTGAAAGATTACTTGGGTATATCAACTGTATAGCAGGAGTAAACTATGAGAATGATGATCTCTAGATATTTTAATATGAACTTGTATAGGAGACTTATGAAAATTATTAATTTTATAAAAGTCTGAGAAAGTAGGTTAGGAGTGGTACGAAGAGTCACACCGAGGTAACACAGTCTTAGGCATTAGAGACCAAACATAACTAGACATCAATTTGTAACTTAGGTCATATAAATATTTTAATGTTTATAGAGAAAATTATGGTTATGATACATGCAGAATTATCTGAGCATGAAAAAAGTTTGTCTATTAAAAATTTTTTAACCAGATTTTCTTATACATACATGGTGTCCTTTATTCTCAACCCTTATCTCCATAAAAGACATATCAAAAAAAATCTCTAGAATATATTTTATACGGTTTATTTAGAGGACATAAATAGGCTTTTTGTGTTAATATTTATAATTATTAAAATTTTACTAATTATATCCAATCAGAAGTTTACACATACATACATCATTTCCCAGTACTGTCTTTTGATATGCCATATTAATTTTATATCAAATTTTATATCAAATTATAAATTTATATAAAAGAAAATATAGTGACTTACTATTTCAATGTATAGGGTTTAAAAATGCATTAAAATCTAGTGATTATTTCAAAACAATATACTACTTGAATCCTATCACTCCTTAGTTTAATTTAATTTATTTTTGACAGAAACAACATTTGTCATGTATTAGAATCCACAGATTTTTTTTATTATTTTTTGCAATCATTTTATACTTTTTAAATGTGTAGAATGTCCTTTAGAGCTCAGTCTTCTTGGAGTAAAAGCCTAAAACAAAAGACCAGCTTGACTAGGTGGGGATCTTAAAGAATTGAAACAAATCCTAGTGTCTTTAAGGCACTCAGAAATGGACCAACCACATTGTATCCTGATTGGCTCCTATCCCAAATCTGTGGAGTTATAGACTGACACAGAACAAAAAAGTTCACCATTAAAACTTTGGCCTTTATTCCAGAAAAGCTCTTAATATTACTTAGCACTTATACCTGGTGATATCTTCCAAAATTTTTGCATGTCCCTTTGTTGTACATTTAGTTTTAATGGAAAGATGAATGGTATATCGATTTTTTTTTTAAATAATCTATTTTCCAAGTAAATATATTTTGTTAAATATGTATGATTTTGGTAAAGGCCTTTAATGGGCTCAAAAACCAAGTTGGTGATAGGATCAATAAGCAGTTTTATATGCAATCTATTCAACTGTTTGTGGGATTGATTTTATCTTTTCACTAGGAAGAACTTAAATTTTTGTCTTTCCTTTATATTCTTTAGGTAGTATTCTGTGATCACTACCTTATCAGAGTAAATAACTATATATTTGGTTAAGGTTAAGGCTGTAAAGCATGAAAGAATTAAACTTTATTAGTGGTGCATGTCCCCTTGTTATTTTTTTGTGAACACACAGATGGTGGATGCCAAATTGTAAAGGAGTATATGTTTCAGACAATTTTTAGGTCAATCAAAAACATTCTCTTTCCCCAACTAGATGTTTTCTTTAGTTTTTGAAGCATCACCTTTTATTAGCAGTTTTATGATTTTCAAATATCTAGTGATGGTTCATCTGATTTTACCAACTGGCCTAAACTACTAAGCACTTAAATAAAAAGAAATTGATAAATCATTGCTCCATTAAGTTTCTTTATGAAAAAAAAAAAAGGCTCTTTTAGAAGATCTTAATTGCTGATGTGGCTCAGATCAGTGGACCGTGTTGTGTTCTTTAACCCTCATTCTAGGTCTTGGAAGTGTCCATCCAGCTTATCTGGGCATCTTATCTGGGCACACTTGTATGTAATTGGGCCCATTCTTAGATTTATATCAAAGGCAATTTCATTTATTAAATTTCAACAGTAATTTGTCTGATAGGTATTTAATCACTTCTTAGTTAACAAAATTCCTTTCTACATCTGATCCTAAGATATCTTAAATTTTGTAGCACAGTTTTTATCTATCAAGTACGCCTAGTGGCCTGCTTTAGACTGAGCTGGATCACCACCTGGGGCCACATCTAAGGACAACACATCGAAAGGGCAGACTGCGCAGACACTAGAGCCTTGCTAAAGCAAATCCTGCTTGGTATAGTCGACTCCTTCACAACAGCTCCTCCACTGTAGTCACAGCCAGTCCTCACAACTAATCAGCCCAAGGGTCAGTCCCTCTCATTAATGTGTAAGCAGCAACCAAGGTTCAACTACAACAGGAGGGCACACACAACCCACAGAAGGAACACACCTGGAACACGCAGCTCAGGTGTCCAGGGAGACTGCGCTGCTGGGCCCCACATGATACTTACTACATAAGGCCACTTAACTAGGACTGAGAGACATAGTAGCCCTACCTAATATAGAAACAAGCACAGAGAAACAGCCAAAATGGAAAGACAAAGAAACATGTCTCAAGTGGAATAACAGAACAAAGCTCCACAAAATGGACTAAACAAAATGCAGACAAGAAATCTACCAGATACAGAGTTCAAAATACTAGGGGAAGAGTAAAGGAACTCAGTGAGAACTTTAACAAAGAAAATATAAAAATAAAGATGGAAAACATAAAAGGGAACTAGTCGGAAATGAAGAATACAATATCTGATATGAAGAGTACATTAGAGGGAATCAACAGATTTGATGAAGGTGAGGATCGAATCAGTGAGTTAGAGGCTGGGCTAGCAGAGGAAACCCAATCAGAACAACAGTAAGAAAAAAGAATTTAAGAAAATGAGAATAGTTAAAGGGGCCTGTAGAACAACATTCGCATCATTGTGATACCAGAAGGAGAAGAGAGAGAGCAATAAATTGAACACTTATTTGAAGAAATAATGGTGGAAAACTTCCCCAACCTGGTAAAGGAAGTAGACATACAAGCCCAAGATGTGTTAACAGCAGTCAGGTGTCTGCATTGTGGGAGTCAGGAGCTCTGTCCTTGGATTCCCCACAAAAGATTTGTGTGGAGTTCTGATGCTCAGAGAAGACAGTAGGCAAGGACTAGCAAATGGAAGCAATTTTATTAAATAGAGCAAAGCAAAGTATGCTTGGAAGAAAATCCAAGAGGGCAGCTTGATAAAAATTGAGTGTGCTGAGAAATTGGGGATCCAGGTTTTTATGGGTCATAGGATTTCTTTTTTCTCCCTCTGTCCTTCCTACCTCAAATAGCACAAATTCCCTGCTCCTGCCTAAGACCTTCCTACTCCAAGCTTGGGCATGTGTAGTATCTGCTTGTAGATGCAAAGTCATATGCCTGTGCCATGGGGACTGTGAGGGTAGTTACATGCTTAATTGGCTAATTTCACCCATACCATTCGAGTGCCCCAGAGTAATGTCAAATAATGGTCATCTGTAATTGACCATGGGGAAGCAAGCCAGGTACCAGGCGCAGCCAGCTGCCTTGTTGTGTACATTCTTCTACTGAGTCACCTCAGGCATTGTTAAACCTTCATTGTCTCTTCCTCTGCTCATATCTACCTATCTGTCTAACCTGTCAGAAGCACAGTAACTCCCAACAAGATGAACCCAAAGAGGCCCACACCAATACACATCATAATTAAAATGCCAAAGGTTAAAGACAAAGAGAGAATCTTAAAATCAACAAGAGAAGAGCAGTTAGAAGAGCAGGTATAAGACCTCCCATAAGACTGTCACCTGATTTCTCAACAGAAACATTATAGGCCAGAATGGATTGGCACAGAATATTCAAAGTGATGAAAAGCAAGGACCTACAACCAAGATTACTCTACCAAGCAAAGCTATTGTTTAAAATTGGAGGACAGATAAAGAATTTCCCAGACAAGAAAAAGCTAAAGGAGTTTGTCACCATCAAACCAGTATTACAAGAAATGTTAAAAGGACTTCTTTAAGAAGAAGAAGAAGAGAAAGAAAACAGATTAAAATATGAATAATAAAACGGCAATTAACTACATATCTACCAATAATTACTTTCAATGTAAATGGATTAAACATTCCAATCAAAAGATGGGGCAGCTGAATGGATGAGAAAACAAAACCCTTACATATGCTGCTTACTAGAGACTCACTTCAGATCAAAAAACACATACAGATTGAAAGTTAAGAGATGTAAAAATATATTTCATGGAAATGAAAAAGAAAAGTTGGGGTAGCAATACCTATACAAGACAAAATAGACTTGAAAACAAAGACTATAACAAGAGACAAAGAAGGACCCAGTAATCCACTTCTGTGTATTTATCTGAAGAAACGCAAAACACTGCTTCAAGGGGACATGTGCATCCATACGTTTAGTGCAGTATTATTTCCAACAGCCAAGATATGGAGGCAATCTGGATGTCCCATTAATGGATGGATGGATAAAGAAGAGATGGTACATATATGCAATGGAATGTTACTTATCTATAAAAAAAGAATGAAATCTTGCCATGTGCAACAACATAGATAGAACTGGAGGGTACTATGTCGAGTGGAGTAATTTAGACTGAGAAAGACAAATGCCATGATTTCACTTACAATGTGAAATCTAAAGAACAAAATAAACAAACAAAACAGAAACATAGATACAGAGAACATTTTGATGGTTGCCAGATGTGAGGGGGATGGAGGGAGTGAAAAAGGTGAAGGGATTAAGAAGAAATTGGTAGTTACAGAATAGTCATGGAGATGTAAAGTTAAAATATAACAAAGAATTTAGTCAATAATATTGTAATACCTAGCTATGGTGTCAGCTGGCTACTAGATTTATCAGGATGACCACTTTGTAAGTTATATACAGGTCTAATGAGTATGTTATATATCTGAAACTAGTATCATATTGTATGCTAACTGTAATTGACAAATAAAATTAAAGAAACAAAAGAAAAAGTAATAAATGTATATATTAGAAATATCATAAGGATAAAATTGGAAAGTTAATACAATTCTTGAAATTTTATATGTGTTTTTTGCAATTATACAGTGCTAACCTAGACATATTCAAGAAACATAGGTCATGTACAGAATAATAATGTTTGATTTGTTTTTAATAATATGCCGAATTAATTTTATACATCTAATAACTCCAGGATAGTATTGAGATTAAATAGCAGAAGGTTTAAAATCAAAATCTAAATGGCAATTTTTAAAATTATTCATAAAATTCTATTAATCTGTCACCTCCATGTATTGTTTGATTGCATGATTATGATCAATATATCATTTTTATTGATATTAATTAATTTTTAAAAACTACACTTTATTGAAACATAAAATTCAATTTTGGCTTTTAAATTTATACTATCATAACATCTATAGTTGCATTTCAGTGTTACTATGTAGTTCTTCATTATTTTAGAATTAATGCATTTCATTAAATTCTTACAACAAAGTAACAAGATAAATACAGGGTAGCTACTTTGTTTGCATTTAAAATATTCTTCATTGGTATTTGAATAGGGGAGAAAAAAAATACAAGTTATAAAGTTTACTTCTTCACTGAAAGATTTTGTTCTGTTTATATGGTGATTTATTTTGGTTTAAATTTCTATGTCCCCTATAAGGCAGTGACTTCCCGAAGGCAAAAATAGTAATCTCTATCTCCCTAACATCTATCACAGTATCTGGAATAATGAAATATGCTTAATAAATTCTTATTGAATTGAATCATGATTCGCAAGGTAGGTAAAATATTTGCTTCATGACATTGTATAACTGTTAGTTTAACTATAATTTCAATGTCAGTGTAATTTTAATCAATTTATGAGATATTTAGAAGTTTGGGCTAATTGATTTCATCTTCAGTTGTAAATGTTATCCTGCTTACCATGGGGTTAGAAGTAAAATATTATTCCTTCATCCCATTGATATTTCCAGTCTGTCACTGGATGGTAGAGATGCCATAGGCAGGAAAACCAAGTTAGAACCTTAATGGTTATCTAAGTGAGTAGCAAGAAAAATCAGACATAGTATGTTGGAGATGGAAATGGAAAGGTGGTAGACTACAGAGAGACAGAGATGAAAATCTCAAATGAAATTTTACAACTGATTTGATTTTGAAGATACAGGGAAGGGAAGGCTCAAAAATTATAGATTTCTAAGTCTGGATAATGAAGAATTTTGGTGTCCTTGTCAGGGACTGCAGGGAATGGTTATATAAATAGAGCTTTTTCTTTAGTTTAAATAAATTTGAATTTGAGGCAAAAGCAAGTGGGAAAATGTATGGAAAGGAGGAATACCAGAAAATATGCAACTCAGGGGACATGTACAGTCTGGCTATCAGATCTCAGAGTTATAAAATGTTGTAACTGAACAAGAACTGGTGCAAAGCTTAATCTGGTAGCTGAAGAAAGTGAGTCCTAGAAGAATGAAGTAATATGGGCAAGGTCCCAGAGATACTGGCAAAGTAAATACTAGAATACTCCTCTCTTAAATCATTTTTTTCTAGTTTCTTATGTATAATTAAAGTTATAGGAACAAATATAATATTTTTAGTGAAGAGTGCAATAAAAGAAGAGGTCAGAGGGTTATTTTAAATATAAAAGATAAAAAAAGATAAAAATGTTAGATAATATTATTTTAAAAATCAAGAAAGAAGGGAATTTTTATTACAATTTTTAAGGCTCTGGCAGTTTTATGAAATGTCTTTATTTTAGATAGTTAAGTTTTTAATGTGAAATATGTATTCTTCATAAAGTATGTAACTGTTTTCATAATTGAAATTTTTCATTGATCTAAAATTTCTTATACATTTTTCTTACTTAGCACCCTTACTTATGGTTCCTTATAGGAAACATAACAACAAAACCTTTACAACCAAACTCTTATAATGTAATTATTGTAAGGGTCTAGGGAGCCATGATAAATTGTTAATTTTTTTTATATGTGAAAAATTTTCCTCAACTTGCATGAAGGTTTTATTTTAATCAACAAAACTGACAAAATTAAACTTAAAGAATTCAAATAAAATAATCAGTTTGAGTCACAAGTGGATTTTTTCCATGTAAAAAATAGGGAATACTTAATAATTTTCCCCTTACATTTCAGCAAACAATAGGAGGATTATATTTTAAATCCAGGTATATGTAATTATTGTGAATATCTTTATGAAATGTTTTCTTTAATCATTCCTTTTCCAATAATATGATCGAACAAGATCATTATAACCCTCATGCATTTCTTTGGAAGTTAATTTAATTGGAGAGAAAACATAGTTTTCACTTATGGTTCTTTCTCACACTCACTGTGGATATCTTCTTTTCAATAGTGGTAGAGAGATTTCAGATATATTAATTAGTGACAACACTTGATTATTATCCAGCTAGGAAGCTCTGTTGTCTCATTTATCTCTGAAAAGAAGACAGATGAGAATGAGAAAAGGAAAAAGAGATGAGTTGATTGAGATTAAAATGATTTAGAATTGGGAAATATGCTGTTGTTTTATTACTAGAAGGATGATCCACTTAAAGACATTTGACAGATCTTTTCTCGAAGATTATATGTGTTTTCAGGTGCAATAAATGCATTTTTTTTAATATTCAAAAGATCTTTAGATTTAACTACTACTATATGGAAAGAAAAAATACCACACACAAGAAGATGTAACTCATCACATTTTAGAACTATTTTAAAGTGGTTTAAGAAGTTTCACTTAAAATATAATTAAAACTTAGGTATTAGCAATTGTGATGTTTGCCTTTATCCATTTGAATAATCCAAGAGATGAGTTGAATTATGACTAATATTCTCAGAGTTTTAGAGAAGCCAGCATTGAGTTAATTCCTAAGTAAAAAGCCAGGAAACTGGTATTCCATGATGAAATGTCTAAGACAACTTTTGATTACCAAGTTTTCTGATCTGATTCTGTCACCATGTCCTTGAATCAATTTATGTTGTCAGAATTTAGAGTATATATTAGTTGCCTATTTATACATAATAAATTATCATAACAATGACAGCTTAGAACAAGCATTATTTCACATAGTTTCAGAAGATCAGGAATGCAGGAGTGAGGTAGTTCTTGCTCAGGATCTCTGATGAAGTACACTCAAGCTACTGGCCTCGGCTGTAGTCTTTGAAAATTAAGGCTGAAAGTTCCACTTCTGGGCTCACTAGTATCCTGTTATTGATAGCAGGATATTTTAGTTCCTCACCATGAGTAATCTTGATAGGGCTGCTCCCAATATGGCTTTCCCCAAAAAGAGTGATATAAGAGTAACAGAAAGAGCACCCAGGATGGAAGCTACACTGTTTTTATAACCTAATCTTAGAAGTGACTTCCCATCACTTATTCTATATCTCAATTTTAGAAGTGAATCACTAAATCCAGACCACTCGCAAGTGGACGAGAATTAAGCTTTACCTCTTAGAGGGAAGGAATATTAACAAATTGGTGGACATAACTTTAAAACCACCATAGGGCTTGGGTATATATTTCTCCACCCCTTTTCCTTGGGTATCTTTTTACTTTTATGGTTGTTTTGTATCTTCAGTGTGTATGTATTTTCTTTTCTTTTCTTTTCTTTTCTTTTCTTTTCTTTTCTTTTCTTTTCTTTTTTTTTTTTTTAGAATCTTCAAGGGATGCAGTGAAAAGCTAAGGATAAAGAATAGTGATAGTGATGATGATCATGTACATTTATATATAAAATATTCATTAAAAGCTTACTACGTCACAGTCATTGAACTAGGCATTTTATATACGTTATCTTAATTTGCACAACAGTCCTATAAAACAGATATTAGTATTCTTGTTATAGATAAAGTTCAGAAGTAACTTGTCTTAATTTGAATAAATTATAAGTGACAGTATTAGAATCCAAACTCATGCTGATTAAAAAATATATGTGTATAGGTAATATACATATATAACTTGATTTTTAAAACTTAGTTTATAATAAATTTTAAATTTATAATTCCTAAAAAATACATATTTTATTTTTTAAAAAAGTACTTTTCTCCACTTACCCCTTAACTAATCCAGATGTGATAGCTTTGATATAATCCAGATACTCAATATTTTCCTTTTCTTATTAACTTGTTCTCTGTAATTGTTGAATGTCAGGTCTTTTCGTCATCTAAAAGGGCCTGATTTTAGGAAGAAATTCTTACTTTGGTTGAGTGTTAAGAATATCTGGAAACTTGGCTAAATTTTGTTTCTAATATAAAATTTTGGACTTATATATTGCCCAACATTGTTAAAAGAAGAATTCTAAGTAAATTTTATAAATATTTATTTTGTAAATATTTTAAATGTATCTATACTTTATAAATATTAACTCTTCAAAATATTAATTCTTGTTATATTACCTGTTTTTAAAAAATTAACTAAAGGTAAACAAAAAGTAAGTTCACTAAAACATAGAAGGGAACTATCCTTGGTTTCAAATAATACACACAAAGTATATAAGGTGTACCCTCAGAAGAGTTCCTTATAAATCTTGCATGTGCATTTCTTTGACCTTTCTTTGCACAAGAGGGATTCACTGTATGAATCTTTAATCTAAATGTGGTAGAGTGACTTCCTACTGAATTGGCTTAGAGCAGAAGGAAAAGAACAAAATGGTTCATCTTAATAGAAAACATAATGCAACAAAACATAACATGCCAAACGAGGAGAGGTATGGATCTTTAATAACGAACACAAAGCAAGTTGGTGGCTAAAAAGAGTGGTGCTGTGGGAGGCAGGCCATATGTCAGTGTTTAGCTAGTGTGGAGCAAGGCCCCTGCAATGAGGGAGTTCACTGTGGCTTCAGTCAGGGGGCTCAATGATAAAACCCTCTTACTACTCTACTCTTTACTTTATTAGAGTAAATAGTACAAAAAATACACCTATAGAAAAAGGCTAGGGGAAAAAAACAAAAACTTCTTGCTAAGGAAAAAAATAAACTTCCTGTTTTGAAATTTATTTTGAGGAGTATCAAGCAACCAATTGAATCAATAAGTATGGATAAACACTTCAGAGAAAGTTTCTTGAATCTGAGTAAAATAAGAGTGGGAAGCCAAGAGGAGGAAGCCTGTGGACTAGGAAACCCCTCAATGCACTGTCCCTTTTTCCATGTAATCTCATTAATCTTACAGCAACTCAGTGAAGTGGGTATTAGCATTATTATTCTACAGATTAGAAAATAGGTGTATAGAATACTCATTCAACTCATCTGTGAAGAACAGTAATCTAACCCAAATTTTATATCTAAGGTTCAGATTATTTCTGTTTTCCTTCTGCCTCAATAAATGTTTCTCAAAGCTGAGTTAACTGAGGCATCTTGACATAACAACATGTTGTATAGCTGAAAATGTGGAAAAGTACATTTATTTGTCAATCCAAGGTTAAAAAGTTCAACAGGTATTTTAATCACATAAATCCACTAGAAACCTAACATATTTAAAGGTACAGGTGGTTATAGGCTGAAAAAGAAAAAAAAATGAAAATTATCCTACATTTAACCATTGGGAAAATAAAAATAAATTAAAATGGAATGTGAAAATACAGATGGACAAAGGCCTAGTGTCTTTAGTCCTGAGACTTTTTCTTCAACTTGTATTTTAGACATGTGTACTTCCAAAAATGTACATATGTGTGTGTATAATGGTCTCTTAAATGAGCAAGTTTTAAAGTTCTGTTATAGAGCTGGAGAAATAAAATGACCCTAAAAATGGATGGGATATTATGATAGTTATAGCAGATAAAACACTGTGAGTGTGGGCTAGAATGTAATACAATTAAAATAGTAAATATAAAACTCAGTATAAATGTAACAAATCAGAGTAGTGTTAACAAGGTTTGTCTAGTGACTCTTGAAGGGTTTTAGAATTTTTAAAAGTGTATTATTTGATCTAGAAGTTATTGAGTTAGCAACTTTACTTAGAAGAGGAGCTGTAAGAACTAGAACATTGTATGTACTCACAAGAACTTAAACTCATGAAGGGGCCAGAGATCTTTAGAAGAAAATGTAAGAGATAAAACAACATTCCCTTGATTAGTTCTGTCCCAAAAACATGAGTACAAGAGGCAATATACATTTAAGGAAACAGAATCTTCCATTATATTCTATTGAAGATAGGATGGAAAAACAGCTACAAGGAGAATATTAAATTCACCCTTTTCACCATTGTTAACGATAACTGTTTATGATCAAATTTTATCATAACTGTCATCTGTTTTCAAAAAATTCAATTATAATTATTGATTTTCTGATTTTCATGCCCTTGTTAATTTATCTGGGCATAGGAGAGGTGAATGAAAGCTTTTCTACTTTCATTTGTTTTTTCTTTTGTATGATAGAAACAATAACGATTGTTATTTACACTGGCTAAATTTATCTCTGTTTTCATTTTATTTTCATATTTATCTAAATCAATATATTATAATTTAATAGTAACATTTACTTGAAAATAAAATGAAATTTTGTAAGAAAGAAAAGTAGATCCCTTTTTTGGAATCTTCAGCATACAGTTTAAAGTCTGGGGAATAGTCACAGTTTTTACTTATTTTAAGCTGCATTTCAAAAATCTGTTCTCTTGAGAATCTTCAAACCAAATTGAAAGAAACTTCTTCAATAGCAAAAGAGTTTAAGAATTAACAGCCTTAGTTCTTTGTTCTCTTTTGAGTATAATAAAGTTAAAAAAAAAAAACCCACAAGATTGTGTGTTGAATTTTCTTAGAATATTGAATTTTTTAAGAGTTTTATTTAACTAATTATTTGGAGAAAAAAGACACAGGAATAAAGCAGAAGAATAACTATAGCAAGAAAATTATGTAGATAATAAGGTATAGGAATTAAGCAGAAAAAAAGATAAAAGAAAGTGAAAAGTAAGATGACTATGGCTACTAGAAGCATTTTCAGGAAAAAAAAGAAGAGCAATCACGTTTTCAAGCACTCGATGAAGTGTCTTCCTCTGGAAAAAGGAAGACCAAAGGGCTCGAAATGAGCTCAACATGGTTAGTTTTCATTTAGTTTCTTTTTTTGGAACCAAGCATTTGTAGAGATGATTAGCCCCAAGTAATTTATGAAAACTGATTCCTATGAAAGAAATGAAATGTCTGAGGTGCTAGCAAGGGAAAGGCAGTTGCATGTATCCTATGCTGCTGAAAGAATCTGTCTCCCACCACCTGAAGTTTCTTGCTCAAATTATAGGTGAAAACCTGAATTTAAAGGTATTAACCTAAAAATAGAAAGCAAGTGTTTATTTGAGATTAAAAAATAATTGAAATCCAGAATCATAGCTACAGACAAAAACCCTAATTATGTCCTGGTCATGGGGTTTTTATGAGAAAAGGAAGGGAAATAATTACATGAAGAAAGGAATTTCTGTTGGTACTAACAAGCTAGGTTACTCTTTAGCTATACATTAATGGTTACTGATTCAGAAAAATGTCCATAATTATCAGTCCTTGTGGTCAGGATGTCTGCTTTCCTGTTAGTTTTACAAACAGTTGTTTATAAGACAATGTTCGTTGGCCCTGTCCACAGAGTAAGATGTGCAAGGCGTTTCCACTGGAATGGCTGGCTACTCTAGCTCTATTTTAAAATGGCTCACTTATGTCAACTTTTCACAAAATGAAAGACTACTTACAATTAATAGTTTTTATTCTTTTTCCATCTTTTTAACGTCTCTCTGAGGGAGCATGACACTCAAGGAAAGAAATTAATTTTTGCTTTTCTTATCACATCCGCAAGTATTTATTGGGGTGTGGTGACCTCAGAGCCTCTCTTTTTTTTCAGGGACACATTAATTGGAAGTTTGCCTCTGTTTCCTTCTTTTGTTCTTATCCTGTGGAATCATGACAGATCTATTTGTATAAAGGAGAACTCTGATCAGTGAGCAATGGCTAGGTATCCTTTCGTGAACATCTGTAATTTCTGATATTCCAAGCTAGGTATTTTACAAATATTTTTTTCTTTAATTATAACAACAACTCCATATGGCAATATGGAGCTCGTACTCAAAACCATTATGCATTTCAAAGAGAATCCAAAATCTGTAGCCTACCTGGGGGTATAGCTCAATGGTAGAGCATTTGACTGCAAAATCTGTAGCCTACCATTCAGGATGCTCCCTGCTTTGCTCCATCTATTGTTTTATTAATTTCTACCATTTCATTTCCTATGTTATGTATTTTTTCAGGCTATATTTATTCCTCAAGTTTATAGCCTATGCTTCCCCAGTCATATTTCTTCTTTCTGTTCTCATGAATTGGACCCAAAATATAATTTTACTAAGCATTCCCCGAGTCTCTCCTGTGGTACAGGCCAGTCTTTTTCTCCTCCTCCTCCTTCTCCTCCTTTCTTCTTTCTTCTTCTTCTTCTTTCTTCTTCTTTTCTTCCTCCTCCTCCTCCTTCCCCCTCCCCTCCCTCCTCCTTCCTCCTTCTTCCTTCCTCCTTCCTCCTCTTTCTTCTTCTTCTTCTTTTTTTTTTTTTTTTGCTGTGGTTATTGTGTTTGTAAATATATAACAAATTATATGTATTCATCCCATAGTTTGACTATAAATTGTTCCATAGCAAGGAAACCCTTTCAGGGAGCATATATATTCACCTCTAAAATACCTTACCATTCTCATTGTAAGAGCTTGCCCATGGACATTTATTTATAAATTTGCATCGAATGAGGGCCTGCTATCTGCAAAACACTTTCCTAATGTAAGGTATTATCTTATATGCTGTGAAGGCAAAAGGAAAAAGGCTATAAGGCAAAGTCCATATAATTTATATTCTTAATAAGGCAAATGTCATGCAGTACAGTCAAATAAGTCAAATGTATACAGTATGCAGAAATGAGCTAGATGTTCAGAAAGTTTAAATAAGGGGAGTACCACAATAACCTGTGTGGTCTGAGGATTTCACAAAAAGGGCAGAACCTGAGATCGGCTTGAAAAATAAATCACATTTGAGTAGGTGAGGAAAGATGGCATTCCAAATGACAGGAAAAGTGCAGTGGTGCCAGTGATCCATTTATTTTCAGGGATTGAAAAAGAGCAGATTTGAGTTCTATGTAGAAGCATTTGGACTTAGCTTCATGGATAATGGGTATTGGTCTAGGTTTTTCATTTACGTGGGGGGACAATACTATGGTGATTATAAGAAGTAGCTTTGGAGTCAGCTACCTGACTCCACCTTAGAAAAATTCCTTGGTATTTCTTTTTATTAAATTTCTTTCTCTGCAAAATGGAAATAATAAGAGTTTAACTTAGTTGTTACAAGGTTTAAATTACAAAATTCCTATAAAGTAGTTAGAAGAGAATCTGGCACACAGCACTCAAATATAATAAACAGAAAACATTGGCTTCTTTTAGAAGTTAGAGAATATGAATCTAGCCGCTGTATATGTGAAAATTTGGGAAGAGTGGTAATTTTAGGCAGAAAATCTAGTTCAGTGTTAGAAAGTTGGTGCAACCATATAGGATTGTGGTACATGGTTCTCAACAATGCCAGGAGAATGGGAGCTAAGGCAGTAGTATAGTGGGTATTAAAACTATCAAAGGGTTGGTTATGGTGAACAGGGGTGATAAGAGTTGACAAAGAAAATATAAAGTTTTGAGCTTGAATTACAGAAAATATGATACTGCACAGGTTGAAACAGAAGTGAAAATTGGACTTAAGACAATTGATGCCAAGTAGTGTGGTATTGGATCTGATGTATGCCTCACACACAGAATCCATCAGTGAATGTCTGCTGTTAACGAATAGGAATAGTGCAGTTTTCCACCAGATATTGCTGAGGCTGTTTTTGCTTTTATTTAAATAATTATTGTACTTATACTCAGAAATTATTTACATCTAACTTAGAGATCCTGTAATGAAAGGAAATGAAGGAACTGTAAATAAACTCTGATTTTTTTTTTACTGCAACCCAGAATATTCTCTTTCCTTTTAATGTGGTCTTTAGATACAATTTGCCTTTTATCTAGAAGATATTGACTATTATATTTCTTAATATTTTTAGTTCACCCATGACATAGCATATTGAGGAAAGCAAATATTACTTTTAGTAGGAGCATTAATTCTCCGTAATTCTTTGATGGCCCCAGTTATGTGAGCACTTTAGAATCAAATCCAATTACAGATATAGTTGTTTGTATTTTATAAGAGTTTCATTAAAACAGCCTTCCAAGAGGGCTTGTCAGGAACTACATGAAACCAAATTTGTATTTGATGTATCCAAAGACATGCTTTCTAAGCCTGGTATGGATTTCTTTGCTGACCGTAAACCTTATGCCTATTATAGGTTTTTAGTCACCAAGTATCATATAGATTCTGATAATCTGAGTAAGATAATTGAAATGTCCTCTGCCTTTTCTTTACTGTCAAATAAAAAAATGCCAAAATGTTTAAAGTATATGACTCTGGTGCCAGAATAGCCTCAGGTTCTCAAGAGTAGGATTGGGTTAAGACATTTTGTATGATTCAAAGTACCCTACCAGCCAGAGTCAACCTAAATGATTAGAGAGTGAATCCTGAGTTGACTCAGGATTATTTTTAGCTTTAAAGCAAATGGCTAATGACTTTGTTTAGTTAATGGAACAGGTAGGATAATACAGTTTACAGCTTAACTGCAAAGGCAGAAAGGATCTTATTTTTAGCATGGAATTAAATGTACCTGTTCTAGAAAAGGAACTAAAAGTTGCGTGTATAGTTAGCATGTGTAGTTAGAATACCAATCCATTTGTAGTAGGAAAAATTTTAAGATGGTCCCTAAGATTCTTGCCTCCCGGTGCACATGCCTTGAGTACAGGCTGGACCTGAGAATAAGAGGGGTTATCACTCCCTTGATTATATTGTGCTATATGGCAAAAGGTATTTTACAGATATAATAAGTTCCTTAACTAGTCGTCTTTGAGTTAGTTAAAATGGAGATTATTCTGACCTAATAAGTTAAGCTTTTAAAAAAGACAAGAAATAGGAGTAGATGCTGTTCACAAGTTGGCCTTAAAGAGGCAAATTCCCACATTTTAGAGAGGGCTACATGACAGAGAATGGCTGGAGGCCACTCATAGCTGAGTACCTCAGTCCCATAACCACAAGGGACTGAATTCTGCCAACAACCTGAATGAGCTTGGATGAAGACTCCAAGCTGTAAATGAGAACACAGACCAGCTAACACCTTGATTTCAACCTTGTGAAGACTGGGCAGAGACCTCAGTTATGTCATCCCTGGACTTCTTATCTCTAGGAGTTGTGAGATGATAAATTTATGTTGCTTAAAACCACTGTTTCTGGTGATGTTTTCACATACCAGTAGAAACTAATCTGCTACCTATATATCCTCATTTTATCCAAAATAAATCAAAACTTTCCAAAGTTGACTATTAGACATATTCTGGTATATCTAATAAATTGTGGACCAGCAGTTTGTGGTTGACAGCAGTAGTGGAAAGCAAGTTATCAGGATGTACTGCATTGACCATAAAAGAAAAATCTCTATAATTATATCACTGTGGAGCTGGACTTAGCAACCATGACTAAAGGGACAAATGAGTAATGATTCAGTTCACTCCTTCTTGAACCTGTCCAGAACCAGCCAGTACCCACCCTCCTGTAATCAGTGACTTTTATGCACCTAGGAGAAAGAGTTGCTTGTACAAGACTGGTAAGGTCATGTGACTCTGTGTTATGCTCCAAAGGTAACCCTCGAGGAGAGTTGTACTTAGAAGATTGGGTGAGTTCCCCATTTGATATCAGAGAAGAGAGAACATTATGTCAGAGAGTAGAGTGATAATGTCATCATACTGAAGGAAGGGGCAGCACTGTGAGCAGCATTCTGAGGCAGGGTTTAAACCCTTAGCTTATGGAAGCTACAACAGAGAGCAGGCAGTAATGAGCAGCAGGTCAGGTAGTATTTCTGGCACAGCAACTAACAATGACTTACAGCCCCAGCACTAGCCAGAGTCTAGCAGGAGCAGCATCCTGATTTTATCCCTGGGAGCATGTGGGACACTTCATTGTTAGGGCCATGGATAGTGTGTTTGGGGGCGGGGCACAGATAGAAAGGGGCTGAAGTCTGACTCTTTCACCAATGAAGGCTGTCAGACTATCAAATTTGAGTTTAGATTTCTAAGGTGACATTTGTTACCTGTTATCTGGATTGTACATATTAAAAAATAACTTTACCAGGACTATTTATTCAGATGTGTGTTATGTCTGTACAGCTGTTTTCTTGCCATAGTAAAGATGATTCAAGCAATGGAAAATGAAGATTCATTGCAACTCTCTAGAAACCATGGAAATCATTAGATCGGGTTTGTCTCTTTGCAGATTATCCCAATGGCCAAGATAATAATGTTGCTATCATCTTGTTAACCTCCTCTCACATACTGCTTCAGACTCAGCATACTTCTAAAGTACTTAAATATTTCTTTATTCTTTTTATGTTATTGCATGACTTTCTGTATCTCTTACCATTCCACTGACTTATTTTCCATTTGATTGGGGAAACTCAATTGTTGTCTCCTGTGTTGACTTGACTTTGACTTCTCTTCAGGATTTCCAGCTTGATACTCCTTTCAGATGGCAGAACTCTTCAATTCTTACCCACCAGTGCTGAATGAATCCCACAGTTCAGCACTTACCTCAGACCCATCTCTTCTGGCAAATTGCTTATCAATAATGCATAGAAGATTTGTTAGATATATTTCTGTAATGACTATATTTTAGGCCTACTTTCATTTTTTATTAGAATCAATTGATAGTTATTCTTGTTTATTTTAGAATGAGTTTCTTATGATTTTTATTCTTGTGATCTATACATTTCTACCTTTTTTTATAGTTGTTACTACTGACTATGCTATATTCTACATTTCCATGACTATTTTGTAACTACCAATTTATATCTCTTAATCCCCTTTCTCCTTCACATATCCTCCCCTTCCAATTTGTCAACCTTCAAAATGCTCTCCATAGCTATGAGCTTCTTTCTGTTCTGTTCGTTTTTTTTTTATCCTATTGTTTAAATTTCACATACAAGTGAAATCATGTGACATTTGTTTTTCCCTGTCTGACTTACTCCACTTAGCATAATACCCTCTAAGTTCATCCATGTTGTTTCAGATGACAAGATTTCATTCTTTTTTTATGGCTGAGTAGTATGCCATTGTATCTATGTACCACCTCCTCTTTATCCATTCATCTATAGATGGACACCTGAGTTGCCTCCATATCCTAGCTATTGTAAGTAATGCTGCATTGAACATATGGATGCAACTGTCCCTTCAAAGTAGTATTTTGGGTTTCTTCAGATAAATTCCCAGAAGTGGGATTACTGGGACCTTCTTTGTCTCTTGTTATAGTCATTGTTTTAAAGTCTATTTTGTCTACGTATTACTACCCCAGCTTTTTGTTTGTTTCCATTTTCATGAAATATCTTTTTTCATCCCCTTACTTTCAGTCTGTGTGTATCTTTCGATCTGAAGTGACTCTCTTGTAGATATAATATGTAAGGGTCTTGTTTTATTATCCATTCAGCCACTTTGTCTTTTGAGTGGAGCATTTAATCCATTTACATTGAAAGTAGTTATTGATAGATATGTAGTTGTTGCTGTTTTATTACTCACATTTGTGGTCTTTGATTTTTGGATTTTTTTTTTCTTGTTGCTGTTCTGATTGGGTGTTTTCTGCTACCTTATCTTCCAAATTGCTGAGTTGATCCTCTGCTTTATCTAATCTACTGTTGATTTCTTCTACTGTATTCTTTATTTTAGTTATTCTTCATTTCTGACTAGTTCTTTTTTATGTCCTCTATCTCTCTTTTTATGTTTCCTACCTTTTTGCTAAAGTTCTCATTGAGATCATTGAACATTCTTATAACCAGTGTTTTGAACTCTGCATCTGCTAGATTGCTTGCCTCCATTTGTTTTGTTCTTTTTCTGGAGCTTTGTTCTGTTTTTCACATGGGACATATTTCTTCGTCTCCCCATTTTGACTGCCTCCCTGTGTCTGTTTCTATATATTTTATAGGGTTGCTAGGTCACCCAGTCTTAGTTGGGTGCCTTATGTAGTAGGTGTCCTATGGGGCTGAGTGGCTGAGTCTCCCTGGTCACCTGAGTCAATTGCTCCAGATATATCTCTTATATGGGTTGTGTATGACTTCCTGTTGCAGTTGAGCCTTAATTGCTGTTGGAACATCAGTGGGAGGGATTGACCCTCAGACTAATTGGTTGGTAGTACTAACAGTGACTACAGTGGAGGAACTATTGTCCAGGGGCTGACTGTACTGAGCAGGATTAGCTTAGCAGGGCTCTTGTACCTGCCCAGTCTGCTCTTTGGATGTGTCATTTGTGGAGGTGGTTGAGTGGTACTCTGGTGTGATCTGAAGCTGGTCACAAGGAATATTCTTTCTGAAACCTCTTGGGAGAGGCTTTGTTGCAGGCCAAGTTCAGCTGCTGCCTGTGTCTTGCCTAGGGCCACTTGGTTTGAGTTACAAAGTGATCTGCAGCCGGTTCCCACTTGTCATAGGCTTGGAGGTGCCTGGGAGAGGCTAAGCTGGGAACTGAAGCTGGCTGCTACTAGTGCTAGGCCTGGGGCTACTTAGGAAGGGTTATGGGGCACACTGAGGCAAGATGCTGCTTGTTTGGGTTTTGTGAACCTTTGAGAGATTTTAGAAAAGTCCGCAGCAAGAGCCAAGACAGGCTGTTTGTATGGGAAAGCCAATGGAAGTGGCTTGGGTGGGACCACAGGTTGGTTGGGGTGGGGTCTCTACATTACTGGCTTTTAAAGCCAGTAAGTCCAGTAAGTCCATAATGAACAATGTATGTTAACCAAACTACTTCTTTATTGGTTGATCCTTTCTTATTTTTAAATTATATTCATGTCCTATACTATATATACAACTATATATTTGTATATATCATATAGTATATATGCACGTATTTTCTCAATTTTAAAGATACTGTAGCTTATAAAACTTGATAATTGTGCTTATAAAAAATAAAAGTAATTTTTAGTTTTTTCTAATCTGGGGTCATTTATAGTTTGCATTCCTTTTAGAGACAGGGAAGGAACTGCCATTTATTAAGAAAGGAATATTAATTTTGCTCCAATGAGTATTGTCATTGCTCATGTTTGATAATGCTTCTTTTATAAATGCTGACATTTCATTTAACCTTTTATATAATGTCCTGGCTGCCTACATGAAGGTGACATTGCACAGTTGCTCAGAGGGCAAACTCTTGAGTGAGATTGCCCAAGTTCAAATTTTGACTTCATCACTTGCTAAGGATACAATTTAGGCATATAATATAACTCCTCCTCCCCTATCTCTCAACTTCTTTACTTGTAAAATAGGAAGCGATAATGGAGTACTGGTGAGGATAAAATGCATTTATGCAATGTCCTTAGAACAGTACCTGACACTGACATATAGTAAGATTTTTATAAATATTAGGAAATGAATATGTAGTTGATCCATATTGATATTTTTATGAGATTTATACTTGCCCTTGAGAATGTAAAAACTGCACAGCAAATAGTAGAGTTTTAGTTTTTTCTCCTGTTTAATGCTATACTGATGTCAGATGGTTTGTAAGAGAAGGGCCTCAGATTCTTTTATGGTTTTTATCTTCTGAAAGGTTTTAATACTTGAGAAATTGTCAGATCTAAGTACAGGGTAGTGGTTCAAAATACGCTGCACTTTGAGTTTGCATTGCTGAGGTTACAGTTTCCTTAGAGGTTACTTTCAACAAATGACACACAAAAAAGTAAATAACTCCATATTAGATGCCTAAATCTTCAGTAAAACATATGAGGCAGACTGTTCTGATTTCAAACAACTCTGAATGTGAGAATTTTCTTCCAGATAATGAACTGAAATCTATAGTCTTACAACTTCAACCCAGGTTTCTAAATTCTGTAGCTACATGAAATAGACCTGAGTCTTAAATACATGTGAGGACTTACCTGGACCCACCATTCTTTTCTTCAAAGCAAACTTCTCTAGTTAAGCTTTGGAAGTCTCAAACTGTTCTCTTTTTATTCCCCTAAAATGCTAGCTCATTTTTGTTCTGTCCTATTGGAAATGACAGTAAATTCAGGATCCAGTGTTTCTGGTCTCTCATATTATTGTAAAATCAAATTAGTTCATTGTACATTATCCAAAAGATTTGGAGTAACACTATCTTTATTCTTTTTAACATAAAAATTAATTTAGAAAATGGATATGAAACACTTCAAGTCTTCACTGAAAGATTTATACATTATACTGGGAATTTAATTATGTGAAATCATAAAATATGCAAATTGTAAGATTTAGATTTTCTTTCCATTAAAATATTTAATAAGTTTCAAACCTAATTTTGTCTTTTAAGTAGAGTATATTGATTGATAGTTATGTTAGTATGGAATCGTGAGAAAAAAATATTTTAATACCTTAATGATTAAAGGATGAGCACTTTAAAAGCAATTATATGGCTTAATGATACAAATATTGAAGTGTTGATATATATATATCTTTGTACTTTGTATGTTTACTTTATGGGATATATAATATGAATGTATGCTAGATGAATATAAAATATCAGACATAAGAAAGTTTATTTGAAGTGGCACAAACAAAAACTGTTGAAAGAGAAATTGTATTATTTAAGAAATTTATAAGACAACAGTGTAAGGAGGTTGTATGATCAAGACAGTAAAGAATTATGGATTCAACAGCAAGAATCCTGGCATCTTGCTTACCCTTACATTACCATGTATGATTTCAACTTTGTTTTAGGTTTCTGGATTAATGACCCCTGAACTTTCTTCCAGTCTTAGTCGCTATAGTTCTAAAGTCTATACCTCCAATTAGCTTGGATTTGTGAATTTTGGAGATTAAAATAACTATTGAGAATAGTCTCAGACTATACACAGATACGGATGGGAGGTATTTTCCCTGGTTAAGTCTTTAAGCAATAATGGCTTGGTGGTTATTTCTGATCACTGAGCAACTACATAAGGATAGCTGCATTTATCATTCTTATCTATGTAGATAATTATCAACTAATTTGATTTACTTAATATTTGATTGAGGGCAATTATATATAAAAAACATTTTTTTTTCTAAAAATGTTTAAGTACAACTTAATTAACATCCTAAGATTTGAGAAGTCTGATTTTATTTTCTGTCCATCGTGCAGAAGTAACAGCCTTGCTTCATGGTGAATTGTGGAGTACGCTTTATTAGATACACATATACTACTTGTTTTAATGAAGTGGTTCTTAGATTTTATTGTTTATAAAGAGATCAGGATGAGATTATAGAAATTCAAGATTAATATAATTATTAACATCTAGTACTCACTACAAAAGTGATTCTGAGTTTCAATCTGAGGTATAAGGCCCAGAAACCTACATTTTTAATAAACACCCCAAGTGATTCAATGGTGCCTTACTTTGAAAAATACTGCGAAATTGCCTGTATCAATAAAACAAATTGAAGTTGCATCCTGGTTCCAAACTCACCCTGGTTCCAAACTATTGTATTAAAATGTGTGTGCTTATGCAAATCATGGCACTTATCCAAGAGAGATGCCAAATGTCTTCTTACACATGACTTGAAGCCTTTAGGTGACTAGATTTCTAAATGAATAGGGACATTTGTGTAATTGATCTGAATTCAAATTTAAAAGAAGTATTTTATTTACTTTGAATTATCTTCCTGTCTTTACCCATTATTTTTTCCTTATTGTATAATTAAACTAGAGTAAAATAAAATAATATAGAGAACACTTAACCCTCAAACATTTCTTTTAAATATTCAACAGTACTTGTTCCTGTTTTCTAGAAAATTCACAAATTTGCAAAAGCATTTATACCCACTGTCAGCCATTTTACCCTTTATCCCTGCAAATAATTGACTTTGACAGCTTTGTTAATGCCTGACTTTCAAAAACATACTATTTGAGTATCTAACTGATGGAGACAATTATAAAAGGTCCACATGCACAATGGAAATGAGTATGGGGATAAACATCTAAATAATTTTATGTTGATGTATTAAGGTTAAAATAGATTCTTCAAAAGGCTCTCATAGTTTCCCTTAAAATAAAAGGTCATCATTTATTTATTATTTTTTTCATAAAGCCTGTAGTAAGTCTCTTCATACAAAATCAATAAATAATTGTGACGGCATGTCACAGGCCATTATGGAACTCATTCTAAAATTCTTCCGCAGGCATTTTTTCTTCATGTTCCCTTAGTGCCCAATGGGTATGAAGGCGTCTCATTTTATTTCACAATCTATGTGGCACTTTAGGGTTTGAATGTATTTGGGGGATATTTGTGATAGGAAAAAAAATAGTGTAAAAAGTCAAGGTTTTTATTAGCAGAAACATGCTATTCCTAGTTATGAAGTTATGAGTTATGATGGCAGTGCAGTAAATATCGAAATTTTTCTGGGGATGTTCAAGTGTGAAAGGATTATGTTTACAGTTAGGATGGTTTTGATTTAGCTCTTTGAGCCAATAAAATATGTAAGATATTGCATTTTAAAAAGTAACTATGAAATGGATATAGAAACTTTTAGATTTTCAAATTTATACTTACATAACTGTGCTATGGTTGGAACATTTAAATTTTATTTGAGTAATGTACCTACCTGTAAAGTTGGTAACTGATTCAACAAAATTAGTTTCGAGCAGAAAATTGCTTGTTATTGGCAATGTTTTGTTAACAAAACTATTTAGGCTGTAATAAAGAATAAAAAGATATTTATTTGGGCAAAAGATGGATTGCAGTCTGGGGCACACATTCAGGTAGCAACCTAAATTGTGCTCCAGAGAGAACAAAGGAAGGCAGGGCTGGTAAAGGCTCAGAATGCATGTACTGTTCACAGTCAGTCTTCCTTATGTAAACGAAGGATTCTGGCTAAGTAAATTAAATAGGGGTTGGTTGAACCCAACATACAAGTAAAAGATGTTGGTTGGCAAAATAGGTTGGCTTCTTTCAAAGTAAGAAATGCATATAGTCTAGTTATTATGGTGATGAGAAGATTAAAGTTCAGGCATAGCTAAAAAGTTCAAAAGTTCACGAAGAAGTGAGCTGGATGGAAATTGTCTAAGACAAATGTCATCACAGCCCCTGGCTCCATTTCAGCTCCCTGAACATAAATGACTGTGCACCTTGGCAAACTCCTTTCACAGTTTCTACCTTAATGCACACTTGCCTGGCAATTATTTATATTAAAATTGTACTCAGTTTTGAGCCAATTTACTTTAGGTTATATGCTGACGAGCTATTATGCAAATTTTGCCTTGATATTGCTTCTTGGTTACAAGAGAGAATTTTTGTTCAGCCACTTGATCCCTCTGTATCTAGCTTAATGCTGAAGTTGATTCCTTGATTCCTACTGTAGGACTAATATCTTTTTAAATTTTTGTTTGTTTTAAAATAACTTATTTTAGAATAATTAATTAGGTGATTGTGTAATTTATTAGGGGATCATTTCATAAACTATATAAATATCTAATCAATGTACTGTACACTCAAAACTAATAATAAAATTTAAAAAATAATAAAAAAACAAATATTTCAAACAATGCTATAATAGGGAAGAGAAATACTAGTGAAAGATTAAATATATTTGGACATATATTATGTCAATTGCTGAAAATGAAAACCTGGGGAAAAATCTATATCTCTAGATAACTATTATTGTAACGTTAAGGTGAGCTGTGTGTGTATTGCATAAGAGCATCCCTAAGACTTAGTTTTATGACAGTAACTTTTGCATAGGAGAGCTCATAAGAATTCACTACTACCTATGATAGAAATTCTTTTCTTGTCTTAGCAGCTAGATTAATTTGTTTTACCTGAACTCGGAATGTTTTATAGACTCTCTGATTCATGTTAAAATATCATGTTTCTCTCTTGGCAGTAACTACTGAAAATTTTAGAGCCCAAATCAAGGTTATTATTCTCTGATTCTCTAACTGGTATTTGCAGACTCTAGGGTTTTAAGGCAATGACTAAATGTTTCTCTTTATTTTGGGGGTACATAATGAATGGTTCATAAGAATTATGTTCACTTTATAGCTTATATTTCATAGATTCTACAATGTGTATTTTTTCACACTTTAACATTTCTGAAAGTGAATATGTGTCTTATAATTTTGTTGGAGTTTATTTGACACTTTCTTTTTCTGGGATCCATAAGGCATTGTAATCTTAAAATAGATGTCACCTTAGGATCAATGAAATAAAATATTACAGTATGATTACGGTTTAGGGAATACTTATCGATATTGAAAAGAGCAATGTTATTGAAAACTCAGAATGACTGGGTGGATTTAGAATGAATTCCCAGATTACATATTCAGATAACTCTAAAACATAGCTCAATTCCTTATATTCTGTAAAACTCAGTAAGTGCATTGCTTTCTATTTGTTTAAATGATCTTACCAAAATAATATTGGCTGTAATTCTCTCTCTATTCCTTCCTCCTTTCATCATTCCTTATCACCATCGTTTCTTCCATACTTCCCTCCATGTATTCCTTCCTTCATTCTTTTCTTTCACTGTTCACAAATATTTAATAATCACATTTTATGTTCTAATGACTTGCTAGTTGTTAGGATATAGGTTTGAATTCAATATGACCCTTGAAGTTGCTTGTATTGAGTTTACAAGACAGGAAAACAAACCTTTGTAGTGGTGTAATGGTGTACAGGGTGGTGCAGGTGGAAAAGGCATATTATTTGTTAGAGTAGGTGAAAAGGGAAATGATTTGAGAAGCTTGATCTGGGTGTCAAAGGATAAGAAAAAAAATCCAGATGAAAAAATAGATGAAATATGCATCAGCAAGAGGCAATGGCATGAAGGAATAGTGAATCTACAGAAAACTTTAAGTAGGCTAAAATGATCAACTAGTGATATAAATTTATGATGCTGACAGAAGAAGCCAAAGAAACAGGAAGACTGGATCATAAAGGGCCTGCTACTTTTTCCTGGGGAAAATGCCATCCAGAATTTTTCAGGCAGCAGTGTAGAGAATGAATAGGAAGCAGGAGTGTTAAACTGAAAGCAAAGACTTCAATCTGATGGGTGACGTAGTAGATTAGATGAGAGATGATCAGTACAGAAAAGTAAATGAAGAGGAGGGTTCAATTACACACCTCATTACTTGGTAGAATTTAAAACATTTGGTGACTAATCTATATGGAGTAAAGATGAGAGGGAGGAGTCACGATCATTTCTATTTATAGGTGGTATAACTCAGTGCTGTGTAACACCTGACAAGATAGGGGCAGAGGAAGCCGAGCAGGTATGAAAGTAGTGAAATTATCTTACTTTAGTTTGTGGTAAGGGTGATTTTTTGATCCCCGCACGGCATCTAGTAAATAGTTTACAAATATGAGTTTGAAATAAAACCATTAGAGGAGGCATTGTGCTAAACAGGTAGCATGTATAATGTTATTTAAATATCAATATTTTCCTATTAAGTCAGACTAGCAATGTTACCTTTTTACAGATACAACTGTAGCTTTAGAGAAGTTAAGTAGCACCTGAGCTCAAATTGCTAGAAAGTAGTGGAAATAGTATTGGATTTGAAATGTTTCTAACTCTAGAGCCTGTAATTTTTTGTTTGCTTGTATTTGTTTTTATTGGGTTTCTTTTTATAGACCAGTTTAAGGTTCTCTGCAAAAATGAGAAGAAAATACAGAGATTTCCCATATACTCTCTGCCCCTGCATGTGAATAACCTCCCCCATTATCAACATCCACCACCAGAGAGGTACATTTGTTACAGTTGAAACTGCATTGACACTTCATAATCACCCAAAGTCCATAGTTTGCATTACAGTTCTGTCTTGAAGTTGTACTTCTATGGGTTTGGACAAATGTATAATGACATATATTCATAATTATGATATCATACAGAGAATTATTACTGCCCCCCCAAATCCTTTGTGTTCCACTTATTCATCTCCCAACCTTCTAAACCCCAGCAACCAGTGATCTTTTTACTTCTTTTTACTCTCTCCATAGTTTTTGACTTTTCTAGAATGTCATACAATTCAAATTATGTAGTTGTCATCTTTGCAGATTGACTTCTTTCACTTAGTAATATATGTGTAATGTTCCTCCATGTCTTTTCATGGCTTGATAACTCATTTCTCTTTAGCATTGTATGATATTCTGTTGTCTGGATGTACCATAGTTTATTTATCTATTCACCTACCAAAGGACATTTTCGTTGCTTCCAAGTTTGGACAGTTATGAATAAAGCTACCATAAATATCCGTGCAGGCTTTCATGTGAACATGTTTTCAGCTCCTTTGGGTAAATACCCAGGAGTGTAATAACTGGATTCTACAATAAGAATGTGTTCAGTTTTATAAGAAAGCACCAAACTGTATTCCTAAGTAGCTATACTACTTTATACTACCATCAACAATGAATGAGAAAGTCCTTGATGTTTCACATCCTTGCCATCATTTTGTGTTGTCAGTGTTTTGCACTTTGTCATTATGTTTTAAATTAATAGACTTTATTTTTACAGTAGTTTTAGATTTTAAAAAGCTATCACAAAGTATAGAGAGTTTCATATTTTCTGTCTCCCTCTCCTCACCTCCCTCCTGAACCCAGTCTCCTTATTATTAATATTTTACATTAGTTTGGTACATTTTTTACAATTGCTGAGCCAATATTGATACATCATTTTTCTTTCATGGATCTTACTTTGTTGTTATATCTAAAAAGTAATCTCCAAACCTAAGATTGCTTAAATTTTGTCTTATGTTATTTTCTAGGAGTTGTATCATTTTGCAATTTACATTTAGGTTTTTGATCTACTGTGAGTTAATTTTGATGAAAGGTATGAGATCCGAATCTAGATTTATGTAAATGTTCGTCTGTTCTAGCACTAGGTGTTGAAAAGACTATTTTTTTTTTTTGTTAAAAATCAGTTGACAATATTTGTGGGGGTCTATTTATGAACTCTTTTCTCTTCCATTAATTTGTCTGTTTTCTCATCAGTACTATACTGTCTTGATTACTGAAGCTTTACAGTAAGTCTCAATGTCATGTAGTGACAGTTCACTGACTTTGCTCTTGTCCTTCAATAGTCTGTTGGCTATTGTAGGTCCTTTGCCTTTCCATATAAACTTTGAAATCATTTTGTTGATATTTATAAAATAAATGTTCAGGATTTGGATTGGATTGTGTTGATTATATAGATCACATTGGAAAGAGTTGACAAGTTAATAATGAGTCTTTCTATCCATGAACTTGAAATAGCTCTACATTTATTTAAATCTTTTTAAAATTCCTTTTGTCAGAGTTTTATAGTTTTCCTCTTATAACTCATATATATGTATATGTGTGTGTGTGTGTGTGTGTGTGTATTTTTTTGTTATACATATACCTAAGTATTTCATAATGTAAATAGTATTGTGTTTTAAATTTTGAATTCTAAATGTTCATTGCTAATATGTTGGAAAGCAATTGACTTTGTATATTAGCCTTGCATCCCACAAACTTCCTATAATCACTTAGTTCCAGGAGTTTTGTTGTTGCTGTTGTTGTTGATTCTTTTCTGCATTGATAATCATGTAGTCAATTTAAAAAAAAAATTTTATTTCTTCATTCCCATATCTTTTATTTTCTTGTCTTGCCTTGTCTTGTCTTGTCTTGTCTTGTCTTGTCTACTCTATTAGCTAAGACTTCTAGTACAGTGTTGAATAGAAATGGAGAGAGATGACATCATTGACTTGATCCTGATCTTTGGGAAAAGCATCAAGCTTTTAACCATTAAGTATGATGTTAGCTGTAGGTTTTTCGTAGATGTTCTTTAACAAGTTGAGAAAATTTCCCTCTACTTCTAGTTTGCTTACAGTTTTTATCATGATTAGATATTGGATTTTTAAACATTATTTTTCTGTATCTACTAATATGATCATATATTGTTCCTTATTTTGACTATTGAGGTGATGGATTAATATTCATTAATTTCAAATGTTGAACCAGCCTTGCATACCTGTAATAAATCCTTAGTTGTAATATGCAATTCTTTTAATACTTTTTTGGATTTGATTTGCTAATATTTTGTTGTGAGTTTATTTCCAAATCACTCCCTTGTAGTATTCTATAAGGTAAATTTTAATTTGGGAGTCAACAGTGCATAAATGATAGTAAGGTCAAGGAATAAAAGTAAACTATAGTGTTTGATTTTAATCCAAGAAAAAATAGTAAATGGATTAATAGCATCACTAATAATAATAGTGTCTTACATTGTTGAGTGTTTTTTTTATGCCAAACAATGTTGTAAGTAGTTTAAAAAGTATTTACTCCTTAAAAATGCACTATTCGTTTTCTATTATGTTTATGCCCATTTTACGAATGAGCTAAGATTGAAGTACAAGCAAGTTAATTAACATTCCCTGGGACTGGGCTTTATACAGATTGTTCCTTTCCAGAGCTAAGCCATCATAATACTAACAATTATAATTTTGTCATAGACTGAGAACAGAAAACTGAGGCCTGAGCTTTAAGAAAGAGATTTATAAGTGGGTTGTCGAGGGGAAGAGTATATGAAAAAAATAACTTTAGATTTGGAGGAAATGTAGGAGAGAATTGAGAACAGAAGTTTTGTATCATCTAAGCAATAAGCTGAAAAGATATCAATTAATCTTATTTATTAATAAGATGTATTTTTTGCATCATATTGTTGGACCATAAAGTACCTATGTATCATGCTCTGGGAGGTCAGTGAATTTATCCTTCACACATTAACACTTTCAGCATTCAACTCCTTACTGTAAAAGAGTGACAAAGCAACCTCGAATTTTCACATTTTCTTCCTTTTCCTTAAGCAGTAGTGAGAAATCAGCAGCAGGTGTTTAAGTCAGCTTCATCAAAATACAAAAGAGTACATCATTGTCATTTGGGAAGACAGTCAGCCATGACTAAGCCATCTGTCCTAAGAGTTTACATATGCAGAATATTTAACTTTTCCAACTATGTAAAAATGTAAGGTAAGAAGTGTGTCATCATAAAAATATTGGCAAAATATATGTTAAATGGTCAAATAATTGGGTTATAGTCATCTCAGTGATTTTCTCAGTTGCCATTTGAAAAAGCAGAAAAGAATGTGTGAAATTTTGTAATATGCTCTTTAATCCACATATAGGGTGAGAATAAAAGGCACGGAGAATGTAAAAGCTATCATAAAGGAGACAGTAAGAATCCCAGAATATTTCACAAGCTTATAATTATGCCTCTGAGGATATTCTGCCAATCAGCTACTTAACTGTCTTTGGGGAATACTGCTTTGCTTTTAAAAAATTTCACACAAAGTTGCTAAACTGCCTGCTGTATTAGTGGAGAATGGGGTAGTGGGAGGGTCGGGGGAGCGGGGAGAGAAACAAATATTTTACTTGCCTGATATTTCCAGAGGTGGGTTGGTTCCTGGAAGATCTGGAATGCGGACCAAAACCCCAGCTATCCTCGAGAGTACTTGACTTTTCTTCAGTGGAGAAGATCCTTTAAAAACAAAAATGATCTGATTTAACAGTGGTTTCCTCTTCCTCTTTTTAGTAGCAAAATAATTTAATCTAGGGCATCTGAATTTAATCTGGCCTTCTGGGTACTATCTGTACTATGAGCTCAACAACTCTAACAAACCAGCAACATATTTATTAAATAACAAGCTCTATGCAGTACTCTTTTATAAGAGCTATGGGCACATAAGATAAATACAATACTATAACATTACTAGATATCACAGTGTTATAACTATAATAACTTAAAATTTAGATTCTAAATAAAGATGGGAAGACAAGACATGCATATAAGACATCGAAGTAATAAGGCAATGTGTGATTCAGTGCTAAAATTGTGGTTTATCTTATAAAAACTATCAAAGTTTAGAGAAGGAAAACATCAGTGGATGCTGGAGTAGTGGAGTTAACAGCATGGCACAAGATTTGGACCTTGAATTCTGTAACAAAATTTGTACATTGGGGCTGGGCCTCACATGAAATGTCTGTTGCTTGTATTCCTGTGATTATCTAAGATAGTTCAATTTAGTTCTTTCAACATCCCTTATATGGGTGTGTCCTTTGGGGTGCCTGCTTTATTTGAGGTGCATGTCTGTGTATGTTGTGTTGTTTGGGGAAGTGGATGGAAATCAGACAAACCTGAGTTCATATCCGGGAACTGCCAGTTATTCATGTGATGTTGAGAAAATTATTTCTATTCATTCATTTTCTTTTGCTCTCACATTTATAAAGAGTGAAACTTTTCTTCCAAGGATTTTTGTGGATTAGATATGATCATGTTTAACACAGCACTTGGAAAACAGTAAACACTCAATAAGTAGGAATTGCTAGTATGTGTGCTAAAAAGTGAAAGAAAGCAATTTTCCATATATATTGTGGATTTTTTATGGTGGCCTCTCTGTCATCACTAATATGAAAACCAAGGGAAATGGATCTTGAATTCAATCTGCAAATCAAATTGACTATGATAATGTAAAGTAGTATCAGCATCTTCAAAATTAGCAAATATTCACTAGACAATATATGAAGGAGCTCATTTTTAATATCTTAATTTCTAATGTATTACATTTGGCTTAAGGTGTAAACCATGTAAATAATGCTTTTTGAAAATTAATCACATAGTTTTTCTGATGTTAATAAATAACATACCTTTATATGTATAAAAACACATTCATTTGTAGGTAGATACTAAGCAATTCTTTCATAATCTCTTTGATGTTCAAAGTATAATTTGATCAGACAAATGCAAATTACTCATTGTTATTCTTTCCAAAGAGGTGTCAGTGTTATCAGGCAAAAAAAAAAAATGCAATTTTTGTAGTAAGGAGCCTTTTTTGTCATGCTTTATATAGATAGATAGATAGATAGATAGATAGATAGATAGATAGATAGATAGATGATAGATAGATAGATGATTAGATAGATAGATAGATAGATATAAATCTATATCTATATGTGTATCTATCTATATCTATATATATCTATATATCTATCTATATAGATATATATACAGAGAGAGAGAGAGAGAGAGAGAATGAATTTAAAGTTCAAGCTAGTTACTATTTTTGCTTGTTTTATATTCATAGTGAAGTTTTTGTAGCTCCCAAGATGAGAAAGCACTGATTAGAATACTATACCTAGCTGGGGCATTTAAAAATAACTACCTATTTCTGTTTCTTTAATGCTGACTTGGACAAGTTTGTTGTCTCATATTGATTTTTCTTCCTATTTAAAAAATAATTGCTCCTGGGAAAAACACAACTACCTCCTTATTTATTGTTCCATATTTATGAAGATGTTAAAGTACAAAGTATAAGAAATGTCAAAGGAAGCCAGATCTTTTATTTTTAAAAATTGATTTCTCAGCCAAGGAACCAAATATCTGTTACAAACACATTTATGTTTAGGAACTTGGATATAAACAAAGTTTTCTTTCTTTCAGAAAAAGAATAATTTTTTAGCCAGAATTAATAAAAAGGAAATGAGAATTTGGAAAACTTGTATATATTCATATTCTGTGATTTATATTTCAAATCTTGACAAATTTAATGTTAGATGTAAAAACAAAAATCTAATTCAGATATTTTGTAGAGTCATTTAGATAAATAGTGTTTATGAAATGCTTTCGGATTTTCACTCTTGAAAAAGCTTTTGAGAACTAGAATTATTATCATTCTTTAGAAAATACTGTTTCTTATTGAAAAAATAGCATTTCTTAAGCCTATTTAGAAAATCTAAAGCAATATGACAAGTATATACAGTAGAGAACAAGTACAAGATATATATCTGTATTAATTCTAAGAGTTTAACATGAGGAAATATTAAGGTAACAGTACAGGTAGAAATTTAGAAATTCAAATATGTAGTGTTATGGGATGAATGTGTGTCCTCCTCCAAATTCATATTTCTAAGTCCTAACCCCAGTACCCCAGAATGTGACTGTATTAGGAGATAAGGCCTTTGTAGAAGTAATTAAGTTAAAATGAGGTCATTAGTATGAACCTAATCCATATGACTGGTGTCCTTATGAGAAGAGATTAGGACACTAACCACACACACTGAGGGACAACCATGTGAGGACACAACTAGGTAGCCATCTTTGAAGGAAGAAGACAGGCCTGAGAAGAAACCAAACCCGTTACCACACTGATCTTGGGCTTCCTGCCTCCATAACTATGATAAAATAAATTTCTGTTGTTTAAGCCACCTGTCTATGTTATTTTGTTATGGCATCCTTAGGAAACTAATACAGACAGGTATCTAATTAGGTACCATGATATTAAAATTATGGTTCTTAGAAGTTCTAGTTGTAGTATTCCTTATAAAAAAAGTCCGCCTCTATTGGAGTATTGGACAATTGTAATAAGTCATCATTTCAAAGAACATATCCCTCAGGGATCATCATTTATCTTTCCAGACTTCTAGGAAATTTAGTGTCAATGGGCTAGGCAGAAGAATTTAAAAAAAGATTATTAAATAAACAATCATTGATTGAATATTTGTTTTAGACAATCTGGAAGATATATAGATAGGCTCATTTATATACCTAAAAAGTTTACAAACTAGTAGCAGTGATAACCTCTAAATACAAATAACTATATTATGATCCAAAATATGCTCAAGGCCATATGAAAGGTCCATGAAGATATAGAAAATTCTATGGAAAAAAACTTAATCATTTGTGTTATCTTTTCCAGAGGGCAGATTAAGGTCACCTCCTTGGAGAGTGGACATTTTAGCTGGATTGTAAAAAATGAGTAGAATTTTTGACAGAGGATTTTTAAGCACAGATTACATTTTATACATTAACAATGCATAAACAAAAGTATATTCATGGAAAAACCTATCTCACATTTCTCTCCATTTCTAATAGAGCAACATAACCCTTTTTCTGTTCTTTTCCTTTTCTGGAGCACTCGTCTTTTCTTCACAGAAGAATATAAGTTAGATTTGAGAAGCAGGTAGACAGTGTGTCAATTTAACATGTAAGAGTTATTGGACTGGTATATTAGTTCAACAGGGGGCTAAATGATGCCATAAAATTGAATTGTGTCAGGCATACCAATGCCTCAGAGCAATCAAGTCCTAAGCACATTAAATTACTTCTTTGCTGTTAGATTTGAAAGATACCATCAGGTTTATAAAAAACTTTGAGTAATAAGAGTATATGGTGGTTTTACAAATATTTTTGCTATACACTTTGGTTAGGAAAATTGATTTTGTTCATCATTGCTTTTTGCTTGAGCCATGATAAATGACAAAAGAAATATCTTCTAAAATTTTAACTTCCAATAACATATATGATGTTCTCCCCACCAACTAAACCCCCACTATTTGTAGGGAAGAAATTATAGTTCACTCAATATTGGGAAGATTCTTGTTTCAGATACTGAATCTATACACACACACAAACAAGTACATGGCTACTTCTTGTTTTTTTTATACATGTAATATGTGCAATTTAGTGTTCCATATTATCGATCAGTAAAATAGTTACTGTCTTCTTCTATTTTGTAGAGACTGATCTTACTTGTTTTTCTTCATTATATAATCCTCAATAAAGTTTGTTATGTGCAGCGGGTTCATATGGTACTACATACAAAAAACTTTAAGAATTGTTATAAAATACAATTATAATTTATTTTTGCTTAATAATTCTTGTTAAATTTCAACCACTCAAACAAGTTAATATTTTACTGATCATCTGCTACAGGGAAGATGTTAGATATAACTACTTATTTTTCTATTTTATAGTTACCCAAGTCCTTTCAAGTTGAAATAATAACGTTATTTTACTAAAAATTCTTATACTTGTATACTTTAGGGATATTCGGAATGCAAATATATAAGGTAAAAAAGAAACGATAATAGAGTTGACTATCTTTTATTCTTCATGTGAAGAAAGCAAGGTTCCAATTTCTCTTCTGGAATTGGAAATTAAATTAACTAAGAATGGATTTGTATGCGGTGAGCATTTGCCGTAGTTTTGCTATGGCAGACTTTTATCCACCCCAGTCACAGCCTGAATTTTTAAGTTTCTGTCAGAAGCTTTGGGGGCTTCATAAATGCAGGAAGTCTGGTAAGTCTGGTGTGTGGGATGCAAAGGAAAATTGAGGCTAATTCAAATGGTGCATGCAAGAGAAACAAACACCACTTCAGTTCTTTGTTAATTTGCCACTTCCACACTTATGTAAAAAGTTGCCATATGACATTTAAGTGTAATATTTTAGCAATTTTTATGCCATTTTGGAATGCAAGAGGGTACACGTAATTAAATATCCAACACGTTTTTCCCTCTGACAATTCCAAAATAATGCCATTTCAAATCAGCTTATTGTGTGTCTTGTCAATATACTCGGGCTAAAAACAATATGCTCGGAGCAACATTCAATTAGATATAGTCCTGTATTCAAGGAGCTTATATGTATATGAAAGGATGAAGGAAATGGAAAGGATAATCAAATTCATATATATGTATATATTTTTTCTTGACTATTATTACTGTCTTAAGGCTTTATCCAGAACTTCAACTTCATTAATTTTAAAGCAGTGGCTGTCAACTGGGGGAGATTTTGCACCCTGCAGGGAATATTTTTGGAGATATTTTTGATTGTCACAACTAGGAAAAGAACGCTACTGGTATTTAGTGGGTAGAGGCCAGGAGTACTGCTAAACATTCTACAATACCCAAAACAATTCCCCCATGTCTCCAACAAAATATCCAGCCCAAAATCTCAGTAGTGCTGAGTTTATCTGCTTTAAAGAAAGAAGTAACTTTTGAGAACAGAGAATGACATAAAGCAGTAGTTGTTCCTAGTTGTTTCAACTATTCTGCTTTGGATGCACTGTCATCTTAAACAAGTCATTTCCCTGCCCTGGTCTAGTTTTCTTGCTTATGAGGTAAATCTTTTTATTTAAGAGGATCTGCTAATAGCCCTAAGTCTATAAATGTTGCAGAATTCATTTATACTTCTTTTATTTTTTAAGAGGGAAAGACATGAGAGATGTTTTTAAGAGATTGTTTAATTAAGTTATTCAAGTTATAATCATTTTTAAGTTATAGTGTTGGAGAAACACCAAATATATATTCATCAATGCAGAGATACAGATGTGATTCATGTCAATCACATTTCTATGCACTAACAATGAACTATCCAAAAAAGACATCAAGAAAACAATCTCGTTTACAACAGTAACAACAAAAATACTTAGTTATAAATTAAACAAATAGATATCCAGTGTTCATCAATTAGAATAATTATTATTGTTAAAATGTCTATATACCCAAAGCAATCTACAGATCTAATGAAATCTCTATTAAAATTCCAATGATGTTTTCCACAGAAATAGAAAAAAATCAATTCTAAAATTCCTATTTAACTACAAAAGATCCCAAAGAGTTAAAGCAATCTTGAGCACGAAGAACATTGCTTCCTGATTTTAAAATATATTATAAAGCTATAGTAATCAAGTTAACATTGGAATGCGATAAAAATATATACATAGACCAATAGAATAGACAGCCTAGAAACAAACCCACGCATATATGGTCAACTAAATTTTTAACAAAGGCACCAAGAATGAGAAACGGATAGTGTTGGAAACTAAATAGCCACATGCAAAATAATTTAATTGGACCCTTATATTACACCACACACACACACACACACACACACACACAAAACCCTTAAAATGGATTAAAGACTTAAATGTATGACAGGAAACCACAAAACTAGTAGAAAGAGGGAAAATCTCCTTGACGTTGGTCTTAGATATTTTTTTTTTGGAATTGACACCAAACTTATAGGCAATAAAAGCAAAAATAAGCAAATGAGTCTACATCAAACTAAAATGTTCTTGCACAGAAAAAGAAAATCATCAACAAAATGAAAGGGCAACCTACAGAATGAGAGAAAATATTTGCAAGCTATATATCTGGTAAGGGGTTAATATGCAAAATATATAAGGAACTCATATAACTTAACAGAAAAAAAAAATTAAATAAATGGACAAAAGGCCTAAATAGACATTTCCCAAAGAAGTTATACAAATGGCCAACAGGTATATGAAAAGATCAGAGAAATGCAAATCAAAACCACAAGGAGATATCACCTCATACCTATTAGAATACTATTATATATAAAGTCAAAAGATAACAAGTGTTGTTGAAAATGTGGCTAAAAGGGAACCCTTGTGTACTGTTGGTTAGGATATAAATTGGTACAGAGCCATTATACAAAACAGTATGAAGTTTTTTCAAAAAAAAAAATAAAAAAATAGACCTACCGTTAGATCTAGGAGTCCCACTTCTGGTATATATCCAAAGGAAATTAAATCAGTATCTCAAAGAGATATCTGATGTTTCATGTTCATTTCAGCAATATTCATAATAGCCAAGATATGGAAACAAGCTAAGTGTTCAGTGACAGATGAATGGATAAAGAAAATGTAGTATTTATAAATTGAATGGATTCAGTCTTTATAAAGAATAAAATCCTGCTATACCCAACAACATGGATGAACTCAAAGAACATTATGCTAAGAGAAATAAGCCAGACACAAAAAGACAAATATCACATGATCTCATATGTGGAGTATGTTCTGGAGAACTAATGGTCAGTATGGTGACTAAAGTTAATAATAATGTATTACATACTTGAAATTTGCTAAAAGAGTAGATCTCAAATATTGTCACCACACACACACACAGAAGGTAACTTCCTGAGATGATGGTTCTCTTAATTAGTTTGATTGTGTTAATCATTTCACAATGTATACCAATATATATCAAAAAATCACATTGTGTACCTTAAACATACACAGTTTTTATTCAAAAATATATAATAAAATGTGATTCACATTTTGTTTTCATTAGTGTGCAAGAACTGAAAGAAGCTTGAAAATATAGGAGTTAGTATTCACACTTTATATATGAAATAACTGCAGTAATATGGTCTATTAGTTTTTGAAATAATATCGCTAACCTTGTCTGATGCCTCCCGATCAGAAGAGAGCCTGTGGTGTATCACCAAAAACAAACTCCTTTTAAAATAACTTCTGTTTAAATTCAAGTTAATCAGTAGCATCACAGAATATATCAGTGTTCATGTTGTAAAATGCATTTGACTTTAACAATTAAAATCTGAGTCCAACAGAAGATTTTATAAGCTCTTTTCTGTCCCTATTAAATGAACACATGTCTTTGGAAGCTCTAGCTGATACTCATATGTTATAATTCGGAGACACTTTCTCTGTAATTTAGTAGTATGTGCTGCTAAAGGTATACCAAGATCCATAATGTGTTTATATCTTTTAAAAAATAATTACAGGAATTAAAGCTGTTACAAAGTAGAATTTAAAATTGTCATACGTTCCTGAATAACAGACACTTGATTAAATACTATTTTGGAATTTCATGCCCTTGGATGCCCCATTTTTATGTTTTACACTTCTAGAGTGACTTTATATTATAAATTAAGATTTGCTAGGGAAATATATTAAAAATAAAATGATGCTATGACTAGATTTTTTTCTTCTAAGATTTGAATTGTTGAAGTTTGTCATTTGGCTGTGAATTTTGGATTTTATTAACCATATGTTCTTTTAATATTAAAGCCAATAATTAAAAGTTGAACTGATACATTAATGTGCGAGAGTTTTTAAGACATAGCACTTAAAAAAAATGGAATTTGCTGCTATGAAAATATAAGTCCATTTTAAAGTGTAGGCTTTCGAGAACCTGTGGAGTATTGGCAGGAGGTGAAACATCAAGTCCTTTAAAGTTATTTTGAAGCAGAAACTGCAGGCTCAGTTCACATATACACTTATTTTTTGATAGTTCCGAATCTTCATTTCTCTTTGTATAAAATTCACATAGCCCTCATAACCACTTAGGTCATTTCATGGTTTTAAAGGACAAACTTTATTTTTTTATTTTATTTTATTTTATGACAAGCTTTGGACATCAGCATGGTATTTGTGGTTTTGATATATTTCTAAAAGAAACAGTGATAAAATCAGCAGTTATAAATTTTAAAAGAAAAAATAATTATTGTGTTTGTCATTTAGTTTGTCTTAAAAGCTATGACATTTCATATAAGTTAAATTTCCTAATAAAGTGATATTCTCAGTCAAAAAATCAATGTTTTTTTAAAAATAAACTTTAAGAGGTTTAAGTATGTAGAAGTGAACACTCATTATAAAATATAATACTGTCCTATTTACTATGTCATTAGTGCAGCATCATAGAATTTTATGTCTGCATATATACCCTAGAAGTATAGAAGGAAGCAAAATATAGCTCATAATGAATTATTGTCTCCCATAATGGAAAGTATATTGTCAGTATAGTTTATATTTCAAGGTTAAGGTTAATGACTACCTCAGAAAAAACAAAATTTTTGTTTAATAATTTACTGAGTCAATAAATTATAAAATTGGCTGGTAGTTTATTTGTGTTGAAGATGTATGCATTTCTGCCCGTTCTTGTGAGTTAATAGTATTTAGAGAAAACCATAGAACTAGTTATATTCGTTAAAGAGAAAAAAGCTTGTTAGTGTCATAGAGACTAAAAAATATGTTGAAAGGGAAATTATTAATTAGAAAACATGTAGTAATGCATCTTATATTACCTCGATTTTGGTGTACTGCAAATCTGTTGATATATTTGCTACAAAGATTCATTTCTAATACTAATAATACCTAATCAAACAGTTCAGCGCGCACACACACACACACACACACACACACACAATGTTAAATGCTTCCTATATGTTTTAGGCTCTCCTAAGCTTTGCCTGGTGGCCTGAGATGAAAGTACCTTCTCTATTTAAGAATCTACTAAAAACTATTAGAACTAATAAATGAGTTCAGCAAGGTTGCAGGATCAATATGCAATATGCTTATCATTTTCTCTCATATAATGTAACTGCTTATGATTCTGGTACTTGATTAAAAAGAAAAAGATTTTCTAATTAGTAAAAAATGTGCAATTCAAGCTATTGAAAATAAAATCCCTGGAGTTCCACTTTTGACATGATGGCATGTGTACCTCTAAAGATCTGCTACTCAGTGAAACTGATAAAAATTATGAAAAAATAACCATTTAAAATCTCTGGATATTTCCCTGTGGACATCCAGCAAATGAAGAAACATTATTTAAGAAATCTTCTAAATCTTGGTAAGAATTGGGAGAGTCTGTAGTATATGAACCAAGACCTTCACCTCACCTTCCACCTCTCCTTGCTCATTGAGGTGGAAATTCCGCTGGATACTGGGACAGCGGAGAACACAGGACTCCCTCCCACTTGGGCTCCTAGTCTTTCTGGAAGGGGCAGGACCTCAGCATTTCTCATTCTGCCCCAAGCTACCTCTTATTGAAGCTAAGTTCCAGGTCACTGTGGCTGAGAAATGGTGGCTTCCTTTTAGTGACCAGCCCCTCATTCCTGGGATAGAGGCTCTGCCTAGGGCACCACTGAAAATACTGGAGCCCTTCTTGTCCTCACCCAAGATCATGGCACAGAGAAAGGAAAGCCAAACAGACCTGGGAATCTGCAGGACAGAAATGGGGAAGAGTGACAGTTGGGAGGAGCCTTCCTGAGGTCAAAACAGATTTCAAACACTGATCTTGGGAACCATTCTGTGAAAGGAGCCTAAATTTGATGAGATCAAGCTGTGAAACAATTGGTGCCCCAGGGTATTGTTGCAAACAGAAGAATCAGCTGGCAATTAGTAGAGTGTAACAGCTGGGTGTGATCTAGGGGAAGAGAATCAAAGGGAACCCTGCCAAAACTAGTCATCCCAGGGTGACTGTCAGCATTCCCAAGGTAGTGCTCCCTGAGGAGCAACATAAGAGGCATCACAGTGCAGGCAAGGAAAGATGGGAGAATAAACTTCATTAAAATAATTCAACCAGTCAGTAAACAAGTAAATAACAATCCCAGAAAGGTGACCATTACTCAGATTTGCTATAATATCTTGACTAACAAAAATTATGAGACACTGAAAGAAACAGGAAAATGTGACCTATATTCTCAGACAACATGATGATGTATTTTAAAATCCTAAAGAATCTACTACAAACTATTAAAACTAATAAATGAATTCTGCAAGGTTTCAGGATCAATATACAAAAGGCAATTTTGTTTCTATACACTTGCAATGAAAAATCTGAAAAGAAAATCAAAACAAGTCTATTTAGAATAACATCAAAAAAATAAAATAGGAATAACAAAACAAATATCAAATTTATACTTGAAAACAAAACAATGTTTGAAAGACTAAAGAAGATCTAAATAAATGTAACAATATTTTATGTGTTAGATTTGAAGATTTAATATTGTTAAGATAGCAATACTACCCAAAGTGATCTAGTAATACAGTGCAATTTCTATCCAAATTCAGTTGCCCTTTTTTGTGGAAGTGGACAAGATGATCCTAAAATTCGTATGCAATCACAAGTAACCTAGAATAGACAAAACAATCTTGAAAAAGAAAAACAAAATTGGAAGATTAAGTTTTCCTGATTTCAAACTTAATACAAAGCAACAATAATCAAGACAGTATGATACTGCCTAAGATAGATATATAGGTCAGTGAATATAATTAAGAATCCAGAAATAAACTCGTTTGTCTATGGTCAATTCAATAAGGGAAGAATCATCTTTTCAGCAAATGGTACTGGGACATCTGGATACTCAAATGCAAAAAAATAAAATTGGGCACTTTATACTATATACAAAAATTAGCTCAAAATGAATCAAAAAACCTAAATGTAAGAAAAAAAGGAAAAAAAATCTTGGGGAAAAACATAGGGATAAGTCTGCATGAAGTCAGATTTGGCAGTGGATTCATATATCTGACCCCAAAATCACAGACAACAAAAGAAAAAATAAATTGGACTTTATAAAAATGTAAAACTTCTATGATCCTAATCACACTATCAAGAAAGTGAAAAGATGATCCACAGAATGGGAGAAAACATTTGCAAAACATATATCTGATAAGGGATTTGTACCAGAATATATAAAGGACTCTTTAAACTCATTAAGACAAATAGCACGCTTAAAAATATGTAAAAGATCTAAATAGACATTTCTTCAAAGAAAATATACAAATTGCCAATAAACACATCTTTATTTACCAGGGAAATACAAATCAAATTTCAATGAATACTATTTCTAGGATGGCTAGAATCAGTCAGAAAATAACAAATGTTCTTGAGGATGTGGAGGAATTGTACCAATCACTACTATACTGTTTTTGTAAATATAAAATGGTGACATCCCTTTGGAAAACAGTCAGTTTCTCAGATGGTTAAATATAGAGTTATGACTCAGCAATTCCACTCCTAAATATATACTTAAGAGATTGAAAATATAGATCCACACAAAAACTTGTACAACAAATGTTTGTAGCAACATTATTCATAGTAGCCAAAAGGTAGAAACAACCCAATGTCTACGTATGGATGAATGGGTAAACAAAATATGATATAGCCATACAATGGAATATTATTCATCCATAAAGTGAAGTCCTTATACATGCTAAAACCTGAGTGAACCTCGAAAACATTATGCTGAGTGAAACCAATTACAAAAGACAACATATTATTTTATATTTGTGAAATATGGCATAGTCAAATCTGTAGAGAAAGAAGGTAAAATAGTGATTGCTTAGGGGTGGGGAAAGAATGGACAAAATAGGGTGATAATAAAATATGGAGTTTCTTTTTGAAATGATGAAAATATTCTAAAATTGCTAGTGGTTTTATTGCACATATCTATGAATATACTGAAAACCATGAAATGTATACTTTAAGTGGATGAATTCATGTTCTATGAATTATATCTCAATAAAGCTGTTATTTGAAATGTCCCGTCTTCACACCTCTACACTTTAACACAGAAAGTTTACTCAAAATTTAAATCAAAATTCAGTGAATTATAGAGAGAATCAGCATTATTTGGCAGTAGTTAATATGCACTTTACCCTTCGATGGTCCCAAAAGAAACAGTCACTACCATTAAACAATTTGTAGATTAAAAAAGATTTGTAATTGATGAATTATAAGTTAAGTAATTTTTAAATAGAAGTAAACACATATTATTTCAATAGCTGCCATTCTTGAATTTTTCTGGATGATTTTTTAAAGGGTATCATGAGAAAAGTCAAAAGAAACTGGAGCTCCAAGATATGGCTTTCTTTCTTTCTTTTTTTTTTTTTACTATAAAACAAGTCAGAATTGATATCCTATTTTTGAGAGTTATGAGTTAGCTATTTAAAATATAATAGCTTCTTTCCCTTTCGTCTATTTCTGGCCCAAAAGCACATTGCTAGTTCCCTCTTGCTAGCCATCGAAAATAAGTAGAGGGCACTTTCTGGTGTCCATTAAATCTGGTTCTCTAGCTCAATAGCTCCAGTAGAAAATTATATTTCAGTAATAAATCTTTCAAATCAATTTCTGTCTAAATATATTAACACTTATACCATCATATACTTTGGTCTTATAATGTGATAATAGGCCGGGTAGCTATTGGAAAATCTCCTAATAAGAAAATGATATAGAAGAAAACTATTTTAAAAGGACATTTGGAAGCCAGGCCTCTCTCAATAATAGTGCATTAAGCTTAATGTGGCCTAGCAACCTGCTTTAGTTTGGTCACAAACAGGTTTGCTCAACTGTCAAAAAAGGTTTGTTTTGTCAATAAATAATAAATAATATTATTTCACTTTTATATTTCACTTTTTTCAAAATATTTTTCTGTTTACCTTTCTTCAACAACAGTGGAATAGTATCAGAGTTGAATGTCAACTTTGTTTACTCTCCATTTCTTAGTACTGTTTAACCAATATAGCATTGACCCCATAAATCATCAATGCCAGACTAGGAAGTAACTTTGAAAAAAAGGACACAGTGCCCATAAAGTTATTTGTCCATGAAGAAGCAGCCTTGGAGCTAAGAAGCAGTAGGGGATAGGATAGAAGCAATTACAATAGTAATGACTGTAGGAGCAATGTAATTAGCAGCTGTGTCAAGGGTAATAATTTGCAGAAATTATGACAATGGAGAGTTGGTATCTGAGAGAACTTCTCACTCTCTCACCTCCCAAAATCATTAACTGTCCTATATTCAGATTAAGACTGATGTGACAAATAAGACTATGTACTGGAGCCTTAAGAGAATAAGTCGCTATGCTGAAGTCGTCCCCATAATACATTTCAGAGTATTTACATCTATGGTTATAATGACGCATATGAAGACAAGTGCTTTTGTGGTTACAAAAAGAGACAGAGGAGAAGTAAAGTTTGAGAACCACTGTGCTAAAATGTTTTATAAGATGTGAAAGTCACTTCACAGATTGGACATTAGGCATTATTTAGGAAGCAGTAGGGTATAACAGCAGTGAGCAGTGAGTCTTAGAAAGAAAGGAATTAGGACAGAACCTCAATCCCCACAAACAGCACATTGGGTAGGAAGGCATGAATTCAGAAAAATACATAGTTATAAGAAGCAATTAACAGAGTCAAATAAAAAATATTTTAGCTTCAAATAGAGATACAACCTTCAATAAGCTACAACCCTTATGCCTCAATAATAATGATGTAATAATAATGGTGATAGAAAATTTAATGAATTAGAGACAACTTTCAAAATAAGCCTGGCTCAAAGTATAGATGTTAACTCATATTATGATTTTTATATTATTAAAACTGTGATATGTTTGGGGATTCCTAAATTATATTTTTTTACAAGTTAAAGTTATGGTTCTCATGTAATATAAAATAAATATATATCTAAGATTTTTAAAAATTAATTAATGAGGTTACAAAATGTCAAAACTGGGTTCAAAGGAGATTTTGGAAGATGGAGTCTATATAATGTCAAGAATGCTGAAATATTTCTAATAGATGTAAATATGGATAATATCCTGTGGAACAATACATTGTAATATTTGGAGTTATCTTTTTATTAGACTAAAACCAACTGCATCTCTCCTGGGCAACATTTATTTATATTATTATAGATGTGAATCATTTGCATTGTTCCCAAATACGTATCATTTGAATTGATATTAATTTTCTACAAGATAATCTCTAGTCCTACAAAATTGTAAAAAAAAAAAGAACAACCTAGTAAATAGGGAGTTAATCAAAGATGAAACCCAGCACTACCCTGAAATAATAAGCAGTAATTGATTTTACTTGCTTCCAGTTCTGGAATAATTTTTCTTGATGGATGTTTTACAAGAAATAGTGCAAAAGCCAGGTTATTGCAATTGATTTACAGAAACAAAGCAGGACCAGAAAAAAAGTGTTATGGCTAGTATTTCTGAACTCTGGAGCATTATGAGCCTGCAGATGTAGTAAAAAAATTAAACAAACAAAAAAGCGCGGTGTGAAATAAAGAGAATTGTTGCTAGAGCATCTGAATGAACATCATAGCATCTAAAGACATATATATTATGAAGGAAGATAACCATATCCTTAATTTGAAAATAATTTCATTATAATTGGTCACGAGAAAGCAATTGAAATATTATCTTCAGATGTAGGACATGTACTTATTCAAAGTAAAACTCTAACCTAGCACCTAAGGTAAATAAGGGTTTTATCGTGGTGTCACTCGTGATGTAACATTTAGTGCGTTTTTCTGTTATGCAAGTGGAATCAGCAAGTTTGAGGCAAATACCTCAGCAAGAGGATTTAAATTCTTAGCATATAATAACTAGAAAATAAAACACAAGTGTGGATGCTGCCTAAGCACACTAGCAAATTTATATATTGAGTCACCAATATGGTCTGCATTGGACAATGATTTCAATATGGCATTTATTTTTTAATGTGTTTCTTTTTTTATTTTCTGTCATGGAATAGAACAACAGATGATGGTGAGATGGTACTTTTGGTGGCACTTTTGACTTTTTTCTTAACTGTACTGAACTCATTCTCAATTTATAGGAATTCAAATTAAACTTATTCAGCAAAAGTTTATTGAGCAACTTGAATAAGGCTGCGTACTATTTTCTAAGGAATTCACCATTTTATCTGGGAATGAGCTAAATACAACTTCAAATAAAGGGAGAAGGGATGTAGAAAATTCAGTAATAGTCTAAATGAGCAATGGCATTGTAGTAGGAATATTTTGAGGAATTTGAAAATATACATATGGTGGAGAGAGATATTTCTAGGGATTAGAATAAACAAAAATTGAAAAATAAAGGACAAAGTGACTAAAGAGAAGTATAAAGCATTATATGCGTTAAAAGAAGAAAGATTATACTGGTATGGAAGGGTAGTTTTTTCATAGTTTTCATGGAGAGAACAATATTTAAGATGGGCATGGACTAATGAGTAGGATAAGTGGTATGTGATGGGAAGATATTCTAAACAGGGACATTTAGGTAATATTTGAGGAATAAGTCACACATAGAGAAATGGAATAATAATAATGATACTATTTTGTCATATTGTATCCAGCTTCCAAATGTTATTTCATTTTGTTTAATCTGTACAATAACCTATTAGATAAATATCGTAACTATTATTTTTAGAGCAGTAAGCAACCTGGCTAAAATCCAATAGCTAGTGAGGAGTTGGACGTGTTATTAGTAGTTATGTCTGATTGGCTTCATTGTCACTTAGCCGCATCTTGGGTTATTTGAAGTGTTACAGATGTTAAAACTTCATGATTTGACTCTTGATTATTGAATGAGGGGCAAAAAGAAAAAAGAGTAGTCAAAATAGTTGGCCGGTTTTTCATTTCATGCCTGGGCGATTTGGAAAATGGTAGCACTGTAAATGAAGAGTTTTCATGTGGGCATGATAATCAAGTTATTAGTAGGCCTATAGGGTATTACATCAAATAAAAATGGATATTTCTATCTGGAATTCAGGAGAGATCTCAGCTTAAGACAAACATGAAAAGGATAACAAAAGAATAAAATCTTGGAGAGCTCTAATGTTAAAAATAGAAAGAAGGGAGCCAATAGAGAGTAAAAGATTAGCCAGGACAAAGAGAGAGCCAAGGGAGCCTTGTGCTTTTGGATTAGAAGGAGAAAGAAAAGAGATTGTCATTACGATAAAATATCCAGTACTCAAAGGGTAATGAATTTGTCAATTGGGATACTCGAGGTGCCTCTTAAAACATCAGTTAGAGCTATCTGCTGAAAATAGAAGCTAGATTGAAAGAGGAATAGGAGTGATTGGTTGATAGACAAACAGATGCAAGGGGCATGGGTGAAAAAGTTAAAACTCAGTTCTACTGCATATCTTAAGGTAATGGTCACAATTTAGTAGGTAAGAAAAATCAAAGTGAAAACCCCATACTATTCAAACATCCACATAATAAACCCTGCAACTGAATTGAAGAAGTAGCTAATCAAATACAATAAAAAAAGCTTGGAAGTGTAGCAAAGAGGAGTGACATATCAAGGGTAGCCCTGAAAAGGGTATGAGTAAAGGGAACTACTGAAAAGATTATATAAAATTTGATCATAAGCCTACTAAATGTTAATGATTATCTTTGTTTAAAGGGACCTATTTTTTTCTAGTGGGTCTGAAATAAGGGTCAGCATTTGTGTGTGTCAATGAGGCGGGGAGAGAGAGGGAGAGATAGGGGAGAGAGGAGGAGGGGGAAGGAGAGCGAGAGAGAGAAAGGAGAGGAGAGAATTGATTCATTGCCTTAAAGTCTGTTTCATTTTGGAGTATAGCTTTTTATTCCTTATCTAATTGTTTGGTGATTTTTTAAAAAGAAAAGGAGACATTATAGATGCATTTAGGATCCAATTCCAGAGACTTTTCAGAAAGCCTTCACATTTGTTCAAACACTCCATCTTAATTTTGCCATTTTGTTTCTCCTTGTAATAGGGTATTTTATCAATGAGGATGGGAAACTGCCCCCATATGGCATCCAGGATATTAGAAACTAAAAAGGGAAAGTATCTGGAACAAAATTTTAAATGGTAGCTTCTCCCCTAAATTAAAAAGTTCCAAGAACTTTAGTAGATTATTTAGGGACTTTTAAGTAAAAGACCTTTAGACCTTTTTTATCTGGTACATGTTCATGTTCAGAGCCATAGGCTGCTATGGGAAGATTATAGTTGCCTGTTTCTAAAAGTGTGGTATGAAACAGACATTTAAAACATACATTTGGCACGTCTCTGAATTTTAATTCAACAGAGATTGTTAAATTGATACAGTATGAGCTGTACATCAAATTTATAAAGCCCTTTCAAATAATTTTCCTCACAATAGTTTCACTGTTAGAGCAGTTACTTTTATCTCTAATTTATAAGTATGAACATTGCAGCTCAGAGGAGCTGAGTGACTCTTCCAAAATCCTAAAGCAAGTCAAAAGCAGTGCTAGAGGAATAGATTTCTGCATGCAGTGTCTTCTGGAGCCATAGGGGGCCTGAGGAAAAAGAAAAATGTGTGTCCCTGTACATACTTATTAAAATATATCCAATTTTTTGAACCAAGTGGAAAAAAAATAATAAAAGCTTAGATTTTTAAAAAACTGGCTGACTATAAAATCCTGCACTACCCAGTCTGTTTGCACACCACTGCTTAAATTCATAAATCTAGCCATTGTAGGGCCTTGGCAGAGACAAGAAGGAGCTGTTGCAGCCTGGGAACCCTTGGGCTGATTGGGACAACTCCTTCCATTGCATGATAATGCAAGGTCATAAAACAAACGAACAACAACCACCTGTATTTAATGTTTTTATATTTTATTTATCATGAGGTTTTCTTAATTAATTTTGATTTTTAAAAATATTACATACCTACCGAGCTTTAAATTTGCTCCAAAATGTGTTTCCTCACTTACATCACTCTAAGCCCAGCCCTGCAGCATAGTTTTCTCTTTATGCTACTCTGCAGTGTAAATTGCATAAAAGCAAAAGAGCCAGATATGGAAGCTGAAGAAATCAATGGTGAAAACTGATTTGCAGTTATTTTTAGAAGATAGCTAATAGTTCATAGACTGTTCCAGGTGTTCTCACTTGATCATACCTTTGCTCATGTATATATATACCTGACGTATCTTCTTTCTTCTAGGCTTTTGATAACATCCTAGCAATTTTTCAAGTTCCAGGTTAAAGGTACATTCTCTGTAGACCTTTCTTCATATTCAGACAAGATTAATTATTTGTATCTCTCAGCTATATATACGGATCCCTGTACAGAGCCCAACCATTGGGCTTATCAAATTGTATTAGAGTTTTGAATGTCAGCCTTACTCTACTAATTGTGAGACTCTTTTCTTTTCTTATCTGAGTATGTATCATTAGCACCTAACATGGTAACTGGCCCACGGCCAGTGAGCAATAAATGATCATTGAATGAAAAAATGGTTAAGATGAGTCAACTCACAGGAATTACTCAACTGGAAGCTTTTCTATCTCCTTAGTTTGAAGTGTATTCCAAAAAATAAAGTGTTTCTAGGAACGGCTATGAAATTTCAAGATTGAAAAACCATAAGATTTCCCAGGCACCATGATTTCTACTATCAATAACATTAATAAGTTAGAGAGTCATCAGTTTAGATCCCTACCTGTATCACTCTGACATAAGACATGTTTACTTAGTTTTTGAGTAAACTATTGAAACTTGGCCCCAAACTGTATTTGCCTGATTCTATGGTTCTCTAATTCCCAAATAAAATGTCATATAGTTGGTTACATGAAAAGTGTTTCAGGTAGGAAGGTTTGTGGATAAATGGAGCAAAACCATTAGAATATATTTTTGAATTCTGAATGTGTTTTAACCACGCCTATTGGGTGTTCATTTAAAATTATTTCTGGATTGTCATATTGTCAGAGTCATAATACTATGAATAGCTCTATAATATTTTATTTTTAAGAATAATAACTTCTTGTAGTGTTCTTATGCAGCTGTAACTTTTATATAATAATCTGCAAACTCAATAAATGAGTAGATTTAGAAATTATGAATTGATTTTGCTATTTTCTAATCCCAGCTTTTTATATACCATCAATGGTTTATGTTTAAAAGTTGCCATGCTTTATGACAGTAAATTTTGCAGTTCAAAATAGCTAGTAGTAACAATTTTTGGAAAGTGTGATTCTGAGATTTTGTATATGCATTTTGCAGATGATATATATTTCATACCAAACAGGTAGAATTAGGATAATGTCTCTAAGGGAGTAGTAAGATCTAAAATTAGCTTTCTATTTTGTCCTTAAAAGTTTTGGGGGAACAGATAAGCTATACCTTTATCCCATATATTCAGACTTTCAGATAGTTCATTCATGCAAGAGGCACTTAGAAGCTATTGTGTTTCTTATATAAGGCAAATAAATCTGTTATCATCTTTGCCAATTTAAACAATTTGTACAGGCTTAAAAGAGACCTACAGTTTGTTTTTACTCTATCAATCTAAGAGATGGGAATGTCTATTTTGAAAGAAAATATAGACTCTTATGATAATAAATATGTGAAAGATAAATGATTTTTCATTCATTCGACAGATATTCATTATTTACATGCTACCTGTCCTATTCACAATTATAGAAGATAGGATTTTCCAAAAATATTTATAGTAATTCTTAAACAATTCTGTGGGCTTCCAATGAAACCCTAGCTGGTCTTGAAGAATAAGATACTGATAGTTTTTGATCCTTTATAAGGTATCATTTTTTCTAGCTACATTCACAGAAATCACTTTGCCTTTAGAACTGAATATTTGCATATGTGATTGAAAAATATTTTATATACATAATTTTAAAATGTTACTTATATAATTTTTTCTTGCTAGAATGCTTACAGGTCAATATAAAAAAACTTTACACAAAACACACTACAATTCCTTGCAGTCTTTAAATGATCCTACAAATATATTTTATTTTTCTTATTTTGTGATGAAGATTATAATTTTATCTTTTGTATATTAACTCTTTATAGGAAAATTAAATAAAACATATGTCAAAGCACTTAAAATGAAACACCCTAAAAATTAGACATCTTACTCTTATTCTTAATCATATTTTTTACCTTGTTTTATGCATACTGATCTTGCTCCAAGTGGGTGTATTTCTTAATCTTATTCTTAATCTTAATCATATTTTTTACCTTGTTTTATACATACTGATCTTGCTCCAAATACACAAATGGGTTTTTATTTCATAGTCTGGTAATTATCAGAAAATGCAAGTGGGGGAGGGGAGGAAAGGAAGGGAGAGGAAGAAAGTTGGCAAAAGGGACTCAGTATCTACTGAATTCATATTATATTCTAATAGCATGCTTGGTTTGTACCATATGTTTGCTCATTTCATTCTTAATATAGATTTAAGAAGTAACTTTTTATTTCCATTATATAGATGAAAAAACTGAGGGCCATAAACTTTACATAACTTGTCCAAGATCACATTGCCAGTAAATGGGAAAATCAACTTAGATCTAGGGTTCTTTGGCTGATGATTTCAGACTGTTAGCTCTTCTCAGTGTCATAGTCATGGTGACATTAGTTAGGACAAATTGCTCAAGTGTTGTTCACTGTCAGCTAATTCTGCACCTCCATGAAAGATGGGATGTAACAGAATGCAGCAATACATAAAAACATGTTTTCGTTGTTGTTTTTAATTCTTCTTTCACAGAAATCAGTCATGTAAGGACTTAAGAGATCAAGCTGGATCTTAGCAATTAAAGGTCTTCTTTGGATGTGTGCCATTTATTCAATAATTTTTGTGTGAAGGGCTAAGCTAATGCTTTCTAGTTTGTGAATAATTAAATAGGATACATTATCTAGACTAGTTTAAGTTATCAAATTTAAAAATTCTTGATTCATCTTGCTAAAAAGAAGACTTGAAACTATGCTTGAGACTACCGTATTCTTCTCCCTCTTTTAGCTTCTTTCTTTTTTACCTCTGAGAACTACACAAGCATTTTTAACTGATAATGATTTTGAATTTCTCTAAGAGTCATTCTCAAGTGCTTTCTTCCTCTGCCTCTTTTGAATTAAGATATTGCATCTTTCTGATATTTAAATTTCTTTTACTGATGCTTCAATCTTTGCCCCCAAATCTGATTTTTTTACCTGTAATATATTCTATAGAAATATGTTTTGAGATATATGTAAAAAAACAGCACACTGTTTCATAGAGATAAAGAGTAATAAAACCACTTAACACTTAGTGCATAGGAATTGTTTATATAGTAAAAATGAGACACTTGGTTCTTCTGCATTATAGCTTTGTGTCTTTCTATAATTCATCAAGGTTTTGTATGACTGAGAGTCCTTTCAACTGACTCCGAAGACTGACCTAGAATGCCTGCCCATTGCACAAGCTCTTCTGGCAAAACAAATCTGACTATTAAAAATGTGCCAACATTGGATAGTCCATGTATAAGTTAATGTTATTTTATTTTGTTTTTCTCTTATAGTCTCATCTTATTGTTAAACATTCACGACTGGAAGACCACCAATTACAATAGATTAAATGTAGTATATTAGATTATAAAATATAGGTTTTACACAGTTTTGCCTAAACAGGTTTAAAATGGAAACAAAAGAACCTAATTCTTTATTTCTGCTGTTCTTGTTTTACTCCATCCCTAAAAGATTTAAAATTCATTTGGTCTACTTAAGCTAAAATAGCCACACTATTTATGAGCAAAGGAAGACACACATATGTTGAGGAAACTAAAAATTATTTGAGATTTTTTAATGGTTCACAAAGTTTACATTGACACTTTCATTTATTAGTTCATAAATATATATACATGCATACACATACATACATTGATTCCAGGAATATTTATTGAACTGTATTCCATAGTAGATGTAAATAATAAGTAAGCAGGAAGCTCTCACATACTTTACCGTGTGCCAGCATTTCTACTTTCATTCTCAGCTCCTTTCTTTCACCTGCAAAGATGTATTTTTCTACATTACTTAAATTTTAAAAATAGGAGTTTTCCTCTAATATGTATTCTAACAAAATTCTAGAGAAAGTAATGTTTAAAATGTATTATACTTTTAAACTTACAGTCAATTTGTTGATGTTGCAAAATAGTTCACAAAGTGCACCCCATTTACCTCCCTGTTTTTAGCTTCTATTTTTAGATTCAAAACCATTTGTACAATAATAATAATAATAATAATAAATCAATAAACCATTAACTCAAACTACAGTATAACTCCTCCCTGAAATTAAAGGGAAGTTAGTATTTTTTAAATATTTATATGTTTGCAAGATGATTTGTAGATCCCTACTTAAAATGGGGTTTATAATGGTTTTAATATATCCCTATTAGGCACATTTTAAAACTAGATAATTCTGTCAGATAAATTACAGCTCAAATATCAATATACACCAATGCTTTCAATAGAATTCCAAAAATTGACATATTTTTAATTTCCTTTTTTCTGGTTATAATATAAAAATAGTAGAAAATTTAGAAAATATGTAAAATTATTTAACTGAACAAAACCAGACAGTGTATCAAAATTAATTTCCTTGATGATGAAACTACTTTTAACATCACTATTTTCTTTATTCTTAACATTTATTCTGTCATCCTGTATATATTTGTTATTCTCTATACATTCGTAACTTAATATTTTGTCTTTTTCGCCTAACATAATTGTGTGGTAAACATTTTCTGTGGCATTAAAAACATCCTGTAAACATTTAGATACATAGATTTTATGTCAGTGTATGACTATTTTGGCGCCCCTAGCTTGCTTTCAATTTAGCTTTTTTATAAATAATACTGCTATAAACAGTTTTATGCATTTTGAAGTGTTTCATTAGGAAAGATACTTATAAAAGAAGAGTAAATTAAATTCATTTATAGTACATCTATCACATTCCAGAGTTCTTCATTTGGATTTATTTCTTAGCAAATTGAAATGTTGAGAAACTTTCCCATGAAAATCTCATAGCTAATGTTATATCATTAGTCCATGTATATTACATGATGTAGTTCCCTGTCGTCATATAGGAATTGTAACTGGGTTGTTTATAGTTTGTTTTTTAATGTCTCTTTTCTCTGAAAATGTATAAAAATGTTTTCTAGAATGTAGTGATACAGAAGAGCAATCTGTGGCAGTAAATGTAATATATATTATATTACATATATTACATATACTACAATGTAATATATATTATAATATCTCCTCAAGAAAAGGATACTATAATAATAATTTAAAATAAGAAATCTAGTTATATCTCTTTGCATTGATTATTCTTGGAGTTCAGTGAACCCATCTGCATAATCATGTCTTTTTCTGCTCCAGAAAGATAATGGCAAATGTGTCTGTGATTATTACTACTGTTCCAGTTATTCTGATTTCATTCTCTAGAGTATTCATAGTTATTTCATTTCATATTTTTTCACTGTTCATCTTCATTTTTCTTTCTTTGTCCTATTCAACCACATTCTGGTAAAGTTCTTATTTTTTTTTAATGTTTATACTTTCTTTTCTGGCATTGAAATAGAGTTTAATTCTATGACTGCATTATTAACTTACTTCAATTCTTTCTTTCCTCACCCATCTTCATTACCTTATAGGAGACATATTTTTATCTTTCGTCTTTTCTCTCTTTGTAAAAAGCATTTTTAAACATTGTATTAAACGTGACTGTTTCCTAATTAGTTTTTCTTATTCTTTAATCGTTTTTAGAGTTCTGTTTGTCTTCTGAGTCTTCAGAAAGATTTTTACCTTTTTTATTCTTCTTTAGACTCATAGAGCCAATGTTTATTCACAAGATGAACAGAGCTTTTACTCACTTTAAACCAGATGCGAACTACTCCTTCCTAAGTAACATAGTTTAAGCCAATAAATAAAGCACAGGAATTGCCTTGGGCTCTGCACTGTGTTCTGGGATTGCTGGTTGAATACTTCCTGCAGACTGAAAGGAAAGTTGATATGCAATTTTTGCAGCCTCGCAGTATCTAGCATACTTTTCAGCTAAGTCAGTAGTCATTTCTATTCTCACTTTAATCTACTCTATATAACACTCAGAATAATTTCTTAATATTTACTTTCTTTATGATGTAGGTTACATTATTCTACTCAGAGTGCTGCAGGGATTTCTCTCATTTAAGGATGACTTTCATATTCATGAACCTGACATGCAAAACCCTCTGCAATAGATCTATTTCTCCAACATCATCTCAATTCTACTTATTTACCCTCTCCCAACTCTATCAATTGTTCAAACGATAACCTTCCTTTGAAGCCAAGATCAAAAGACATATTCTATAATGGCACAGACCTCTATATTTGCTTCTTAATATAAGCTTCTGAAATAAACAGAAGAAAGCTATTACAGTCAATTAAAACACTATCAAAAAATAAGCAGCCCTATTCATTCTTTCTGTTTAAACATTCACACATGAACTTACTGCTTACAGCAATTGAAAACACATTTTTAATCTCACTTTCTTCAACCTTGATTCTAATTTCAGGTTCCCATTTTCACATATATTTTTCCCCCATTTTCTTCAACCTTTGTGTTTTATTTTATTTTATTTTGACATTTCCAGATTTTGGCAGTAGTGCTAATTCTTAGTCAGTCCATCTGTTGTTGGGCCTCTGATAGTGGGTGTCCAACCTTGTGCCATGTTCTTTTTACATGAGGAACTCAGTGACTAATGGGAAGAACATCACCTGCCTCCCGATGTTTGATTTTCTATCCAGGCTGTGCACGTTCCTGAAAACAAATGTGGAGCTGGTGCTTGAATACTGCCAAGTTTCTGCATTTTTTTTTAAAGGAAATAGACATAAGAATGTGTGAAATTTCAAAAATAAAAAGAATCTGTGAAGAACAATTGCATGGAGGAAAGGTTTTTTAACTAGCCATACAAAAAAGCATATGTTCTTTAGGGTAATATAAAACAGTCATATTCTGGGACCTTTTCTAAGAACCTGTATTGTTGTGGGGGGGGGAACAAAATTAAAAAAAGGAATTAATTCATAATGTGGTGGAAGACTGTGATATATGTCAGTGCTAAAAAAAATAGAAAGACAGTGATTATGCATTATTTAGCTATTTCAAAATGGTTCGTTTATGGGTAACAATAATTTTATTTGGCCTGATTATTATAGGCAAAAAATTCTAATAACATTTTGTTATAGATTATTTCCTGTACCATCTATTTATATCATGAAACAGTATCTTATTTATAAAACCCACTGATATTTTATTATTAAATTTGTTTATTTAAAAATTTTTTTTTAATTTAAAAAATGCAAAGTATTATATTTTACATATATTTTATATAAATAGATGAGACTGTATGGAACTTTGTAGAGTATATGCATAAAAGAAAGTAAAAAGAAAACTCATGTTGAGTTCACTTTTCACATGGAGAAGGGTGACTGGCCACCCCAAAGAGTAATTTTTTTTATCTAGACCTAGCACTGAAAGCCCAGAAATTTCATCATCACAGGGACTAGAACTGGTGAGGTATTCAGAGGTACTAACTGATGCTTACCAAGTCCACAGAAATATTTTGTATAAATTGTATAATGTCAATTGATAGAGTATTTTATTAAATTGTAGTGTCAATGAATACGTCACTGTGAGAAGCAGTGTAATGTAGAATTTAAGAAAGATCAAAGCCTTAGGCATCAGATTGACTGCATCTAAATCCTGTTTCAGTGGCCGACTGACTATATGATCTCTAGCAATTACTATTACCCCTCAGTGCTTCAGTTTCCTCATCTGCAAAATGAGTATAATAACCTGGCGTAGCTCACAGGGCTGTTGTGATGAGTTATAGAGTTAAGTCAGGTAAGGCACTTAGAATAGTGCCTATCTGACACGTAGTAACTGCTGAAAAAATGCCCCTATTATAATTATTGTTACCGTGAGAAACGCAACTAAAAACGGGCAGGATACTCACATCTTTTTTTCTGGCATTTTTTTCTCACTCTTGAGAAGCTACCAGAGAAGCTCTATGGCAATCCAAGTTTTTCTTTTATACAGGAATTAGGGAAAGATATTAATTACATAATTTGACTGTCAAATGCATTTAGGAAGAGGTAGCCTGGTACATTCACCTTCACAATGGCACAGTCTTGCCTCAGGAAATCGAATAGTCAGTGTGTGGACTAAGACTCTCCCGTAGGTGCTAATTTTGTGCCTTAGCTATTTTCTTTTTCCTATCTTCCAATGTCGAACAGCCATTCCCCTCCATTCTCTTATGACTCACATATTCTTTTTATATGGATGTTACTTTCAGGAAATTTTGCTCTGACTGAGAGTTCACCAAAAATTATTATATTTATTGATCAATCATATAATGACTTTAGAGTTAAACTTCAGCAGATGGCCTTACTTATTTCCCAGTTCTTGAGGGAAACTTATTTTTATACTCCCATATTCTCTATTCAATGCATATATAAATAATTAATCAATCTTGTAAATTCCTGACAGCTGGTATTTCTGCTGGATTTGACCGTAGATTAGTCTAGATATTTAACTGAAGATCTTTTTGAGTATGACTTGAATTCTTATTTATACCACTCAATCTGGCATTTGTTTGCTTGCTGACTTGTTTTGTTATGTGTGTCACATGCCTTCCTAGGCATTCTATATATCACTTGCCTTCTCACGTGTGTCACTTGCCTTCCTAGGAAGATAAGATAGTAAATTTCTTAAGAGACTTTTAATACTAATGTCTTACCCCATAGTACCAAGTGAAAAGCTGGATTTAGAATTGATGTTCAATAAATATTTGGTTGTTTTTATGAAACCATGAGTTGTTTTTTCACTTGTTTTGCAGATGCCAGTAGTATAAGATGGTATAACAAGACTTTCATAAGGATTGATATACTACGATGAGCAAAAACAACAGCAAAACTCAAAAGCTAGGTTTTGTATATTTAACATATTATAAATATCTAATATAGTTTTTTTATGGTTCTTCTGTAGTAATTATTATCCTGATATTTCCCCAAACATTAAGTGCCTTGCAGTTTTATTTGTTCACACACAAATGTTTGATTTTTAAATTTATTATAAGAGTCTAGGAATTCAATCTCAGAAGTTTCATTTTCATCTATTATATCCTTAGGTAGAAAGTTTGAAAAACTTTTTATTTGAATTGATTAGAACTCAGACAAGATATCAGGGTTCAATATTGTGAAATCTTATGGGGCAGAGATTTAGATTGTTTATTTAGATTGATATCTCTGGCATCAACCCTCCAGCTCCTTCTCTGAGAAGCATCCAAAAAGATCATTTACCAGTAGTAAACAGATGCACCTTGTTGTAGACTTTGTGTAAGACTTCTGTGAATGAACTTTTGATTTTATCCTGACAATAACCACGAGAGAGTGATAGCATTACTACTTGGAATTAAGAACGTCAGACAAATAGTGGTTAAAAGATTAAACTGCCCATGATCACACAGAGAATACATTCCAGAGCAAATATTCTAACCTTAGTTTTGTTGTTGTTGCTGTTTTAAACTCCAATGGGTTGTTTATCTTTGCCAATTTTATTGTCTACTGTAATCAAATTTCAGATATCAGATTTATTCACTTTTACATCTATTTGAAAGCATAGAATATCTACACTAATTAATACAGATTAATTAGTGAAGATTGATTCTGTCTCTTCTGGTTAGGAATTCCATTTCTTTCAAATTCTTTCTGAGAACATGAGTTTTCACTGAGCCAAATCAAGAATTTGAAGTTATATAACTAAAATTTCTAGAGTTAGCCTCTTTACTGAGGTGAGAATGTGTTTGAAGTAATATTAGGCATTGAATCTTCAGGGCTAATGTTAGGCCTGTTTCTGAAATAAGCAAATGTTCCTTATTATAAGGAAAAATCATGAAAGACTGAATTTTAGTGGATTTTGGGCTAGGTCATTCTTCTGAGTGATTTCCACCTTTGCTTGTCTTTGATTGGGCGATTTTACATCTTTACAGAGATAGAAGTTAAGTTATTGAAACTGGATAGTAATGTAAGTAATTCCTGTCTATAGAGACTACAGTTGATTTTCTCATTGTAGATAATGATTACCAGTTTTACATTCATTTGTAAATTTATTTCACTGTTTTATCTATGGATATATGTTCTCTTTTGAATCAATTTTAACATCTATTTGTTCACTCATTAATTAACATCCTAATTAAAATCTTACTACATGCTCACTTTATATCTATATGAGAATTTATTTTGAAAATTATCTTTAAGACTGTTGTTTTCTCCTGCATTTTCTTTCTGCCTCTGTCTCACCTTTAAGTGTCTAATGTAACAATCTCTTAATCTTAGGAATCTAAGTTGTATCAAGTTAGTTATCTTGCCCAATGTTATGTTGAATTTCACATCTTTTGGCGATTTATAGCTACCAAGAGGCTATTAAGCAACAGAAAGTCTGGAGATTTGAGTGATGATTCAAGCAATGAAGCCATAAATATTAGTAACGTTTCTTAACTCTGTTGTGTGCATATTTGAATATAAAATATACATATAGTATATATATATGAGTGATAATATTTTAGATGGTGAGAGATTTTTTTTTCTAAATTGATTTATTATATTGACAAGGCACTAAGTGACTATTATCAAGGAAGAAAAGGAAACAGTTTCTAAAATTTGCCTCAGGATCAGAATGTATCGGAAGGCTTATTGTTTCCATCAGGCATCATATGACAATACACTTTAGTATATTAAGGAGAATTTGCTATTTAATTCCGAAAAACTTTGTTTACATACATTTTGCCATACTGGGAGGTAAACAGATTATCTATGTATTGTGTTCTCAGCTTATATCAGACTCCTTCAGAAAATGTGCTCTATTATCATCATAGAATATTTCACATATGACTAATTTGTACTCTCATTATAAATGGCATATCTGCGTTTATTCATATTTCCTATTGGGAAAATATTTACACAATTAAGATGGAGAAATAAGAAGGCTGAGTAGCAAGCTAAATAATAAAAGGAGGAAAGCATAGGATGAGGGATGAGCATTGATCTCAGCTAGTTTGAAACCCGTCACCTACTCTCTGTTCAGGCAGTGTGAGCAAGTTTATTTTCTTTTCTGCTTTGGCTCAATTTCAGTAGGATCTAGTAAGTTATAAAACTCATTTTGGTGGGGCATTAAAAGAAAATATAACTGAATGAGTTTATGTTATCTTCTAAGACTAGAGTTTAACCTAGTACTTTTGGTCTGGTGGCCTGTTGGTCAGAACCAGTCAAGAGAGATGTTTCCTTGAGCTGTACTATACTGGTCCCCACACTGTGTGTGTGTGTGTGTGTGTGTGTGTGTGTGTGTGTGTGTGTACACATATCTATGTGTATATATACATATATATTTACTTATTTAATGGTATAATTAATTATGAATATTTGAACCCCAAAGATGTCATATGAAAATGAGGATTTCTGCATCTCTTAGAAAATTGGGTTATCAGGCAGCTCTTGGCTTCTGTTTTCTCAAGGCAACAATTGATGGACTCTCAGTAGTGATTTCTCTCCTTGTAAAAGGACACATTCTCCAGTTTATAAGAGTCCATATTGCTTCCTATTATATCCTTAAAAATATTCATAAAATTTATCATTATGCTGAGTAGTGGTTTATCCTGTATCTGTTTTTCTGTACTTGTTTGTGTTTCCTGCCTGACCCCTATGATCCTTTAAGTTTGTGAACCATCGTTTGTTAAGTGAGAATTTCGAAGATAGTGATTATGATATATTCATCATTGATTTTCAGTGCCTACCAGAGTCTGTCACTCAGGAGATGCTTGATATTTGTCGAATGAAAGCATTAATGAATTCTCATTATAGATTTCAATGTTGTCTCTAATCTAGGGAAACAAGCTAATTTAGGGATCTTAAAAGTACAGAATAACTACTGTAAATTTGTTAGGTGTTTGGTTTTTTATCAGGCTTAAAGTAGGATGAAAATTAGTCATGATTGGGTATTAGGGAATTAAGTTTAGGAAAGATGGGTCAGTAGTTTGAAAATAAATTTGGAAGATATTTCTTAAATTCTCTTGGACTTTGTTTTTTCAGCTTTAATGTAAGAGTGCCATACCTTTTTTGCATTGTACTGTGAATTTATCTGTCTTGATTCTGTTAGTAAGTTTCTCAAAATAAAATCGCATAAGAATTAAAATATTCTTCAATACTGATATTTTTGGTGTTTAGTAGAATATGTATGTTCCCTAGTAAAGAATTTATCCAATAAGTATCCAAAAAGTATCTATCAAGTGCCAGATTAAAGAAATGAATAAACAATTTTACATTTTAAAAAAATCAAATGGAATGATTAAAACAAGAACATAAGAGCTATAGATTTTTGGGAAATAAAAAAAAAAAAACTTAGCTAGTACACAACTGGGTGTGAAACATATATCTAGTTAATTTTTATAAGTCAGAGATACTTCTTTTGAAATTGGATGAATTTTACATGATAATTTTGAGAAGACAAGATAAATAAGAAATGATAAACAAAAATGACAAAGTAAAGTAATTTAGGCTATGGGAGGAAGTTTCTAATCACAGGAAATTAAATATAAAAACACAACTATATAGTTGTAAAAATGTAAAGATAAAAATTTTGTAGATTTAAAGAGGAAATATGATTTTTTATTTAAATTGTTGAAGTATGTGGGCACATCAATCTTAACATTTTTCATTCCTTCATTTCTTTATTTATTTAACATTTCTTTAGTAGCCAGAATATGCTAAGTACTGTCCTAGATGCTGGAAAATCAGACTTATGAGACAAGTTCTTCATTAGTCTCTGAAGGAGCAAGAAAAGTAGACCATCACAGTACAGTTTTATAAGAGCAGTGTTAGAATTATGCTCAAGACATTAAAGTTAAAAGGGCTCACACTTCACTATGTAGAATTAGAGGGAAGATCAGGGATGGTTCCACAGGTAATCGAGTACATACTGAGACTCCCAGATATTTAGGCAGTGAGAATTGAGAGAGAAGAGTATATATGGCTGAAGTAGAAAGGAGAATATTATTTGAGTATTTGTGTGGATCTAAAGCAGAGTGTAAAGTGAGAGGGTGATGAGAGATGAGACAACAAAATGTAGGAAGAATTTCAGAAGTATTTATTGGGCCAGTCTTTGTGGATTTGTTCTTTATGTGGAGGAAGCACATTCATATATTGTAGGCAGAGAATAACATGATGAACACTTTGGAAGTATCACTAAGGTGATATGTGAAGGATTGGTGGCTTGATCTGTAGATAGGTGGAATGAGCGGTAAATTGGAGGCAGGGAGACAAGTAGGAGGTAATTTTAGTAGTTTAGGAGTGAGAGCTAAAGAAAGATGGTGATGGAGTTATAAATAAATCAACATTTAGAAGGCAGAATTATCATATTGGTGGCCAAAATAATATTGGTGCTAAGTGAAGGATAATTTCCATTTTTCTAGAATTGCATTTCAAATATGAGTCACAGATATAAATATATTACACATATATTGATGTATGTTTTTTCTATAAACATTGTATCTGTGTTTGATATATGTTCTAAATTCTTTATATATATGCACACATTGAATGTGTTTTATTAATTTTACATTTTATTGTATTGTGGTCAGATAACATCATTTTAATGATGTTGGTTTACTGCTATTTATTGATATTTGCCTTATATCTTAGCATCTACTCACTATTTGTAAACAACCCATTATGCTTTTAAAGAAAATTAATTTTCTGATTATTGAGTACAGGATCATATATATGATCACCAGATCACACTTGTTCAATTTTACTAATTCTTTGGTCAGCTTGAGCAATCAATAACTGAGATATTAGTTGAAATTCCTACTTCATAATTGTGGATTTTCCTAACTCTTCTTAATATTTTACAGTTTTTCTATATGTTTTGAGTCTCTGTTCTTAGCTATATGTAAATTCAAAATTGTTATTTCTTCATGGTAAGGCTTCTCTTATGTCAGTATGTAGTACACAGCTTTTTACACAATAAAACTGTTGTTAAAGTCTGTACTACTGTAGCTTCACTGGCATTTGTTTGTTTGAGGTTTGCTTGGCATATATTTTCTCATCCCTTTACCTTTATGCCATTCTATTTTGGGCATCTATCTTATCTGGAATGATGGATGATATAGACATAGATAAATATATATAGATATGATATAGATATAGATAGATATAGATATAGATAGATATAGATATAGATATAGATATAGATATAGACAGATATAAACCTCAATTTTAACTAGTGATTTTCCTCTATGTATACTAATATGACACTACATATATTTATATATATTTATTGAAGTTCTTCAGAGTCTAACAATACCAGCGGTGCTATTTGAGAAAACCTATTGTATATACATTTCTATGGAATTTATTATTTTTGTACCTCAACCTTGAAAAGCATTATTTTTTTTTCTTTTGATTACACATTCTTAGCCTTTTCAAGTATTCATAATAGCAAACTCTAGATGTTGATATTTCAAAGTAAAAAGACCATAAATTTTGAAAAGAGATTCATACCCAGGAAGTTTCAGTCCATAGACCCATACTCTCAAATTCTATCCTAAATGACCTCCCCCAATAAATATTCACTAATACATATGTTTTCTTACCTCTTTTCCCATGTAGTAGTAAATGGGTATCTCACCATTATATTTTTTTAGCATTATATGTTTTGAAATTGATACATAATATTCTTTATAGATCTCATATGCCAAAGTAATCCACTATTGTTAGAAATTTAAGTTGTTTCTATTTTTTTCAACATTGTAAAATAGGTAATACCATCAACCATTTTTATTATTTTGAACTTAAACAATTATGTTATATTTTTTCTATAAGTTTGGTTATCATATCAAATATTATACACATTTTACATTTTGCTTTTCTTCCCACTTTGTTTTTATTACACACAGTTCCTTAATGATGACTACTTGTTTAAAATGGCAGTTCTGCATTGCCCCCTAGATTAACCAAACAGCCTATAAATATTATACCAATACACAGCTTTCAGCAATATATTCAGTCGTTGTCTCCCTAACTCATTGTCCAACACTATGTATTACTCTATAACTTTCAGAGTGCTTTTTTACTGATATTATTTTTTCAGTGAGAATATACTTCTTTACTTTTTTTCTTTTGAGAATCTCCTGTTTATATGCCTTGACTGTTTTTCTATTGGAGAATTCTAAAGATCCTGAGAAGGAAACACACATCTCATTCAAATCAACATATTTATTTCAACAAATATTTATTGAGGCCCCCTATTTGACAGACAATAGTCTTATGATACATTTACAAACAACAAAGACAAAAAAATTTTCTGTCATTATGAAGTTTACATTCTATGTCAATAGACAGACAATAAATAAATTAACATAAGTATAAAAAACATAACATATTAGAAAGTGGCAAGTGGTAGGGGAAAATAAAAAGCAGACCAGCATAAGAGGGATAGTGAAGGTTAAGGAATGAGGGAAAGTACAGCAGTCGTCAGTGAGGAGCTGATGGTTGAGTAGACTTAAAAAGACTCTGAGTAATAAAAAGGGAGTGAAAAGCAGGCTGTATGGTTTTATGAATATTATGGAGACTATTTTGAACTCTGGTATAAACATCCATCTATAAAATATGATTCATCCAATTTCTCCTCCACACTCTTAAATTCAACTATATATTATTCCTCAGGAGTATCTAAGTGAAATGAAAAAGATGAATATGCCCGAGAAGATGAATAAAAAAATAACACTTTCTTTGTTTAAATTATATTTTTTCCAGGATCCAATGTGAAAATTAATTATTGTTATGCTCTGTAGCATAGTTTGTGAAACAGCACTACAAGAAGAGAAACTGTAAATATTTTAATTTGTTGTTCTTATTGTTCTTTTTCATCCAATATAGCTGTAATTCTCAAATCCATAAAAATAAATCTTTTTTCAAAAAAAATTTGGAAAGTAAACCTTAAAAATATGTATTGACTTTACCAGGATATGTGAAATATCTTCAATTGTTACTGCTACTTTTACTTTTGTTGTTGTATTTAAAACACATGATTCTAATTTTGTTAACTATTACATTCTGTACATTAAGGTTTTTAATTTCTATTCATGTTATTAACTGATCAATACCTCTAAATTTTTCAGTTCAATGTAAATCTAATCCTATTTAAAATTTTTATAGATCATTTATAAAAGCTGTAACTCTTTCCCATCTAAAACTAATTGATGTGGCATTTTAATTAAATTCTTTTAGGAGCTGTGTTAATTGCAGATAATGAAAGCCTTTGTAAAAGAGCCTCTGCATTTTGTACAGTTAAAATCAGTATTGTGTTTGCCAAGACAGAAGAGCTTAGAAAGTATATGTGTTTGTAATAATTTCAAAGACACCTCTGCAGAATGGTTGGGATAAAATAGGGGATCAGGGTATAGGGTTCCCATAGCAGAATATTGCAGTAACATGTACCCATGAATAGCACCACTCAGAATACAAGCCTTTGTGTACTCATCCTAGTCACTTATTTTGGTGATTTGTGCATCAGCAAACTTGATGATGACGCAAGCTGAGGCTTAATAAGTGTTTGTGCATTGGGCCTTTTTGAAATGCTGCTCTAAGCCTGCCATGACATACTGTAATGAAAGACAATGTGGAGAGAGGAGCCCAGTTGTAATCTGGCACCATGTGGCAGGCATGCTCAAGAAGCCATCTTGTTCTGCCAGCCCAGTCTACCCCTCAGGCTGAGTGGAAGACACATTAGGAACCCCAGAAAATACTCAGGATCATGAGAAATACAAATGTTTGTTTTCTGAACCACTATGTTTGAAGAGGTTTGAAATTCAGTAATAGTTATCAGATTCAGTCCCTACTTTTTTTTATTATTATTAAATTTGTTAGGGTGACATTGGTAAATAAGATTATATAAGTTTCAAATGTACAAAACTGTAATATACTATCTGTATATTGCATTGTGTGCTCATCACCCAAAATTTAGTTTCTGTCCATCACCATATATTTGATCCTCTTTTCCCTCTTCAGTCCTCAGCCCCCTTCCCTTCTGGTAATCATGTTTCTGTTGTCTGCGCCAGTGAGATTTGTTTGTTTGTTTGTTTGTTTGTTGATTTCTGTTTCATATCCCACATATGAAGAAATTCATTTGATTCTTATCCCCAAATTCTTTTCTAATTTGAGAGTAAAAGATCTTCAGCACAGGCTTGAATTTTTTACACACCTGCTAATGCATTTAGTTATGTAACGTGGAGTGTGAATTAGTCATGAATGTTTTCTATATATGTTCGAGATTATTTTTCACCCTAACATACATATATATTTTTTCAGATAATTAGCATTACTTCTTTTCCATGGCAGGAATATCTAAGATTCTGATTATTTCTCTTTGTGCAATCACATATCTCAGAATCTTCTTACCTAAAACTTCACTGCCATACCTTAGGGCCATGGTTTACAGACTTTCAGAATTCTCAAAATATTAAAATTTAAGGGAAAATAATATGTGATGTAAAAATGTCAAATTTGTATTTTGGCACCTAAAGTCATAGAAAGAACAAGAAAAGAAACTTACTAAATTCTATTATCATTATTTTGAAAGGGTATAGATATTAATGTCAAAAATGTAGGGAGGACATAATCTCAAAATAAAGTAGTATCCTTTAACTGAAAATGTTTGGCTTACTGAAAAACTTACTAACTTGACAAATGTTTTTTGTTATGCTAGAAACAGTAAATAAAATGGCTTAATAGTAACTCATGGACCAGAGGATCAGCACCTCTGACACATTCTGTTCTGTTCGTTTGATCATTTTGTTTGCTTTTATTTTGCTCTATTTTTCTCATGCTTATTAAAAGTATCATTATTTGTTTTTGTGATCATTATTTGTGATTGTTTTATTTATAACTGTGTAATAGAAAATCAAAGGAAGTGTGTGTTTATCCAGCTACTCTAGAAGTTAATGTCTTTTGTGGCAGAAGTAAAGCCTCCTGTTATCCCATTAATATTAATATTGTTAATGTTAAAAAAAAACTAGTAATTATTGTTCTAGGTCTATATTAAGAGATTTATAATGATTACTATACCTACTCCTATAACAATTTTGTGAATTAGGTGTTATGTACTATCTTACAGATGATGAAACAGAATTAGAGAAATTAAGCAAGTTGTTCAAGAACTTGCAGAACATAGTAGAAACTGGAATTTGAAATCAGGATCTGTCTAAATCCAGTATCTATGTGTTAACTTTGCTCTACTGTCTCTTCCACTAAATATATATATCACTCCTCCTCTAGGAAATTAACCTACTAAATTCTTCCTCATCATACTAATGAATGGAAACAGATACTTGTGGAAAATTAGTAAAATAATATTTTGTGGCATGGGACAGTAGATGTTTCATGGACTTTGCAGTCATATTAACAGTTTGTGATGGTTATGTCATCTTGGCTAGGCTGCAGTACCAAAATATTTGGTCAAGTACTAGTCTGGATGTTACTGTGAAAGTAGTTTTTAGATGAGATTAACATTAAAATCAGTAGACTTTGTGTAAAGAAGCTTACTCTACATAATGTGAGTAGGCCCCATCCAATCAGTTGAAAGCCATAAGAGAAAAAAGACTAAAGTCTCTTGAGCAAGAGGGAATTCTGCCTATACACTGCTTTGGGACACAAGCTCCATCAAATATTCCCTGAGTTTCCATCCTACTGTCCTACCCTGTACATTTCAGACCTGCCAGCCCCCATAATAGTGTGAGCCAATTCTTTAAAATAAACCTCTGTGTCTCTGTCTCTGTTTCTCGCTCTCTTACACACACACACACTCACACACTCACACACACACCACATCCCACTAGTTCTCATTGGTTCTGTTTCTTTAGCAATCTACTATTAATATAGACCGGGGGACAGAATATGGTCATTTGAACAAATTATTCAAATTCTTTAAGCTTTAATTCCCTCATTGAATAATTTAATGCATGTGAAGTATTTACACTAAATGTGATTATAATGAGTATGTAAAACATGTTAGCTAATTTTTGTTATTTTTTCCCTTACTACTTTAATAAGCCAATCCATCTTCTCTGTCTTGACTTCTGGAAAATTTAAGCAGATGTTTTATGGTTAACCCCTATGACTCCACTCAATTTGAGTTTTTGTTTTACTTTTCTTTCCCCCACCCTTTACCATAGCATTTTTGTGTTTTGTCTTGTGTTAATTATTCAGTTTTTATCACACTGTTATTTAACTGTGTAATGTTTCCTTGAGATATATGAGGAATACAAAAATATACATAAATCCAAGACTCTAATCTAAGTGACCTATTAGAATGAATTTAAACTGGCTCTTCATTTGCTAGTGACAGTTTTCTGCCGGTCTCTTGACCAGTTTCTCCAGAATTGAGGAAAAAACTCATGCATTTGACAGATAGGAAGGCAAGGCATATAGGTGACTTATAAATGGAATCTTTATAAACTTGTCTGTGATCTATGTGTTTCTACCATGAATTTTTTTGTTTATGCAGCTTTACTTGTTTGGAAATAATTTATATTTTTTGGTGGGGTGGGGATAGGTAGGGGAGGAAGAATCTGACTCTTTAGTGTAGGTACAGTGAGGCTTGTTAAAAATTTTTCAGGATATTAAGAATGATGACCATATAAAAAGACAAAAGGATATATTTGCCAGTTGTTTTTCTAAAGATGATAGAAAGAATATGATGGTTATAATTGTCTTTGTATTAATGAGAAAATGATCTGATATAAGCAGTTGAGCCACCAGCTAATGGCTTTAAATTTAATCTTGTGTGGATCCAACAGTATTTGACCTTGTACTCTTCCAAGGAACCTTCTAATTTCATTCCCTAAGAGATGGCTGCTATCCTATTTACCTGCACCATATTGGGATCAGCTGGTGCACTCTTATTTCTCGATTTAGTCTGCAGTGTTATTAGTGAGAAGACTTTTCATTGACAGCTTAGGTGTAATTATCCATTGAAATACAGCAATTATACAAATGTGCTTAGTTTATGACTCCAACTTATATTCTGCAGTCTAGTCTTTCCTGTCTAAATCCTTTTATTTAAAATTAATTCTAACTTCTTCCTTGGACATAAATGAAAAAAAAGTATAGGACTATTCTTTTCTTAAGAGTTCTTTTGAAAGTTTAAATCTTATAAAATGTTCAAAGGGTTTTAGAATCTTTAGGTCCACTGAACACAAGTTTACTTGAAATTATTTCAACTCACTTAGAAAAAGGTATTGAGCTGGATTCTTACATATAGAATGTGCGTGTGTGTGTGTGTGTGTGTGTGTGTGTGCACGCGCGCATGCATGGTTGTCCTTTATTTAAGTGGCTGGGTATCTAGAGAAGATCTAAACAAAGAGAAAATCACTATAGTACCCTTTTGCAGCACCAGCTAACAAAAAAGTTCTTTGATGGTTAGGCAAAACTTGGTTATGTGAGAAAAGAATAGAAGGACCTCTGAGCAAATAAACTGTGTGAAAACATTAAACCATGAGAGAAAGGGATTTGGATAGAAAAGGCTGGTGCTGACTTAGTAGTCCAAAATCGATGGATTCAGTACTTTGATATCATCTAACTAGGTTTAGGTTCTGATCAAGTCCTAATTTATAGACTTTTAGGCTCTAGTGAAAAAAAAGTCTTTAATTTTTTAAGTAGCATTATCCACTTACAAAATTATAATTAATATTAATTGTAGAAAATTTAGAAAATTAACAGGAAAAAATTTTTAAAAGAAAAGAAAAAATAAATAAACAGGAGCACAGAAAATAAAACTGAAATATTCTATAACCCTACCACTCATAATTAGCTATTATTAATAGTTAGCAATTTTTTTGTATTTTTTCTGCATATATATACATATATATAAGATTTTAAACAAGTAGATCACGATAATATACTAGTTTTATCTTCATTGTTATTCTTTTCCAACATATTTTGTATAATTTTTATGATGTTACGCATTTTCTTCTAAAATAATATTTAATATTTTTATTATAAAAGTGATAAAATAGGCATCATAAAAAATATACTCTCCGCTTAAGCAAAAGTGAGATGATTAACATCCATAATCTCTCCCCTTAAAGATAATAACTTATTTCACTTTTCTTCTCCTATATTGTATTCTTCCAATCAACATTTGAATGTACTAAAGATTTTTACATGTTGAAGTAAATAATAACAAACATTTATAGTATTTACTATATACCAGGCATGGTTCTAAGTACTCTACATATAACAACTTTTGTTTTTTCACAATATTCGATGAGGTTATTATTGTTGCCAGTTTTAAAATGAAGTAATTGAGACAGAAATATGAAGTAACTTATTGGGGTGACATTGTTAATAAAATTATATATGGATATGTATGACTTTGATGGCAATTTTATTTGCCTTTTATAATGTACTTCCCTAATAATTTTCCTCTGTTTATGTGATATTATTAATTATGTCAATGCTTAATGATATTTCTCAGAGAGTATAATCACATTTAGGTATTTCTGGGGAGATAGCATATTTAATCAATAAGGGCACCAATCATGCACCAGATAACACATTATTATACAAAATGAAGTCTTTCTTAAAGACATGATAGAGGGCAAAGTCTTTCCTATTTGTTGTTGTTGTGAATTAGAATCAACAATCTCTGTGCAAATAAGTTTCACTCAATTATTTTTTATCTATAATGAAATTCAATTTCTATTTTGAGCCTCATTCATTAAATTGGTGAAAACTCAATCTGAGTTAATTTGGAATCCCCTTAAGATAGCTCCCACTATATATAAGATCCAGTAGGTTTATAAAGAGTCAGGGCAGGGGCTGGTAATTAATTACCTGAATGATAACCAAGTCTTGCGTCTATAGGTAAATATAGAAAAATCCATTTTGTCCTTGGTCTTGGTCCACCCATTTTAGTAAGCCATCTCTTTTCCTGTTTCCATGATTCCATTAATTTAGGAAGCCATAAAGGAGTTACAGCATTTCTTCTGCTATGGTGTAATTCTGGGGCAAATAAAACTCTGAGAGATTGTCAGTAGCCCTACATACCCACACAATGAATCCACCCACTCTCTTGTCCTCAACTCCCACAACTTCTCTGGGTAAGGATTTCTTCATGCCTACCTATGTAGATGTTTTCCTAGAAAGTATAACTTAGGGCCCTTCTCCCCACCATCTACTTTCACTATTTTTCATAAATTTCCTTCTGTCTCTCTCATCACCGGAACCTAAGAAGCTTTTTCTAGTCACAGAGAAAATTCCTTACTCTTGTTTTAATGTTTTCTTATCTGAGGCACTCTTATATTATGCACCAGACATGCCAAACATCCTCTCCTTAATGGGTTGAGGTTTGGGGAAACATAAATCAAAAGATTACCAGATAACTAATTCTTTTGGCCATTTCAGAACTTTTCCCTGTGACATTCAATACAGAATAAGCCATATGATGGACATAAAGGGAAAAGATAAGAAGAGAAACTTCACAAGAAAAACATTTTAGTTGATATTTCAAAAATGACATTGATCTATATACAAAGAATGTATATCTGATAACTATAAATGTTTCACCTTCAATAACTTGCAGTATCAGTGGACTTAAGATTAGATCAAAAGAACAAATGTATTTAAATTCTGTTTATTCAAAACCATATGTACAAAAAGAAATATCTCAGTTAAAAATTATTGGCTTTTTCTTATTGAGACCACAGAGACAAATCATAGGATTATAATAGTTTTAAATTCTCTAACATATTTTGAAATAGATTTGATTTTAGTTATTTTTCTTCTATTAAAGATTTAAGAAAATGGTATAACCTTTCCTGACTAGAGGTAATTGATCAAAACATTCGTTTTCTTTTTTTAGTTTCTGTACTTCATTGGATGGCTTTTTGCCCTCAAAGTTGTCGCCTGTTAGATGAAGAAGGAAATAAAAAACTACTTTTACCAGAGAGCAACTAGCAGTAACCCCAGTTTTTATTTTTGCCTTTAGAAGGATTTATCTGTAATTTAGAAATTCAGCCCCTTGAAAAGTAAGTACTCTAAAAAAAAAAAAAAGACTTGACTCATCCAATCTAACACAGTGTTACCGATGGATTTGTAATGGCCCTTAGAGACACAATATAAGAGCTTCCTCAGTAAAAACTGGAAATATTTTAAGTATGGATTAATTGAAAAATGGTTACATAAGTTTTGTCATGTTCACATAATGGAATATTATATTGCTATTTTCAGTGATATAAGCAAAGATGTTAATAAATAGCCTTGAGTGTGTTCATGTTATAAGGTTAACTGGAATTATTAGGACAAATTGTATATGTACAAATGAATGTACAACTCCTCCTGGTTAGGTGATTGGTTAATAGAGTGAATGAGTACTGTATGATGTCAACTCTATTAGAATAGAAAAGCAGATTGGAATTTAAAAATAGAAAAATAGATTTGAATAAAATAAATTGCAAGTTTGTATCTGGTTTTCCTTTTATCTTTTTTCTATTTTCCAAGTTTTCAATAATTCTTATTTACTGCCTTTAAAATAGCAACTGACATTTATGCTTTTTCTTTAGTTTTCTATCAGAATTGTTAATGATTGAAAACAGCCTTTAAACTTCTAAGATATAAGGCGTATTAAAAAATAGAAGACCAAGATAACATAAATATATAAATTATATGATAACATAGAAAAAAGTGTGTAAATGGTGTGTATTATATCTGTTTATTTTGTTTAAAGTTATATTAAGTAGTTGATAATACTGTCTCCATGTTTTTTAAATCTGCTTACAATGTTAACAATCATTAATACATAAAAATTTTGATTTTATCCTAATCTTACTTAATTTTTTCCATTTTAACTCCCACTTTTAGTATCTAAAAAGAATAGTTGTGTTTGTAAGTGGAGAAGAACTAAGGATATGGGGAGGAACAGGATGGTTAATGTGTTCCTCTTTTAATTTTATCTTTAAATGTATAAATTTCCATTTTGATTGTTAGTTAGAACTGATAGTTTGAAATTTGTAGATGCAAAACATATTTCTTAAAACTTCTTTGAACTAGGATTTTTTTTTCCTATGAAATTCCAGCATATTCTAGCATAGCTTAACACTATTTAAAGTTACACTTTATTAGGCTATTACCCTATGCTAAGGTATTACCACTTCAAAAAAGTGCAATTATTTAAATGCTTATAGTTGGAATGTAATAAAAGATTTTATAATACAAAGTAAATATTTCAATCCTAAATTTTTACTCTTTTTTTTACGCACACAATATTATCCCATGATGTTTGGCATGTAATTACCAGTTGTTTTGAAAAACACTATATATGCATTACCCTATTAACCTCAGAAAGATTCATGTGATAGGTACTGTTATCTCTACTTCCAGAATGACAAAGCTGAGAAAGTAGACATTTTTCAAAAAGTCAAATAACTAGTGTGTACAAAAAATTATTTTACTTTATGCTTTATCTATCCTAGAATATTAGCCACTTTGCCCTAATTCTTTTTGTAAAACCCAGTTAAAATGTTAACATCCTTAGATTTTCATCTCTTAAAGTTGGTAGTTTAAACTGGGCCACAAATTATGTATACTTAATGTGCCTACTATTTACAATGAGTCATTAGTTGTAAAATATATTTAGCTAAAATGGAACACTCCTTTCTGGGTTCTCGTTTTTATATGTATGTGTATGTTTACCTATTTTGGTGCACAGAACATATGTATATTCAATAGAGTATAAGAATAATTATTTTACTGTTAAATTCTTGCTCTGCCCTTGCAGATTTTCATTTGCCTCTATGAAACATCACAGGTTCACTTAAATGAATAAGATTCTAGATCTAATGAATTTCCTGGGTGATAAAAAATGATACTACAACAATTTGACAGAAAACATCCCATATTAATTTCTTTAAATTATGTTGTAGAGATCTATTCAAGTTTTAAATTTGAACATTAATATATAGTTCTTTACCAACCCATCCCCATTTTACACATAAGAAATATATAAGAAAACTGAATTTTCATTTATGTATACTTTAAATTTTGTTTCTAAAATATTTAACTCATTCAAATGGATTTATTTAACATCTTGTGTTGTGCTCGTGTATAAAAAACAATGCTTGAATTAGGCCTGTTTTTAATATTGATAGCAAAGAGTGAAAATCAGGTCAACTAAAATAGGAGTTTTTTTGAATAAATGAAATATGAGCTAAGAGAATATGAGCTAAGAGAATCATTCTCTTGTTTGTCAGTGAAGCTCTCCTCACTCAAATGTAGTGCAATCTTTAAGGGGAAAAAATTGCTTGTTATTTTGAAGCAAATATATTAGGATCTATAAAAATACCTATCTTGTTAATTATAACAGAGCATGTTTCTAATTTATTTTGATGCATATGTAAAAAATCTATTTGAGAAGAAAGCTGTTACAAATTATATATGAATGAGTCCATCTACAAGGGGATACATATAATAATCTTGGCAAATTGTGATGAAATTTGATGACAGGTTTAAAAACAAGGACTACCTATAATCTTTTTTTCTAATTCTAGTGATCCTTTCACAACTATTATAGAGTTCTTATGTAATTTCATCAAAATGACTTACCCTGAATGATAATATATTAGTAATCATCATATTAAAAAGTGTATGAGAAATAGGATATTTAACTAAACATTTATTTGAAACAAATTTTCTTTCAAAAGTAGCATGAACACTTTTTTTCTAACTTTAATAGACCTTATTCAGACATAAAAATGTTAAAAGTATACATGAAAATAGATGGACAGCAATATTATTATCTCTAATTTTTAAGTATATGGTTGAAATGCAGAGTCATTTTTAAGTAACTGTACTGGACATGTTATGAGAAATTTTTAATACATCAAAAATGTCAACCTTCTTTCATTACTCATTCTTAAAATGAAGGACATTTTTGTTTTTTCTCTATTTGGCTTACATTATTTTTAGTACTTAGTAATATGTGCAGCTTTGGATTCATGTTGGTTTATTGCCACATGCATTGCCAATTATAATCAAATATTTACTTAAAATGTTTTATGAATCTGCGATAGACACTACCGAAAGCAAGTAGAAAAAGACAGCCACGCCCGTTAAACGTAAGCCCTTGTTCTGCTAATCAGTATTCACAAGCCGATATTAATATATCAATCCTAACCCCCGTTCAGCTAAATATTAAAATATATCGCTTTCCAGCTAAAGGTCTACATGGAATAACTACTCCAGGTGCTTGTCAGAGTATAATCCTGAATTAGCGTTAGGTCAAATTTTTCTAAAGCTTGGAAAAAATATAGAAGTTTGCTTGAAGAATGTTCGGTTCATTCATTCTTCTTGGTCCCCTAAAATGTACCATAAGACCAAAACAGAACATCAGAAACCCATCTACCTGGATACTATTATCTTGCCTGCCCCACATCCAATGCCATTAGACTTGCTTTTCATGAATTGAACTTTGGTGCTATACCATGAGCCTTTATTGACATTTTTGGAAACATGTGTCGAGTTAGTAGCTGTTCTCTTTGAGGATCTACTTCTAGTCTCATACCAGTATTGGTTTGACCAAATAGTTTTAGTCAATTATAGGAAGAAACCACCACCCCAGAGATGAAGGACCCAAACAAAGTATTATGTTATGCCCAACTAGAAACAAAAATAGGGCTAAATGAAGCTAAGTGAGTAGGAACTTTGGCAGCAAGCTGTGAAAAACAAACAAAATAACAAAACAGTGTTTAATATCACATGGTGAATGATACATTTTTATTTTTCAGGGTTGTTACATTAAAGACAAAGTTTCTACTGTTAGACTTAAGATTTCTGTACCTAAACCCTTGACTACAATACTAATTTTATTTTTGTTTCTTTTTTTATTCACACCATCTCATGACTTCCACAACATATATACATTTGACATACATTGAGGAGAATGGACAATTTTGACATTACCTTAAGAGAACTGAAGTCTATTTTGTGATAGTTCAAGATAATTGGTAATAAGAGGTAATTATTAAATGATTAAAAATGTGTTCCCTGGACTCAATATATTAAAAGGGCATCATAAAATTAACCATCAAAAAAGGAATAAAAAGTTTCACGTTAGAGAATCAACCTTTGAAATAGTCTGATGTAGTGTTAATTTTGAAATTAATTTCCTCACAACTAAATTGTTTATATTCATTATATCCACAAAAATATTTTGTGATTTTAGATGTTTATTTTTTTCTTCTCATATCCAAGTCTGAACAGAATGCCAAGTGAAACTGAATACAACTTAATCAACAGGTGTCAATCTTTCTGTTTCCAATTTATTTTCCTACTAGCTGCCAAATATAGTCATGTTATAAGGTAATCTTATTCAGGCTAGGATGATAACATCTTAAATTGTTTTTATTATTAGTGTGGTAAGTTTACCTTGACTTTTGTGCAGAAATTAAAAGAACGTGTAACCCAAATGCATTTGGAAGAATTGCTCTTCTGAAATGAGGATTGATTTATCTCCTTAGCAATACTATGTCTTTCATTTTGCTCTTTTGCCCAAGAACTCATTCAAACCTGCAACATGATGATGTGTTTCATTATATAATCTATATGTTATACACATATAATTATATATACATATGTAAATATATACTTAAAATTGTGCCCAATTGTGCTAAAATATAGTTATTAGGTCTGTAATATCCATATTATATATTATTTAGCAAAGTGTTAACATATATAACATTCTTTTTTCCAAATTATTCATTCCTAAGAAATCAAATAGAATCAAGTAGAATGTGAAGTAAGCACATTTAATAAGCTAAGTATGAGCTAGAATATTTCTGACATGAAATATATTTAATTCAATAAAACCAAAAAAATAAAAAATAAAAAATAAAACCAGAGATTATACAGAGATATCTTTTTTAAAAATCTTAGACTTTTGTTGATTGTTATAGAGATAGTTTTAAAAATTGGATCGAGTATTAGTTACGTTATAAACATAGGATAAACCAAAAAAAAAAAAAACAGAGTAGCTATAGGACTGTCTGAAAGCTTGACAGAATAAAATAAGTATAAAATACAGTATGATTAACAAATAATATTTCCTTATAAATGTCAGGAAATTCCTTGAGCCTGATGTGAATAAAATTATGAATAACCCCATTTAAGGTACTCACGTTTGTTAAAAATAACAGTAAAAGTAATTTTAAAACACCTTAAATTTATAGACTGCTTTAAATATTACCAAGTAGCTTAAATATTACCAAGTTAACCTCACTATTTTCCACAATAAATCAGGAAATTAAATAGATTTTAATTTCTCCCAATTTTGCAGGGAGAAAACAAAATACAGATTTTAAAAGCCTTCTGTATAATAAAATTACATTTTTTGTTAAAAATTTTTATTTAGCATTTTACTGTGTATCACTATGAATGACATTGTGGAGTTACAGAGATTGTGAATTCTGACCTTGGAACAATGAAGTCAATAAATATTCTGAAATCCTATTTTAAATGCATAGATTGTATCAGAGTATTAGTAGTATAATACTATATTAAAATGTTGATGCAGGATGAGGCAAATCCCCCTGGGTGGGTACTCAAGCTCTACACCCCCAAAAGAGGGTCCTTGGCTCCATGCAGGAAAGAATTCAAGAGTGAGCCAGAGTTAGAGACAAAGGAAAGTTTATTAGAGAAGTAATAATGCTCCACAGAGAGACATGGTCTCCTCTCAAAAGTCAGAGAATGGGACCCTGAGTGTTTGAAGAATGGGTTTGTATCTGTTTCTTAATTTCTATGAAAATTACTGATTACAGAGAATACAGAATGGAACAAATGATTTATTTTTAACAAATGATTTATTGTATAGGGTACAGCTTAAAGTCTTTGTTTTTCATTTTTACTTTCATGGTATGGATATTCAGTCTTAAAGGTATGGATAAATAGCTGTTAGCAGAAATCTTCTTTTGTTCTGTATGTTCTTTGTGGTCTGCCCATAAGGCTGATGAGTCAGGTTCTGTGTCTAGCAGCAAGTTGCAGGCTCTAAATTCCACTTGGTTTAACATTTAGTCAGTCTGTGTAGTTCTCATGCCTCTTTCCTATATTAATATGACCAAAATGTTGCACGTCCTAATTTATGGGAGGCTATATGTTAGATAGTATTATTTTAATCAATATGTATCTCAGTGGTAAATAGCTAGTCTACTTTAATAATTATATAATATATATTTCAAGCTAAATATCAAATTCATATTTTTGCTTTTCTTTTAAAAATTTAATAAAGCTTTAATACCTGAAGGGCAAAATATTTTTTTAGTTTTGTCCTTAAAGTAAAGAGACTATTATAGGACATATATAATATGGGTATAACATGATTTATGGAAATGCAAGAAAGCAAAATCCCAGTTTTCAAGAATTTGCTATGTTTTAGTCACAGCTACTCTTCTATACACTTTTCTCTTCTGGTAATAAAAAATTTACTGTCAAACTTGCCTTTCCAGCCTAACACTCTCTTCTTTGGCTGATAGTTCTTCAAGGTTTGACTCTGTAGTAACTTCTTCTGAAAAACCTTTTCTGACTCTCGTTGTCCCCTACTCAACATGAGTTGCATCTTTGTGTGCTACCAGAGTACATTCTGCTGACTTATTTTAAGGATAGTCACAATATGTGTAATTTCTTTATTTCCTGCTAGCCCTTAGACTTACTGTAATAAACAACTGTGTGTGTTAATCTCTGTATTAACAGTACCCAATACAGTATCTTGTAAGACTATGTGGAATGATAAATTAAAAGGATGAATTATATAGTGTGATATCAGTAGCTTCTCCAGGAATAAAGATTCTTATAGTAATTTCAATATATCCGTTAATATAAAAAGCATGCAGAACATTATCATAGTTTATTTCCATCATAACCAATTTTTCCATTTTGAAAACTGGAAAGAAGGGAAAAGCATTGAGCTTCATTCTGCAGTAACTGTTCACATAAGGTCTAATTAATACTCTCTAAGGAAAAAAAAATAACACCATAAATGTCTACTTCAAAATCGAATGTTGTTTGAAGCAATATTCTAACACGGAACTTGAATTTAATTCTCGGGTTTCTTTTTATTTTTATGTTTAAAATCTTATACTCACAAAGATGAAGCAATGTAATATGCATCATAAGTAAAGTTTTAGGTATATGTACATATTTAATTATAGGTAAAACAATTAATTGTTTATAGTTAGTTTTATGTAGTCCACTTGAGACAAATAACAATTATTGAAAAGATGAGAGGAACAAAGCAAACAATGTACAATGAAGTATATAAATAGAATACTTGGTCGTGAGAAAGAGACATGTCTGCCAACTTTTTGAGATATACATTAACCTCGGTGCAATATTTGGTGCTATTGCCTATCACTTTCTTGATATTTTCGTCTTTCTTCATTTGACTTTACTAAACACTACTGGTTTTCCTCCCATTAATTTGAAAGATCCTGTTTAGTCTGCTTTTCTGGTTTTTATTCTTGTCTAAATGGAGCTATTTTCCAAGAATTTGCCCTCTGCTTTCTTTTGTGTATCATTTCTGGGAAATGCCAGCTCTAACTCTGGTTGAATGCTGTCTATATTTTTTAAAGCTAAACCCACTTATTAGCTTTAGATATTGAACAGGATTTTACTTTTCAATTTCTATGCTTCAGTTTCTTCATCTGTATACTCAACATAAGTGTAAGATTGTTGTAAGAATTAAATGAGAGAAGCACATCTATCCACTCCCAGAACCTGTTCCTCCTCCACTTTTTAGTCATTAGGTTTCTTATTAACTAGGATTTTTCTTGCCTGTGCCAGTTCCCTCATTTAGTCTTCTTACCACCCTAGTCATCTATGTGAGCTTCTAACCTCTGTAATGCAGTGTCATTCCTCCAGGATAAACTTGTCCTCTTTAAATGGAAGTAGGTAGCCTAGGGAGGAAGTTAACATGCTAAAAGGAAATCAGCTATCTGAAAATGGCAATTCTGTTTTACAGTTCTGTTTTTTGGCCAACTGTAATGTGCACACTCAAAGGCTATGAAAGCAGTGTTGATTTTTTTAGAGTACATTTCTTTATCAGATTCTTTTGAAGATGACAGATTCTGTCATGCCAGTTTCTTATGACATGGTGACTAGAGTTAATAATACAGTATCCTATATTTGAAAGTTGCTCAGAGAGTAAATCTTAAAAGTTCTCATCAAAAGAAAAAAATTTTAACTGTCTAGGATAACTAGACTTATTGTGATCATACCGCAGTGTATCCAAATATACCAAATCATGTTGCATACCTGAAACTAGTATAATGTTATGTGTCAATTATAACTCAATAAAATATAAATTAAAAAGAAACCCTGCTACTTTCTGACTTAAAAATATTCATTTGACTCAGCTGAACATTTCAGACAGCAAGCCACCACCCCTGCATTGGCCTTGACAGCAAAATGGACAGGTGTGAAACTAAGCATGCCATGTTTTTCTGACAAAACCCTCCCCTTTTTCTCTTTCTTCTCCTCGCCTTCACCCCAACTCATCCCAGGTCTCACATTCTCACTGTCTAGGAAACTATGAGCAGATTTGAAGAGGTGGAAAGAGTAAGGGTCTAGGCCATAAGGATTGATTGGGGTTGTTGAACTTCTTGAGGTGACTAAAGTATACAGAATAGACTAAGTTCTGGGATTTGTTCCAGTGGTGTTTTAGTCGATGGTTCTTTTGAGGCTATGAAGCCTGGGATCTACTTGTTAGGATTATCAGTAAATGTCTCAGGCTCCTTAGCAGTAAAAGAAATCAATTGAACTTATACTCTTCAAAGTCTGGCTTATGTGGACTGGTATTTACTGTTATTATGTATTCATTAAACTACACTGTAGTTCTAGAATTACTAGTTTTTCATTGCCTGAATTAACAGGGTAATGGTAATATTTTTGCTGCCAAATATTTAATAATACCTTTGCCATTTTGACTTTCTCTATTATCCAATCTCTCAGTTCTTCCTCACCACATTCAATCCTTACTGGCTCTAGGAGCAGAGACAAATAGCACATATGAAGATATACCTACTTGAAATATCTATTCTTCTTTCATCAGTAACTAAGAAGTCTCCAGCCTTACATGGGTTCCATTTACCTATTTTGGCAGCAATATCATGCTTGTAAATATATAATGCTGAGCAAAAGATTGAGCTCTGACAGTCTTGAATGTGTAATAAACATTATTGGCATACTCTTACATGCCAGATAGTGAAGCAAATGAATAGTATTTTATTTATGGAATTAAACAAACTACTTTAAACTATGCCTTGTTCCTTTGCATTGGCATTCTGACTTACATTTGCATTGCTATATTTAGGATATTCTGTAATAGAAGGATCATTAAATAAATTAAAATACTAATCAGTTATTGCATCATCATTAAAAATCATACTCTTAAAAAATTATTTAATAGCAGCAAACTATTCACTATAAAGTTCAATGACAATTTCAAACTTTTAAAAAATTTACCATGAACAAATAGTCCTTCTGTGTGTGTGTGTGTATGTGTGTATTTTTAAAAATACAAGTGGAGTTCAGGTTCAATATATAAAATTTCAATCGTAAAGTCTATGAATGTCTACAGGAAAAAACAATTTGAAGAAATGACTAGCTTTAGAACAGATGCCTCTATAGTCCTGCCATAACTGTGGAACTAAGTCCTTCATAAACATTTACTTAAATTTGAATTTTTTCTCTATCTCTACTAATTTCACCCTAGACTCTATAATAGATCATTATCTTCAACATATGAATTATACATTGTTTTTTTATTCATGTAGCTTTCTACTTTTTTCTAATATCTCTGTCTAAGACAGATACTTATGTGTGTGTATGTGTCGGGGGGAAGTCCATTTTTCTGTTTTCCGAATCCAGCTGGCCTGTCACGGTCGATAGTAAATTCCACACCACTTAGATTTCATTGACTTTGGCTAATTTAATTGCTCCCTTTCTAATCTAATTTTATCATTTTTACCTTAATTATATCATTTGAGGTGATATATGTTAATTTGATTCATAGGCTATTTGTCACTTAATTCTACAAATAACCTATGAATTAATTGAATACTAATACTTTGAAGTCTCACTGAGATTTCTCAGTATTGATTAGCTATTAATATCAGTCAAGCAAAAAACTATCTAAAAACAGAAAACCCAACTTTTTATAAACCATATCTTCATTTTAGAGTATTTGAATAATCATATTCTTTTTAAAATTTGCCTCATATTAATTTTTGATGACTCGGATTGTAGGATCTTCACTACGTTTTAATTAAAAACTTGTCTGTTGACGGGAGTGTACACTAGTGGTTCATAAACTCACATCTGAGATTGGCACAGATGGGTTTTGCCAGGTCTCTAATATTTAAAAAAAATGAAGTTAAATGAGTTTATGTGAGTCAGGCACTCTCTAGTTTCTCATAGTTCTTACATCTAGCAATGGTGTTACACATTATATTTATCTATCATTATCATCAGTACTTTCCAATGGCACCATAGCTTAGATTTGAGAAAATGCTTTGATTTTGAAAGATATACATGAAATATGTCATGCTATAATTATGACTCTAAAAGTATAGAGAACCCAAACAAAAGGGAAATTTAGAGATTATCTTTCAAAATATTTAATAGCAGACAATATGTGGTTTAGGGATCCAAACATATAGGGTAAAAATATGCCCCCAAAGTCATAATTATAGACACATAAGTTAGAGGGGTAGTTAACTCAAAAGAATGAGTTTGAAAGAAGCTTCAAATATAATGATATTTCATTTATTTAATTGGATCAGTGGTTCATTGGTGTACACTGTAAAGTTATCCTCATGTCTCACACATATTTTATAGATAATTTTTGTACCTAGGTTATGTTTACTGAAAGGAATAAAAAGGAAAAAAAAGAGCAAAAAATTATATAATTAAAAATATGTAAAAGTAAACAACATATGAGAAACATATGTATAATACTAAAAACCTAACAAAAGACAAAGGTCTAACAACAGAAAATTAAAATAGTGGTTGTTCTTAAAGAGTACAGAACAAAAATTGTTGCAGAGCACACTTTATTGCTTCTAATGGTATCAACCATGTTCTACTTCTTAAGTGGATAATGGGTACATGCATGTTCAACTTTTAAAAATAATTTACTGTATATGTATGTCACAAATTATTTTTGATGACTGTCTTTAATATTTCACCATAATTCTTAAAAACACTTTTCATATGGCCCATTCACACATGTCTCACTAACAACCAGAGACATTACATATTTCTCTTGAAATTCAGTAAAGTGCACTTTCTTTACTGTGCTACTTAAGATCTGAAACAGCCTATTAGAATTACTTTGTGCATATACCAACATTAATAGATAAAAGTGTAAAAAATTATCACCCATATAATAACACTTGACTCAGCCTGACTAAATCACTTAGACTTAAATTAGAGAAGCAGAACCATTAGGGGGTGTAGAACATAAATAATAAGGGATTTGTTGTAGGGATTTGACCTTATACAATTGTGGGAGCTGGATAAGTGATCGCTGAAAGGCTACTTGAGCTTGAAGTCTGAAAGGCAGACAGGCAGAGGAAAGGAAGATGAATTTAAAGTAAGGGAGAGCAAGCACAAGCTGGAACCCATGAGGACAGGCCAGAACGCCTACCTGTTCTCACTGCTTCTAACCTTAAAGCTGATGAAGAAGCTAAAGGAGAATCCAGAGGAAACTAGGGCAGCTGCAAGCCTGCCTGCTGTCCCAAGCCATGCAATAAGCGACACCCTGGGTGAGCTACAGCAGAACCTGATGACTCTGCCCCAACTTTTTGAGCATACAAAAAGCCATGTGGCTGCTGCTTTACTTCTGCCTACTAAATCTCACACAAAATGTCTTCAGTGCCACACTATCCTGGAAAACATTTAGAAAAAGGAATTCTGGGAAACATAGTTCAGTCTAGACAAGTTTACACCTTGCAAAATCAACATACTAATTCTTCCCTGCAAAAAGGGCTTCCAGCGCTGCACCACGTTCTCCTACATTGTAGGGGGACTTAACACCTAACCAGTCTCTCTAACTTCCTTTGCATCCATCCTCCTTCATCCAGCCAGTCTTATGTAACCCCCATTTCTGTACATTTCAGGCTTCCTAGTTTGTGAGATTATTCTGTCTTTGAATATAATATCAACAGTTATGCTTAAATTTAGACGTTGGGGTTGGTTTTTATTTATCCTGTGAAGTGTTCTACAAATTTTATTCAGCTATAATGTGTTTTAAATAATCTGTCTTCCAAATGGATTTTGTCATCTTAACAAAATTCCTCTGTCATAAAGTGTGTTAAAATCTTCAAAAAAGTCTTATTTTAAAATGTACTCATTACCTGTAGTGCTGAGTGTGACTAAGACTTGAAAGGTATTTTTTTTTTTGCTATGATGTAATTATCAACACATGCAATATCAATACACACCTCTTGTAATAGGGCTATAATAAAATATAACTAACTATATGAGCAGAAAGATAAGAACTGAATGTATAAAAACTTAAACTTCATATTCATATAACAAATTATATATTTTTAAAACTTGGTTATTTTTATGTGAAACATATAAATATCAGCCTTAAATGTAGTACACTCAAACAATTAATCACAAATAGAAATGCCATAAATCCACAAATAAGCCTTCCCTTTGAGCTGTATGTTTTTGCTAGAGCCAAGTTAGCTAAAGTCAGCACAGTATTTATGATTACCCATAAGTTTATTGCATCATTGATTACCAATGAGAAATCAGCTATGTCCTTGGAGTGGGAACTGTCCTTTATACATGCCAGTGAGTCATTAGTTATCTTAATGCCTCTCTGATCGAGTAGATGCTTAGTCAAAGAATAGTTTTAGTGACCTTACTGTCTCTTCCTGCTGCCCTCTATTGAGAGAGACAGAGATAGACAGAGAGATATCAAGTGCAAGCAAGTGCAGAAGAGAGTGAAAGAAAAGGAAAAAAGGAAGGAAAAAAGATATTGGGGGGGAATGAACCCTATTTCATTCTTATTCATATATTTATAAAGGGAAACTAAGCCTCCGATTAACTTCAAGTTCTGTCAAAATTGTGTTAATGTAGTAATTCAAAGGTATTTTAATTAATGCATGTATGTATTTATATTGAAGTTAAAACATCAAATACTCTGAGATTGCTTTCTTAGTTTAGGAAAATTCATATGAATTGTGATAAGGAATTGACTAGAAAAGTTATCCTGGTTTAGTCAAAGAAAAATGTACCAAAAGAGAATGTCAACTAGGAGTATGCAATTATATCTTAAATATAGTTTTAATTTGTGGTATAATATTATGATTTTAGTTGGTATTACTATTATGGAAATGTCTATTAATGTAATTTACATTATATAGAAACTTAGATTTAGAACTTCAACTGAGTGAAAGAGTATTCATCTGGGTATACAGGGGTGTCAGGGTCTTAACAGAAATGAACAGAACATAAAAGAGATGAATAGTGACAAAAAAAAACATTAATCAATTTAGACTTAGGAATGAAAACTTCAGTACAAGTTTCTAACAGTATCAATATTCTATTAGGTTTTATTAATATTCCTACTCTTTACATTTAGTAATTCCTTGAAAATTAGTATTTAAATTCCCTTTTTTTCTTAGTTTTCATCTGAATATTTATGTTCTACTACATTCTGATAGAATTCTTATAGCTACATATGAAATAAATAAGGTAAACCTCAATCATTCAAACACATATCCCGGGTATGAGTTAGTCTCATTTCAATGATTGTAAAAGGAATGGAAATACTAAGAAAGCTATGCATTCTACTCAAAAATAGTATAATAAAAAGGATCTGACACTTATCTTGTTCATTTTTAAGAAGATCAGAGTAGGAAAAGAGATATCAGAAAATACATCATTATATACACTTGCAAAGTGCAGTCTTATGAATGATCACAGATTTCTAATATCCTGATTGTATAGTCTGAACAAATGATGTGTAATCTGATAAAAAGAGTGCCTTAACTGTAAGTTCAATCCTTTTCTCTTTTAAACACAACAAAAGGAAATAACTTTAGATATTTAATAAGCAAAAAATATGATTTTCAGGATGTCAAATTGAATGGTAAAAGTGTACAAGCCTTAGATAAATAGAACACTCTAATGCCAACACTATAAGTGACATTGATACAAATGACAAGTTGCAGGTAACATGCTCTCCAATTTTGTGGATCTGTCAATGAGTAAAATAGTGATTTCTAAGCAGATTATTAGTTAATTATTTTTTTGGCTTTATTGAAATATAATGAGTTTTTAAAATTATAGTTGGGATACAATAATATACCATATTCAGTTATACAGCATAGTGATCAGAGATTCCACATAACTCACAAAGTGATCACTCCACTAAATCTAGTACCCTTCTTCCCCCTTACATATTTTTACATTATTAACTTTCTTCTCTATGCTTCACTCTACATCTCCATGACTATTTTGAAACTATCCATTTGTACTTCTTAATCCCTTTGCCTTTTTTTGCCGTCCCAAATGACCTCCCTCCCACCTAGTAGCCCTCAAAATAGTCTCTGTATCTGTGAGCTTATTTCTGCTTTTGTTGATGTTGTTGTTTATTTTGTTCTTTAGGTTCCACATGTACGTGAAATTATGTGATATTTATCTTTTTCTATCTGACCCATTTCATTCAGTACAATACCCCCTAGGACCATCAAAGCAGTATCTTTTTCCATCTCCCTTCATTTAGGCAATGTGTGTCTCTTAATCTGAAGTGAACCTTTTGTAGGCAGCACATGTAGGGGTCTTGTTTTCTTATCCATTCAGCCACTCTGTCTTTTGGTTGGAGCACTTAATTCTTTTCCATTTGAGGTACTTGTTGATAGGAATGTAGTTATTATTCTAAAGGGTTTTTAAAAAGCCTGAGTATATTATTCATCATCTCATAGTATATTGGTTTCTGCATGTGTATAAGCCCAGCACAGAAACAGCTGGATTTTTCTACCTATAATTGTAGATATTCCATGCACATTTTGACTTATGAAAGGGTGATCCTGTGTCAGTAACCATGCCTAAGAAATGAAGAAAACTTCTGATTCAAAAAAAAAATGTTTTTTCATCTTAAGGAAGTCCTTCCAACATTTCCTGTAATACTTGCTTAGTGTTTATAAATTCCTTTAGCTTATTTTTGTCTTGGAAGCACTTTATCTGTCCTTCAACTCTAAATGATAGCTTTGCTAGATAAAGTTGTGTTGGCTGTAGGTCTTGAGTCTTCATCACGTCGAATATTTTTTGCCAAGCCCTTCTATCCTGCATAGTTTCTTTTGAGAAATCAGCTGCCAATCTAAAGGGTGCTCCCTTGTAGGTAACTGTTTTTCTCTCGCTGCTTTTAAGATTCTCTCTTTGTATTTAACCTTTGGCATTTTAATTACGATGTATCTTGGTGTGGGCCTCTTTAGGCTTCTCTTTCTTGGAAATCTCTGAGCTTCTTGGGATTGTATGTCTATTTCTTTCACCAAGTGAGGGAAGTTTTCCATCCTTATTTCTTCAAATAACTGTTCAACATCTTATTTTCCTTCAGATACCCGTATGACCCAGATATTTTTACATTTAATTGTGTCTCATAGGTTCCTTAAATTACTATTATAGTCTTGACTTTTTTTTTTCTTGCTGTTCTGATTAAATATATCCTTGGCTTCCCTATCTTCTATATCTGTGGTTCGATCCTCTTCTTTATGCATTCTGTTTATTCCATCTAATATACTCTTCATCTCAGATAATGTATTCTTCATTTCTGACTGTTTCCCTTTTATAATTTCCATTTCCATTCCTATGTTTTTTATCTCTTTTTATGAATTTTATCTCTTTTAAAATTCTCACTGCTTCTTTGTCTTCCCATTTTGGCTGTCTTTCTGCATCTCTTTCTATGTACTAAGCAAAGCTCCTAAGTCTCCTGGTCTTATTAACGTGACTTTGTGTAGTAGATGTCCAGTAGCCCAATCCTGAGAGAAGTTCAGCAGCAGGCCAAGTTTAGCTCCAGCCTGTGCCCCTCTGAGGCCACCTATTAAGATTCAGCATGCAATCCACAGACGCTGTGCTTATAGTTGCCTCAAGAAGCCACACCAGAAACTGAAGGCAGCTGCCACCAGTGTGAATTTTGGCACTGCTCAGTAAGGAGCACCAAGGATACACCTGGATGTGGCTTGGGTGGGGCCACAAGTTGGGGAAGGTGGAGTTTCAAGGAATCCTCTGGGCAAAGCAACTCCGTTATCCAGTTTGATGACATCTCAGCTATAGCGGCACTGAGTCCGCACACTGGGAGGTGAGGAGGGCTCAATAGAACAATGGATACCACCAGCACTTCTGCCAGGGAGAGAGCCTTGCCTCTGGCCCTCACTTTGAAAACTCAGTGCCCCCCTGTAAGTCCCTGGTTCCAACCCCTAACCCCTAGCAGCCAACCGGGCACTGGTGCTCAGAGTGAGCAGGTCTGTCACCACAAAAGTCCGCTAGTGTACACAATCCCTTTACAAGGCATCTGCAGCTACCCACTATCAGTTGCCGTTGCTGCAGCCCCTGCGTCACTTAGCAGCTCAGTACCAGGCAGCCTCATGTCTTCAAACCTCTTACCTTCTACCTGTTGCAGGTGTTTACTTATTTCTCTCCTTAGTTGTAGTGCTTCTGTTCATCTAGATCCCAGGTGACTTTCCTTGATGTTTGCTCTGTCTTTCTGTCACAACTTTGATTTGGTCAAAAGAGGGATGAATAAAGCCTCTATCATCTACACCATTTTTTCCTGTCTCTATTAGTGTAATTTTTTATCAGCTTTAAAAATAATATTTTGAATGATAGGCAAATAGAAAAACAAGAACCAATGTAAAGCTTGTTTTTTTTGTTTTTTTGTTTTTTGAATCAAAAGCTAATAGCAGACAAGGAACTCAATGGTATTATAGTACCAGTCTTCTTGATTGCTTGGTTTTCCTTTAAAGAATTTTGAGTAGGGGCCACCTAGTCTCTGCTTAAATACTTCTATCAATAGAAACTATATGAGCTTCCAAATCAGTCCAGTTGTTTTTTTTTAATGAAAATTCATGTTAAAGTGGTATTAAGATTTTTCAGATACATATGAATACTCATGTAAGTTTTGCAGCCATCACTTTCCTACTAATTTAAGTCTAATGACAAATTTTCAGCCTGCTGCAGGTCTTGTTATCATGCTTCAGAAAAGATACTTGAGAAAATAAATAGGCAGGTCTGAAGTTCTGACATTTTCCTTAATGGTATTGTTGCTATAGTTACAGTTGAAATGTTATATAAAGCAAATTGCTTATTGATGGGAAAATGCTGAGTAGCACAGCAGCATGCTTTTTCTGGGTTTTTATTGCCTTCATTTTCTACTCTCCTCTTAAGATTAATGGACTTTTGGAACATTGTTTTGTTTTGAACAAGCCCTGATGATGTGCTATTAAAATAAATGCATTTTCTTAACATGTACGAGCTGACAGTTGAATATATTCTAGCATGTTGTGATTGAAGTAGAGTTACTTTTTTATAAACTATTTATTTGCGTGCATTTTCCCTACTTCGAGGTGAATTTTGATATCCTGGTTATTAATGTTAAAACACTGAATAAAAATGTGATTAATCTCATAGTATAGAGTCTTCTGAATTTGTTTGCTATGTTTAATGATATAGTTGAAATATAAACTATTACTATGTTTTACACTATTAGATAAGATATTTATAGTATACTGAAAATAAAATCTGTTTTAAAAACACACAAAAAAAGAAATAGCTTGAGAGCATTCATAATGACTAGTATGTTAAAAAGCCTCCATAAGCATCTATATTTTGTATTTTTCTATGTTCTAAGCTCAGTAATATAATAGAAATACATTAAGTATATACATTTATAAGTAAATTATATCTAGTACATTATATTATACATAGTATATATTCATTTTCTGACGGTTTCACTATCTGTCTTTATTAATATTTCAAAGATAAAACCATACTCATTTGATATTTAACCCGAAGGTAAATATGAATAGTCATGGGTTTCACAATGGTAACTGTTATAGAAAGAGTTCATGCTAGGCCCAGTAATGTATTTTCAGCTAGTAAAAGTCATATATGATAATAATATACTATTCATTGAATTCTTATGTAAGTTAAGAAATCTTGTTTAATTTATCTCAAGACTGCAACTGGACTAGAAGCATTATGAGTGTTTAATAGTGTAGCTATTGAGGAAATAAGAGTGCATAACATTTTGGATGACTTAGAATACTTTTTAGTGAAATTCCTGAATATTCATACAAAAATCTTTAGGATTATTTTTAGTAAAGAAAGAAAAAAAAATTGTGAACCACAGATTTTTACATCTTCTTGTGTCTTTATAGAGTATTTCCTAAATTGTTTTTGTGAAGCAAATTTTCCTAGTAATTGTGTTTGTACTTAATGATGCTATAACAATGACGATGACCCTTATTGTCCAAAATGAACTTTCTTGAAACTTTATTTTTAGTAGTGTGGATCAGTTTTGCTTTTATCATTTCACTTTTGCTTTTACCCTAACCTCTGCCTTTTCCTATCCTCTTAATAAATAAAATTTAAATTTACATATATAGAGAAATATAAAATTTTTGATTCTTCTATGCTACCTTGAAACAATCACTACGTTTATTTCCTCAACACATTTACCTTAACAAGAGTTATGTTCCACTGTTGTATCATATGCTATAAATAGCAAGGGATGACAACTTTGTAGGAATAATTTGTCCCCCAAACTCAGATAAAATAATAACTTTTATACTTGGCAAGAATTTCTAATGAACTGAAACATGTATTCCTAGTACATTAAAAATTTCCTAACTTATTTACATTAGGACATGCCCTGATGGGAATACTTAATGCACACCTGCATTTGGTTTTTAGAATCCATTTGACAAAACAGCACAGTGATGCAGCTATTTGTATCTGTTTTTGTTTTTTAAAAAAATCAGGCTTTGAATGAAAATATCCTAAGATATGGCTAAACCAACTAATGGCTTTTAAAACCACAGCACAGATAAAGATTGATTTTCTGTAGATGATATGGAATAGTTCCTCCAAGGACTGTTCAACACAAGGGCTGGAGCTTTTAGTATTTGACATAAAAGATCAAATCAGTTTTGTTCCTAAGACTTTTATATAAAGTTATTACATAAAGAAGCCACAATTCACTTCAGAGTTGCTTTAGTGGGGAATTGGTATTAGATGATCATATGCACCAAAAGAAATTAATCCATAATGCACACTAATGTTTTATAGACAGCATTTACTTAATTTAAATAATTGACTTTTGTTTTTACTCTTTTGGATCATCAAGTAAGAATTATAATGGCTTACAGATTTCAAAACAGTCATTATTAAGCAACATATTTTAATGCCTTTAAAGAAATTGGAAATGGAAGTAAGAAATGAAACTCAATTTCTGATAATATTCTAGAACAATAAGTGATTTTTATCTCTAAATAATTTAAGTTATGCAACTGGAAAATGATCTAGTATGAAAAGCAGTTTGAAATTGAATTTAGCAGAAAACAATGCAACATATGATTGCAATATTATCTTGTATGACCCTCCAACTGTATCTTAACAGAACAAATACTCATTAAATGGTAACAATCAGAAGCTACATGTAGAGCCTTTATTTTTTACCTTATAACAGAAATAACATTAAAAAAAAGCACAACATACATCATTAATGAAGGAATTCTGACATAATCTGTCTCCATGTGATTATCTGTTATTTATGAGAGAGTAGTTTGCATTCTTTAGTTTGCAAAAGAATTAACTAACAGTTTATTAAAAATGCAGATTTTCTTCCTACTCCAGGAACCTGCTAAAATAGTTTTGGTGTAGTTCTCAGGAATTTGTGTGTCTGAGGACCACTTCAAGTTGATTTGGCTCAGGTGGTCCATGGATAACCCTGAGGAGCAGAGATTTAAGAAACTGTTTTAGTCAGCAATTCAGAAAACTCTGGGGAGAAAGATATCAAATGAATTGAGCCTATGAATGCTTCTTGCTCAATTGCATGAGAAATATGAATATTATTAAAAATGAAATTATTTTTAAACTCTCAATATACTTTGTAAAGTCGTATTGTATGTAGTAGTTACAGCTACATTTGACCCAAGTCAAGAGATAGGAGATTATAGATTTAATCCTAAAAAACTTTTTTGATTAATTGGTTGTTAAATAAAAATTACTATGAAATTTAATAGTTTTAAAATAAGTGTATGATGGAAATACTAATTTTTAAGGTACCAGGCTTAAAAATAGTTCTATTTGGGACAAAAGCAGATTTTTTGCCAAAAAATGGATATTCCTGTGTCCATCTTTAAAGATTTGTTTTCTTTTTCTTTTTTTTATGGTGAAGAGAGTGACTTGCTCATCTTTAAAGATTCCTCATATTTTTTATTTCAAATAGTCTTTTAGTCTTTTTTGCAATCTTCTTGAAAAATCAAGGTATTATTGATTTAGAAAACAGTGACCTACCTTCTCTATATGCAAACAAAGCAACTAGAAATTGCCAAATTTTAACCTTGATAAATGCACTGAAACAGATTACTTATAATACACTTAATATGTTTAATGCTTTTTATTTGCAGATTCAAGAATGGCTTTGTTTAAATTGCCAAACCCAGAGAGCAATATCAGGACAGCTTGGTGACATGGGCAAAATGCCATCCATACCATCAGGGCCAAAAGCATCTCCTATGCCTGTACCTACAGAAAAACCACCTCAGAAAACAGCTATGTCTGCTCAAGATAAAGTGAAAAAGAAGGAACAAGAAGTAAAAACAGAAGTTGAAAAAATCATTCCAGAAAAAGTAAAAGAAACACCTTTAACTGAAAAAATGCCTCCCAGAATAACCACAGATCAAAAACAAGAAGAAGGTAAAGAAGAGAAAGACAAAGCTTTAGCCCCTCAAGAAAAAAAGCCACCTCTTGAAGACAAAAAAGCACTCCCAGAAGAAAAAAAGCCACCTCCTGAAGAAAAAAAACCAACCCCTGAAGACAAAAAGTTACCGCCAGGACCAAAAACATCAGCTCTAGAGGAACAACAGAAACATGACTTACTTAAAACTCAAGTACAAATTGCTGAAGGAAAGCCTGAAGGCAGAGTGGCTCCACAGGCTGTGCAAGAAAAGAAGCAACCACAAACCAAGATGGAAGATTTACCATCTGGGTTGCCTCAGAGCTTTCCTGAGGGAGATGATTGGACAACTCAAAAAATTAAAGAACAACCACAAGCAGCATGCACAGCACAGCCTGGTCAGGTGGAACCTGGAAAGGAAAAAACAGTAAGTTATGTTTTCCTAACTTTGCTCAGTCTTGTGTATGTAATTTACAAATTTTTATTTAAATACATGGAGTGCTTGATGGCAATTATATGTGAAATTGTTGAACTAATGGCATTTTCAGAAAAGTGTAACAATTGTTTGCTAAAATTAAGAACTGTGCTTTTTTGACTGCTTAATCTAATTTAAATAAAGCATAGACATAAAATTTATTTTTCTAGCTTCATGCCTATTAAATAATTTATCAAAATCCTACAGAGTGATAAAGAAGAGTTTCTTACAATTTTAAGTTATTCCTTTTTCTCTCCCCTATGAATGTAAAATCAGTATCCTCTTTTAACTTAAAATAATGGGTGTCTTTAAGTTTCTGTTCATTTATACACTTGGTTAAATAAGTCAATAAGTCTTTTTTTTTCTTTTAATTTGAAAGACTTTTAAGGTGTGGCCTGCCATAAAATAATTGTATAATTGTGATTGGAAAAATGTGGAAAAATTTAAAACAGAAGTAATTTTTTAAAAAGTTTGTTTAAGTATTTAGCATGATTATAATTAATGTATTGTGTTCAGTTTTGTTCAATATGTTTAATATTAAAGTGTTATTTATAACCCAAGCCTACTCTATAATGTATACATGTATATATGTACATGTATGTGTGTGTATATATCTATATACACATGTATATATACATATATATATTCTTTTCTGTTTCTTTAGTAGAAACTTTTAAGAGGGCCTCATCTTAACCAATATTTGCATAAACAATAATATCATTTTTAGAGGAACCCTTATTTTTTCAGAGCTATAAGAGATATTACATCATATCTGGTTGAATAATTTTAATTCACAGTTGACAAAAATGACTTTCAGGGAAATGAAATAATTTATTAGTATTAAAAGTCAATATTAAAACCCTAATTAGAACCTATAGTTTATCCAGACTCTGGTTCAATTGTTTTTATGTTTATAGTTTATAACATTGTTATTAACCCATCTCTAGTATATGACACATAACTCTTTGAATAAATCTTGATCTTCCTTTGTTATATATCAGAGTCAGATAAAGTGGATGCTTGTGTATTCTCCCCTCCAATGGCTGAATCTGGCCAAAAGCACCATCACCAGCACCCATTACTTCTAGCTAACCACTTTTCAGAACTTGATGCTTTTTACCACTTCCCCCTTTGTGAAACTATCCTTGGCTTTTATGACTCATACTTTTTGATCTCTTTTTGTCTTTTTGATAACCCTTTCTGAGTTCTACTTTGATTATCTCTATTACTTTCTCTTTCTCAATCTACATACGATGAGGTCTTCCTTGTTTTTCTTTGAGTTCTGTCTTCTTTCCTCTTAGGGGAGCTACATGGACAATTCCTAAACCACTTGCGTAAGTACCTTCTGCCCTTCTTTTGATTGTCAGACCTGCATTTTTAAATTCTAAATAGATTGTTCCACCTCAAAGCCTCAATGTAAGCCAGAAATCAGTATGTTAGAATCTTGTCCACTCTCTAAGGAGTTTCTGCTTCTGACCTTCTATTTCTGATAATGCCACCATCATTCACCCTGTCGGTGGTCTCCCAGTCACTAATCATCTAGGTAATCTGAGGTTTCTTCTCAACCACTCTTTACTCTCAACTCAATTCATCATACTCTTGTCCATTAGCTCCTGTTCCTAAGAACACTGTTCTTCTTATGGCTTTCATGACCTTTCACCAATGATTTGAATAATCTTATTAGTCACTATGCTTTCTTTCTCCCATCTCCAGTACATAGTCATCAGATAATTATTTTCTAGGATTCAGATAATTTAATTCTATTAATTATAGAATTCAGATGTTTCTAATGATTCCTTATTGCTTTATAAATATAATCTAAACAATAAGTGTTCAAATAGTTTGCTAATGCCCTACTTTTTATTATTTTATAGCTATCATTCCCTTTTATCACTACTTTTTTCATTTTACCTCAATATGTATATACTTATTTATTTCTAAATTAAATGTATGCACTAAATTACTAATATAATATTTACAATATAAAATACTGACAAAATATAAAATAAAAATTAATAAAATAAACTAAAATTATTTTATTATATTTATGTAATTATAGATACATTTGATCATATTAAAATATAATTACTGATAGTGTTTTATAGAGAGCATAAATTGTGCTTCAATTTTTTTGAAAATTTTAGTCTGAAATTTTATTATAGAACTATTTGAAAGTGAACTTCTAAATCAAATTTATTTTTATATTTTGATATTTAGTTTTAATAAATATCCATAACAAAAATATATAACCCACAAGGATATACCAGAAATGGAAGAAGTAGATCAAAGATTTTACTTGCCAAATCTTGCTACCTGTTTTCTATCTTTGGAATTAAAAATAATTTTTTTTTCTTAATTGCAGAAATTTCATAAATAGATGTTAATCTTCCCTGAGACGTCATTCTTGCTAACTATCAGAAAATGTGGTGTTTTTAAATACATATTTTTTAAACAAATGGCTTTAAGACCCAGTGGAGTTCTTCATTTGGAAGGTTATAAACAGAATAAAATATTCCACTTAAAGTTTTTTAAATGAGCAGATATAACAGCTTTCAAAAATGACACACCGTTTTACATAGCATAATCATGTGATATTTCCAAATATCTGTCTCCAAAGAACTGTTCCACCTCATAACTTTCTTGAAGAGACTAGTGTTTATTCTGTCCTTTTTCTTAAAAGGTAGCATATTGCTGATAACCAGGACTTACTTACTTTTAAAATTTCTAATAACTAGTATACTACTGATAACTACTTGTCATCACTAAAAAGTTAAACTTTGGAATTCTTTTACTTTTGTTAAAAAATAATTAATTTTCATATTTTACAACTTGTTAAAATTAGTTTCCCATGAGATGATCAGTAAATCTCTGTGATTAAAATAAATTCATAGTTATTCTTTATCTCAGTATAAAACATTAAAAATATTATTCAAAATCTAAGGGTCTCATTAAAATACAATGTGTACCACATCTGTAAAATCGTGAGCAACCTGTCCAATTCTGGCATACTCATAACAAATACAGTAAATGAATTTCACATGTACTGCTATCTCTGTAATCTTTCCCTTTTTAAAAAGTAATTCTAATCAGAAAAGCCACTTCTCAGTATTTGATATAGTTTTTCATTAAAAATATATATACACTATTAAATCACTCAATATTGAGGCTGTCTTCATTGGTACATTATATCATAGTGTCTTACAACAATGATTCTTTAAGTATTTTATTACTGAAACAAATAGTGAATATTATAAACTGAGCATTAGAAATATCTACACTTTGTTCCTATTATTACCTAACCCTTTAATACTTATTTTGTTCTAGTAATTTTTCCTCAAACTTTTCACAGTTATTTTTTTGTTCCTCCTAACAAAAAAAAAATACAGTTTGTTATTGTATTATACATATTACTTTAGCCATTTTCCTATGGCAGAAAAGTCAAGTCTCTCTAAATGACTTTTTTGTCTTTTACTATTAAATAAGAAAACTCAAAAGAAGATTATAAATCTTTATTATTAAATTTATTGAAAATTTATAACGTACTGGAATATTTATTTGCTGAAAATTAGACAAGTTTGTGATGGTGTCATAATATCACTTGCTATAATGCCAAAGTACATTATGTATTAGGCAATGTGTTATTAGCGATAATAGATTTAAATACAGCTATCAAATAGTTTTCCTAATAATGTCAAACATTTTTGGCCAACTTTGTGTCATATCTGATTTAACTTGGTCATCATTGCTTTTACCTTCTAATATTGCTGATGAAAAGTTTCTAGCAATATGAAGAAAGCTTGTGTTTCTTACATTATTAGTATTATCTTTATCATACGATTTTTTAATGAAAATCTTTTGTCAGCGCCTTTTGTCTACCACTTACCAATTATAGGAAAGTTGGTTTAGTTGAAACTAGGTAACATAAACCACAAATGTGCCCAACTGAACAATAAGCTTTGTAAAGGTGAGCAAATGAAATGACTTCCTCACTATAACTTCTTATAGTATAACTCCCAGTTTTCTCCCAGAATTCCTCACAGACCATGTGACCAACTAACATAAGAAATAAATACCAGTGTCAATCTATTTATTAAATATTAGTAAAATATAATTTCTATTTTAGATTGAAAATACAATAAAAATCTTAACATTTACTTTTTATAGTCCTTTATTAGATCATTTTGTATGCTTGTCTGGGCTTCTGCACCACCTGACCAAGATTCCTGTCTAAATAGCTTAGCTTGGCTTTCTCAGCCTTCTGGAATATAGCTCCAATAAAATGTTAGAGCAACCTAATGTTTTCCACAAGAAATAGAAAACCAGTCAAATATGCCCTTGTGTAATTCCTGAAGGTAGCTTGTGCTTTTTCTTTTCTGAGCCTGTACTCAGTTCTTCTCTGCACACTGATGCTGCACCCTTATATCAACCCCATCAGAAAAATTCCCCCTGGACCTCTGGGCTGCTCTTCTCCTAGTGGCAGTCACTTCTGCTGCTGAACTTCTTATATTGATTAGTTTTAAATTATTTTTTGTTGGAAATCAAAATAATACTCTTAATTTATCTTTTACTGTATTCTGAGCACTATGTAACCAACTTTTTCTATCATTTAATCCCCATAACTAATGATGAGGTAAATATATGTTTTAAATAGTAGAGAACTAAATTTCTATGCCCAAGATCACGTGGCTGGGAAACAGCAAAGCTAAGATTATAGTCCAGTTCTAACAATAAAGGCTGAGCTCTGCAATACTATACATAATGCTCCTTTCTTATACTTTTAGCATACTCCTTTTCATTATTATAATTATTCATCTTTCTTAGCAGCTCCCAATATAATCCCACTCTGTGTAATTGTTTACTTTGCTTATACATTTATGTTATTTTATTAATTTACTTATTCGTCATTCATGTCATTAATATTATTATAGTATATCTTTGTATTTCTTTGTTACCACATCATTTTCTCTTCACTCATTCCTATCTTTTAAAATGTGTTTGTTAAATAGAATTAAAATATATTTTGAGATATAATAAATAATTTGTAAGATGCTTTTTTCTTTACTTTTTTAGTTTAGTATTTTAAAATTACATGTTGCTACAGAATTCTCTCTTTTTACTTATATACTTAAACAGAATACTTCTTGTCTACATTTGATAAATTACATTGAAACACTATAGCTTCCCTGATAAAAATCAAAATTTGAACACCTTTTAACATAAAATTTTATTTCTGGTTAAAATGACCCAGGGATTAGTATTAAAGTTATCTATGCCATTATATATAATGGCACCATAATCAGATAGGATGAAAAATAACAAGATTTTCTATAATGAAAAGGATTTCCATATGGGTAGGACTATTTGATTTTTCTCTCTAGGCTTAGTGAATTTTATGGGCTTAATCTTCCTTAGAGTGTTTAGAACACTAAAACTAGCAATCCATTTTGAACCAAACATTCAATAAATGATTAAAGATAATTCATTTGTTGTTTTACTTCGCCCCATTAAAATAAATGTCTTGGGAAAAATTAACCAAAACCTTAACATTGCATCTTTTTGTACACTGTTACAGTTAACCAAGAATTTAGTTCTCAACCCCTATAGTATTCAAAAAACTTCCATTTATCTTCAATGTGGAAGGCTAAAAGTTTCAACATTTGGGAATGAGTCAGAACTAAGATTGGCAATACAGATATGTCTTCACTACTAGAGAAGACCTCAAGATATGACACAATGGGAAGAGTTTCAGAGTTTCACATGGGTCTCAGTTTATCACTGCCTTTCTGACGTCTCCAGATTGATGAATGGCAGCACAACTAGAAGGAAAAGGAATGCTCCACTCTCTGCTTTTTATTAGCAAGAAAAAAATAGAGATATTAGCCTCGAGAAAATTTGAGTAATTGTTTCATATACACAGACTAGGAAGGCTCAAGTAGCCATAATTCTATACATGGGAAAACACAATACATAATAAAAATAAATAATAGAGACTAATGGTAAATGTACTTAGAAGAATACAGGAAAAGTGTGTACCTCAGGGGGGCTGAAAAATAACACTGATTTTTTTAGAAAAATGTATGCTTAAATTATGGCTGTTCCCACTCACTGGCTTCATCTAAGATGAAAAAAAAAATCTCGTGCAAAGGGTAGACACCTGCAATTTTATTTTTATGTAAAAATTTTGGAGGTCATTCCAGATATATTTTGTAAAAAGTAAAATAGATAATTAATTCCAACTCCTGATCATTTATTCAAATGAAGAAAGTAATACAAAATAAGAAAATTCAGTGATACTTATACACATATGTATATGTTATACATATAATATATGTATGTAATTTAGAAAGAACTATTTGAACCTATTCATTTCATTAAATCTTAATAGGTTTTTAAATAGCTTAATATTCTTCTCAAAAATAAGTATACAGCCGTGCATTTTTGAAGCAACTGAGAGAAAACATCCAATCTTTTAGTTCTAGGGACTTAGATATTTGGGAGAAAATAAGCCCGATTATACCTCCTTCACATAAATCCTTTGATCATATTCCTCTAGAGTTATAATACTTCAGACATTCATTTGAAGTTTAAAACAAGACCCAATTTACACACTATGTTTTACATTCTTTTCGGTTTCATCTACTCTTTCATATTCGATCAGATTATCCCCTTGCTAAAAAATGTTATTCATGAATCACAGGTTTGCAGTGTTAAATCTGTATAGACCAGTTAACCTGCATGGGTACAAATTGCACTGGTACTTGCACCAAATAGTTGACAAAGGAGAGTGGATGGCCACAGGAAGGGTAAATGGATGGACAAACGAGTGCCTAAGTGTGCTGGTCTCTGTATGTGAAGAGCAACTAATTTTTTTTAGCAGCATCAGGTGAAAAGGTGAACATGTAGGTGACTTAAATCAAAGAGACAATGGGCCTGTTTGGTATATGATCTGATGATGATTAACAAGTTAACAGTGTAATGAAGAAGCAGAAGGTCACTCACCTCTGTCAAGGGAATTTACACCTATGCTAGTTAGTATGGAAAAAAAATTGATGTTATGAATTTTTCAATATATCATGGTACAATAAGTAAATCACCAACTGTTCTTTCTGAACAGTTTAGCCAAATGCACTTTGGTCACCTGACTTGATTTCCTTATCAACCACTCCAGACATTTTATCTTAGACCCACAAACCTATACAGCAAAATTTTCACAGACTTTTGCCACCTTGTAATATGGAAAAAAAGAGTTGCCATATTATGGAGTGGGGGTGGGGGAGACTTATCACAGCAGCATCATAGGTAAATTCTGATTGAATCCTGTGAAGAGGAAACAGAACAGGAAGAGAGTAACAGGAGAAAGAAGTGGGTAGAACATAGTACTGAGGAAAGTAGGAAAACATGAACATGTGGAGAAAGGCCACAGAAGGTATTGTAGGGTAGGTATTTTGTTATTTATGTTAGTCTTCTGTTTAATGTATCTTAATTTCCTCTGTTATGTTGTATATGTCTGGTCCTAATTTTTGTAAAATGTCAGTAGAATGTTAAGAATTGATTGTATAAAATTATAATTTATCTTTTATTATGTTCAATGAATTGTTATATATAATGATAGTAACATTTCTTCTATATATGTATAGATTTGTTACATTGTTATGTTTTATAATATATACAGACACAAAATAAAGACTATAATGGCATCATCAAAATTTGATTACGAAGGATCATTTTCTTGCCCTTTTATTCACAAAGAGTTCAGATACTCTACCCCTGTGGTTATAGTGTTTAATGTGATTTCGTGAAGCTTTGAAAGGAAGACAAGGACATACACTGAAAGCATACTGAACTAAAAAAAAAAATGTGCTCTAGTATTGAGTGGAATATGAGGAGATAGAAATATCCCTCCAGTGTGACCATCCAGAAAAATTTTAGTAGAAGACTGCTTACCTGTGCTCACCTCATCAATGTGTAGCTCTTAAAAGAAAGGGACCAAAGTTAATTGGGTGCTCATTACTACTCTGATAGTCTCACAGCTGCATATAAGTAACCCTTTCATGTATAGACATCTAATGGTCCAGGTAAATTAATTCTTGGTGAACTGAAGAGTAAGATATGCTTTTTGGAATAAAGTTGAAGAATATATCTGACTGTCATTTTTAGTTGAGTCATGTTGTAAATTCAGCAAAAGCATTTCATTCTATAATGTGTTCAAGATACATCTCTAAACATATATAATAAAGACAGATATTGAGATTAAAATGAATTTAAAATGAATATCAAGCCATGTAAAATGAATATCAACAACTTATATATATATTTGAGAATTCTGTAGCTAAAAGGAAGAGGATAAAGAGCAGCAACAGGAGGAGAAAAGGAAGGAAGGAAGGAAGGAAGGAAGGAAGGAAGGAAGGAAGGAAGGAAGGAAAGAAGGAAGGAAGGAAGGATGGAAGGAAGGAAGGACGGACAGAAAAAAGGAAGGCAGGAAAGAAGAAAGAGTTTTTTTATGTTTGTCGTTTTTTTATCCAACCTGACATCTGTTCATTCGGGATACAGGTAGATTGAAGGAGTCCATGCCTAAGCACCTACTAAATATAATGAGATGGTTATTTCAAGATACCCACTTAGTGGAATCAAAGTGACCTCATAGGCCAGGGTCAGATAGACCATGTCCTAGTGCAGTTCTTCATTGACCTCTTCCTTTTATAGGGGTTAGGGTTTTTGATGTTCTCCTTTAAACATCAAAACTAACTGGATCACCTGAGTTTCATTTTGCTCATAGGTATTTTTAATTTGGACTTGTGCAAAAAGTCTCTATATGTAACATTTTTATTTAAGGCCTCTCTGATTCTTGAATCTAATCGTTATCTTGGACTTATCACAGAAAAGCAGTAAGTCAAGCCTGTGATTAGTCTATTTAGAGTCCCATCTCCCTGGAAAGTCCTTGTTCCCATTTGCAAAGTTAATTATTGTACTGGTTGAGGGAGCTGACTTTGAAATACTGTAAAAGTAGAAATCCAATATTTTCAAAGCCAGAAGATATTTATTAGTGATATCTGTTAAATATCTTTGAGGTGGGATGCTGAAGATAAATGCGTTTAACAATTCTACCGAAATAATGACTAGGTATTTCTCTTTTGCAGAAGCCATGAGTCAGACCAGTTATTGCATAACTTTTTCAGTTTACAATTTTTAAACATTCCTTTCAACTGACATAGCATTATAATATTAAGCACAATACCAAGTAAATATAGTGCTTTACATATTTTTTAATGTCTTTAAAAAACAGCACCTGGTTTGAATCTCAGAAAAAATAATCCTTTGTGGTAAGCGGGCAAATATTATAGCCATGTTAACTGCTTACTTCTCTTAAGTAAATTTTTCAACATCCCATAAAACTTGTAGCCAGATAAAAAGCCCATCCTCTGATTCTTTCTTTGCCTGTTCTTATAATATAAAAGTATTGTGTTAATGGAAACATTACAATTTTCCTTTGACAATTTGAACTCTTTCTGAAAGTAAATGTAATGAGAAAGATCACCTCGTTTTTGAAAGAAAGTGGTTTTGAAATATAAAAGGATGGTGTTATCAGACTAAAATCAAATGTCATTGAGAATTGGCATTTAGTTAAACTTAGAGTAAATGAAAAGTAACCTTAATCAATATGTATCAACTACTTTTGTTTTTTGTGCCCATTCAAAGTTTTTTTTAAAACAATACTAATGTGCAGTTAAAAAATTTTTTATAATTAATTCTCCATTCATATAGTTATTTGGGAGTAATGGAGAGGCCATTTTATTAGTTTAACCATGTTAAGTTTTCCTGTATCTTTTCCTCCCTACTAGGAAAAGGAAGATGACAAATCAGACACTTCAAGTTCTCAACAGCCGAAAAGCCCACAAGGTCTGAGTGACACAGGATATTCTTCAGATGGCATTTCAGGTTCACTTGGTGAAATTCCAAGTCTTATTCCAAGTGATGAAAAAGACTTGCTCAAGGGACTCAAAAAGGACTCTTTTTCACAAGAAAGCAGCCCTTCCAGCCCCTCAGATTTGGCTAAGTTAGAAAGTACAGTCCTGTCCATCTTGGAAGCCCAGGCAAGTACGCTTGTTGAAGAAAAGTCAGATAGAAAAACACAACCTCAGGAGGTTTCTCCTGAGCAGCCTACGGATCAACAGAAAGCTCAGAGTTTAACTGAAACACTGGAAACTGCAATTTCAGAAGAGAAGTTGAAAGAGAGTCAAGAAGAAAAAGATACTTTTAAAAAAGATAGCCTGCAAGGCATTCCTTCCAGAAAGGACCATAAAGAGAAGTCTGAGTTTGTAGATGACATAGCTACAAGAAGACAGCCTTATGATTCAGTCGAAGACAGTAGTGAAAGTGAAAACTCACCTGTTCCACAAAGAAAACGGAGAACCAGTGTTGGTTCATCAAGCAGTGATGAGTATAAACAGGACGATAGTCAAGGATCAGGTGAAGAGGAGGACTTTATTCGAAAACAAATAATAGAAATGAGTGCTGATGAAGATGCTTCAGGTTCTGAAGATGATGAGTTCATTAGGAATCAGCTGAAAGAAATTAGTACTAGTATTGAGAGCCAAAAGAAGGAAGAAACAAAAGGGAAAGGGAAAGTAACAGCAGGGAAACACAAGCGACTAACTCGAAAAAGTAGTACAAGCTTTGATGATGATGCAGGGAGACGCCATTCGTGGCATGATGAAGATGATGAGACATTTGATGAAAGTCCTGAACTTAAATACAGAGAAACTAAAAGTCAGGAGAGTGAAGAACTTGTAGTTGCTGGAGGAGGAGGGCTACGGAGATTTAAAACGATTGAACTCAACAGCACAATAGCAGATAAATATTCGGCAGAGTCATCACAGAAAAAAGCAGCATTGTATTTTGATGAAGAGCCAGAATTAGAAATGGAAAGCCTGACAGACTCTCCAGAAGATAGGTCAAGGGGGGAAGGATCATCCAGCCTTCATGCTTCCAGCTTCACTCCTGGCACATCTCCTACATCAGTTTCCTCACTTGATGAAGACAGTGACAGTAGCCCAAGTCACAAAAAAGGAGAGAGCAAACAGCAACGCAAAGCTCGGCACCGATCACATGGTCCTCTTTTACCTACTATTGAAGATTCTTCAGAGGAAGAAGAATTGAGAGAGGAAGAAGAATTATTAAAGGAGCAAGAAAAGCAGCGGGAATTAGAACAGCAACAAAGAAAGAGTTCTAGTAAAAAATCAAAGAAAGACAAAGATGAACTTCGAGCTCAGAGAAGGAGAGAAAGACCAAAGACACCACCTAGTAATCTCTCCCCCATCGAAGATGCATCTCCAACAGAAGAATTACGTCAGGCTGCAGAAATGGAGGAGCTCCATCGATCTTCTTGTTCTGAATATTCACCTAGCATAGAGTCAGATCCAGAGGGTTTTGAAATAAGCCCAGAAAAAATAATAGAAGTGCAAAAGGTTTATAAATTGCCCACAGCTATGTCTTTATACTCACCAACAGATGAGCATTCTATTATGCAGAAAGAAGGTGGCCAAAAGGCATTAAAAAGTGCCGAGGAGATATATGAAGAAATGATGCATAAAACCCACAAATATAAGGCTTTTCCAGCTGCAAATGAACGAGATGAAATGTTTGAAAAAGAGCCTTTGTATGGAGGGATGTTAATAGAGGATTACATTTATGAATCTTTAGTAGAGGACACATACAATGGTTCGGTAGATGGTAGTCTGCTAACAGGTCAAGAAGACGAAAATGGATTTATTCAGCAGAGAGGGAGAGAGCAAAAAATAAGACTTCCAGAACAGATTTATGATGATCCTATGCAGAAAATTACAGATCTCCAGAAAGAGTTTTATGAGTTAGAAAGCTTACATTCTGTCGTGCCTCAAGAAGACATTGTTTCAAGTTCTTATATCATCCCAGAAAGCCACGAGATAGTGGATCTGGGTAGTATGGTAACTTCTACCAGTGAAGAAAAAAAATTATTAGATGCTGATGCTGCATATGAAGAACTTATGAAGAGGCAACAGATGCAGTTAACACCTGAATCCAGTCCAACCCAGCCCCCTATCAGGGATGACATGACAGAGTCCACTGTGGACTTTGATAGGGTGCCCGATGCATCGTTGACATCAAGTATTCTTTCAGGAGCATCTCTTACAGATTCGACTAGCAGTGCAACACTCTCTATCCCAGATGTTAAAATAACCCAACATTTTTCAACAGAAGATATTGAAGATGAATATATAACTGATTATACAAGAGAAATTCAAGAGATAATTGCCCATGAATCACTGATTTTGACTTATTCTGAGCCTTCAGAAGGTGCTACATCTGTGCCACCCTCTGACACACCCTCCCTCACATCGTCTGTTTCTTCAGTTTATACCACTGATAGCTCCTCACCCATTACTACCCTGGACAGCATAACAACAGTTTATACAGAGCCAGTAGACATAGTAACTAAATTTGAAGATTCTGAGGAGATTTCTTCATCAACATATTTTCCAGGCAGCATTATAGACTATCCAGAAGAAATAAGTATATCTGTAGATCAGACTACGATACAAGATGGTAGAACTAGTACTGATCATATTGTTATTTCCTTGCCTGATATAGCTTCTTCTATCTTAGAATCTATAGAAACTGAGCCTGAGGGACTAATTGCTGACACTATTTCCACTGACTTATCTATAACTGAAAAAGACCCAGTGAAGAAAACCAAGAAGGAAACTGAGAATGGATTTATTCTGGAAGTTTTGGAAGCTTACAGAGATAAAAGGAGTGAGTCTGAGACTGAACTAACAAAAATTAGCTTATCTGAAACTGTGTTTGATCAATCACCTTCTGTAATAGCCTTTCCAATGAAGGAGCAGGTTTCAACTACACACTTTATACTGGGAGAGGTCTTTGGTCAAGCAAAACCTGCATCTCAGTTACCATCTGGCAGTCTTTCTGTTTCCTCTCTTCCAACTAAAACTCGTCCATTCCTTCGTAGTTCTTCTCTGGACACATCAGCTCAACCTCCTCCCCCGCCCCCTCCTCCTCCTCCGCCTCCTCCCCCACCCCCTCCACCTCCTCCGCCACCACTTCCTCCACCAACCTCACCTAAACCAGCCATTCATCCTAAAAAAAAGTTAAGCAGTACAGCTCCAGTGACTCTAACTACTGCAGCTACACCTCTAGCTGACACTGTTATCACTGTAGAGACCACAGGTGTTCCAAGGAGTAATGGGTTACCTGTAACAAAAATATGTACCACTGCACCACCTCCTGTTCCTCCTAAGCCATCTTCAATTCCATCTGGACTTGTATTTACACATAGACCTGAGCCAAGCAAACCTCCCATTGCCCCTAAACCAGCAGTTCCTCAGCTTCCAGTAACTACACAAAAACCAACAGATACACACCCTAAGCCAACAGGTCTACCTTTAACTTCAAATATGACATTAAATTTGGTCACTTCAGCAGATTATAAATTGCCTTCCCCTACCTCCCCACTTTCTCCTCACTCTAACAAGTCCTCACCAAGATTTTCCAAATCCCTCATGGAAACTTATGTGGTTATCACATTGCCATCTGAACCCGGGACTCCAACAGATTCTTCAGCTAGTCAAGCAATTACCAGTTGGCCCCTGGGATCACCTCCTAAAGACCTGATATCCATTGAACCAGTGTTTTCTGTAGTTCCTTCTGTGACAGCTACAGAAATTTCACATTCAACAGAAGAGAGCCTGTACATCTCAGGAGCTTTGGAGACATTCTCTGCTATTCCTGTCACAACACTATTTTCATTTGAAGCAGCCCCAACTTCAGTTACGCAGTTTTTCACAACTGAAGTGTCTAAGGCTGAGGTTTCAGCAGCCAGAAGTACAGTCCCTAGTGTTGGTCTCAGCAGCATCTCTATAACAATTCCTCCAGAGCCTCTTGCTTTAGATAACCTACATTTAGAGAAGCATCAGCATAAAGAAAATGGAAAGTTGCAACTTGCTGGTGATGCCATTGATTTGCGTACAATACCAAAAGTGGAAGTGAAAGTAACTGAAAAATGTATGGATCTTTCTGCTTCTACAATGGATGTGAAAAGGCCAACCACAACAAGTGAAGCTTATGGGAGACAAATCAGTGCTGTCCAACCCACTATTATAAATCTCAGTGCAACTTCATCAGTAGAGACTCCAATATCCCTGGTCACTGAGACAATGACTGTTGTCACGTGCACAACTAGTGCAAGTCACACCACAGGCACAGAAAGTCTAGTGGGTATAGAACATGCAACAACAGCACCACTTCAGCTTACTACATCAAAGCATATTGAGCCCCCATACAGGATACCAAGTGGCCAGGCCTTTCCTACAGGTAGGCAAGAAGCACCAATAAACTTATCTTTAGGTACTTCAGCACACGCAGTGACACTGGCTACTACAAAGCCTGTTACTGCACCTCCTGTTGGTGTCACGAATGGATGGACTGATAGCACCACATCCCAGGGGATCACTGATGGGGAAGTAGTGGATCTCAGTACAACAAAGTCTCACAGAACTGTTGTAACAATGGATGAATCTGCTTCAGGTGTGGTGACCAAAATAATAGAAGATGATGAGAAACCTGTTGATCTGACTGCAGGAAGAAGAGCTGTGTGCTGCGATGTGGTTTATAAGTTACCTTTTGGAAGGAGCTGCACAGCACAGCAGCCTGCAACTACCCTTCCAGAGGACCGTTTTGGTTATAGGGATGACCACTATCAGTACGCTCGATCGGGGCCATATGGTTATAGAGGAATTGGGGGAATGAAACCTTCCATGTCTGACACTAATCTAGCAGAAGCTGGACATTTTTTCTATAAAAGTAAGAATGCTTTTGATTATTCTGGAGAAACTGATGCAGCAGTAGATCTAACTTCAGGGAGAATTACTACAGGTCAGTATGATGTGCCAGCCGACCTTTCCTTGAAATATCATTTTGGTGTTCCTCATCTCATTTCAGGATGAAACGTCCCTTTTCCATTTTGTTACTTTTTCTCTTTCTTTGAATGTTTTAGCAACATATTTTGGAGTACATGTGCGCTTTTATACTTCATTTTTTAAATTTGTTCTGCTCAAAGCCGCCTGCATGTGCCTGCATGTTCAACATTGCTTTTATTCCACATCTAATTAGGTTAACCTGTGGATTTGCATGCAGTCCCATTCATTATTTTCATCAAGATTGAAAGTACTTTCAAACCCCAAAGCATAATTCATTCTGGGAACTGGACTATAACTGTACCCTGTATTTCAGGTGAGGTAATGGATTATTCAAGCAAGACTACAGGTTCATATCCAGAAACACGACAAGTCATTTCAGGAGTGGGGATTAGTACCCCACAGTATTCCACAACAAGAATGACTCCGCCTCCAGGATCCCAGTATGGTGTGGGGAGTGTTTTGAGGTCATCTAATGGTGTTGTCTATTCTTCAGTGGCAACTCCAGTTCCCTCCACATTTGCTATCACCACTCAACCTGGCTCCATTTTCAGCACCACAGTGAGAGATTTGTCTGGTGTGCACACAACCGATGCAATGACTTCATTATCCGCCCTGCACCAGAGCCAGCCAATGCCTAGATCATATTTCCTAACAACAGGTGCATCTGAAACAGACATTGTAGTAACTGGTATTGATATCAGTGCCAGTTTGCAAACTATTACTATGGAAACTCTTACTGCTGAGACAATAGACTCAGTTCCCACTTTAACCACAGCATCTGAAGTGTTTTCTGAAGTGGGAGATGAAAGTGCCATTTTAATTGTCCCTGAAGAAGATAAACAACAACAGCAGCTAGACTTGGAGCGTGAGCTCTTGGAACTGGAGAAAATTAAGCAACAGCGTTTTGCTGAGGAATTAGAGTGGGAACGCCAAGAAATACAAAGGTTCCGAGAACAGGAAAAGATCATGGTTCAGAAAAAGCTAGAGGAACTGCAGTCTATGAAGCAGCACCTTCTCTATCAGCAAGAAGAAGAGCGTCAAGCTCAGTTCATAATGAGGCAAGAGACATTAGCTCAGCAACAGTTACAGCTGGAGCAGATCCAACAGCTGCAGCAACAGCTTCACCAGCAGCTCGAGGAGCAGAAGATTCGCCAGATCTATCAGTATAACTACGATCCTTCAGGAACTGCTTCTCCACAAACCACTACAGAGCAGACAATGTTGGAAGGACAGTATGGTGCCCCAGAAGGTGGTCAGTTTTGGGCAACTGAAGATACAACCACCACAGCATCAGCTGTTGTGGCGATTGAAATACCACAAAGCCAAGGATGGTACACAGTTCAGTCTGATGGTGTTACTCAGTATATTGCCCCACCTGGCATCCTGAGTACTGTTTCAGAAATACCTTTAACAGATGTTGTTGTAAAAGATGAAAAACAACCCAAAAAAAGAAGTTCTGGAGCTAAAGTCCGTGGACAGTATGATGAGATAGGGGAAAATATGACAGATGATCCCCGCTGTTTTAAGAAGATAGTTGACAGTGGTGTACAGACTGATGATGAAGATGCAGCAGATCGGAGTTACGTGAGTAGGAGAAGGAGAACTAAAAAGAGTGTTGATACAAGTGTCCAAACTGATGATGAAGATCAGGATGAATGGGACATGCCTACTAGATCGAGGAGAAAGGCTCGGGTAGCAAAATACGGTGACAGCACTACAGAGGCTGAGAAGACCAAACCCCTTTCCAAAGTCTCCAGTATAGCAGTTCAAACAGTAGCAGAGATATCTGTGCAAACTGAACCGGTTGGAACCATACGAACACCTTCAATTCGGGCACGCGTGGATGCCAAGGTAGAAATAATTAAACACATTTCAGCACCTGAAAAGACTTACAAAGGGGGCAGTTTAGGATGTCAAACAGAAGCAGATTCAGACACACAGAGTTCTCAATATCTGAGTGCCACATCTCCACCCAAAGACAAGAAACGCCCAACACCTTTAGAGATCGGTTATTCATCTCACCTTCGAGCAGATTCCACACTACAGCTGGCTCCTTCCCCACCCAAATCTCCAAAGGTCCTTTATTCACCCATCTCACCACTTTCACCAGGCAAAGCCTTAGAATCAGCCTTTGTACCTTATGAAAAACCCCTCCCTGATGATATAAGTCCACAGAAAGTACTGCATCCAGATATGGCTAAAGTTCCCCCAGCAAGTCCTAACACAGCCAAGATGATGCAGCGGTCCATGTCGGACCCCAAGCCTCTGAGTCCAACAGCGGACGAAAGTTCCAGGGCTCCTTTTCAATATACCGAGGGCTACACGGTAAGAGTGATTCTTTTCAGTTAGAAGACACTGGATGAGTTGATGTTAACCATGTGTTTGCAGACTTTAAAAAGCAATAAAGCTCCTGGTACCATAGAAACTTAATACTAAATATCAGTGAGAATAATTTCATTATTAGTTTGGGGAGGGGAATAGAAATGTGTACATTCCCTTAAAAATACCACACGCCAAAAAAAAAACCTGTGAGGCAAAATCAGAAGAAAGTTTACTATTTTATGACAATGAAATTGCAAGTTTTGTTTGAATCTTGAAATCTCCTGTGTCAATTTTAGACTGTAGTTTCAGTGAATATAATAAATGTTCATATTCAATCATGGAATAAACATTGAATATAAGCAGATAAGTCAAAGGAAGACCATAAATTTAGACCTATGGATACTGGAGTTCTTAGTGGGAAGGTCCTTGGAGATCATCTAAGTAGTTCTCTTCTTCCCTCAGCCAGAATGTTTTCATAAATGGGCTTAGGACACTTTCTGATCAAAAAGAGCATGTCTAGGGTAGGTAAATGAATTCATAGTTCATTCATACTTCTTTTGTTTCTGACAACTTTCTTAATCTAACCTCAGGTAAGCCAAAGTCCTGATACTTACACAAGCAAAATAATTTTTATGTTTCTTTGAATAATTGAGATTAATAGTTATTAATTATTTAGAAATATATAAGTATGCTTCAAAGGAAAAACAACATATACAGATATGTTGGACACATTTGTGAAGATCTCTATAGCTGAGAATAAGAATAATTATCTATAAAATCAGGTGCAATCTACTTAAGAAAATCTAATATATTTCTTTAGAAGTTTATTGATAAATATGATAGTTCAATTTAAAACAAGATTTATGTTCAAATTAAAAGTTCTAATACACTGGTTTCTGAACTCTAGGTCTTCAAACCCTGAAGCTTCTAAATAGGTTTTTCTGAGACGTTGCTATATTTCCACTGACTCATCTATGTTAAACATTGGCTGTGGGCTGAAAAATATGCCATTACATATGACTATAAGTCTATTTATAGGTATACAGACATATCAATAGAAATATTAATAAATTACAAATTCACATCTAAGTTTCCTAGTTTCATAGTGACATTTTGTTATTATGTACTTTCTCAAACAGTATATCCTATAAAGTAAAACTTTTCTTTGGGGGACAGAGGTCATAACTGTTAAGTTAGGGAACCACTGGTATATTGAGATTTTATTCAATTTACAGAGAATTATTTTAGATATAGCTTTGTTTCTAGAATTAAATCTATTGTAAGAAGTGGTTTTTAACTCAGGTATACTACATTGGTATATTTACAGCTATGAGCTATAAATTCACCTGAAAAATTACTTGGGAAACTTTGAAAATGTATTTTTTTATAGTATTTTAAAGTAATAATCAAAGCTTCTGTAAATAGAAAGAGTGGGCTTTTCCAGTTGATGGATTCATCATTTACTTACTATATGTCCCTGTACCCACAATTCAAACATATTCAGTTACAGAAGAGATTTAAGTTGTCAATATTTTTTTCCTCATAATATTCACCTTAGACTTGGAAGTATGAAATGAAAGATACAGTGGGTTATATGGATTATATTACTCATTATATCAACAATGATTAACTGTCAAATCATAAAAGGAGTTGAGTAGAATTACCAAATAATACTCTGAGCCTGAAAAATCCTAGGTATATTGAGCCTTTGAGCACAGTTCAGTAGTTCCTTTTTCTAACTGGTCAAACAATACGTGTTTCAATATGGAATAATTGTATACAAATTCAAAGATACTGTTGTATTGCACACACATGAGGTAAACCGTTTTCAATACAGGCAAAGTTTTTACCATTTTTTAGATACTCTGGTTCTAAAACATCAATTTCATAATTTTTTTTTTTTTGCAAATTTCAAGACATGCTTTGAATCTGTTTTAAACTAATTTCTTAATTATAAGCATGTATTACTAAGTATTAATTGTACTGAAAAGAATAATCTTCCAAGTGATATTCACGGTGACTTTAATTTATGAACTCTAGCTCAGTAGTAAACATATTGATAATTTTCTCAGACTAATAAAGCTGAGAAAAAAAATCCCATCATTCAGTTGGCATTGAACACTTATAATACAGCATGCAAGATAAATTTTACATGATATGAGATTCTGCGGTTAAGATCTCCTCTTCCTCGAAATGTCAAGAAATGTTTCTAAGATGAGGTTCTGAAATGTGAATTTGAGGGCCTCTTTTGCACTATGAAGAGAAAAATGGAGGCCGTCCTAAATAGAAGGAACAGAATGTGCGAAGGTTCAGACTGATGAGCAGACATAAAGCAGAGGAAGAGAAAAAAGTTTACTGTAAATGAAACTGGAAAGGTAAGTAAAGAACAGGTCTCAGGGTATCTAGTTTGCCAAGTTAGAGTTTGGCCACTGGTGGCCTAGACCAAAGCCACCATCATTTTTTACTTCCACTGTGCAGTAGCCCCTAAACTCCCTATGCTCTTGTCTTCCTTGCAGTCAGTTCTTTAAACTGTTTCTAGGGTGGTTTTCTAAAATGTACACCAGATTATATCATGCATTCCAATGCTTAAACTCTCCAGTGGATTTTCATCAAATTCACAATATATTAGAAATTTCTTAACAAAGACCTATAAAATCTGGTCTTTAAAAAACTCTGGGTGCTTACCTTTTAATTACCACTATCTAGACCCATCCTGTTGATCATCTAAATTGATATTTCCTTTGCTTAAAGTGTCAATTCTACTTTATGTTTTTTATAGACATGTAAGACACTGAACACAAGTTGAAGGATATTTACCTAAGACAGTCCAGCCACAATACATTTGAGGAACAAAGCCCAGAGTAGGCTAGTGTCTTTACCATGGTTCCTTAATAAACTAAAAACCTGGTCAGAATTAGAATGTTAGACTCTGCACTTTACAGTTCTTATTCTTTATTAGTCTCTTCTGACACTTATTGAAAAAATTTTTTCTTACTGCTTCAGTACCATGCTTGGTGTCTTTTTATATTGTCATTTCCTCTGCTCTACCTAAAATTCTCATTTAAATTCCTCTCAATTAGGTTTATTCATTTCTGTTCATTCATTGCTGTTTTCTAGACACTCTAGTAAACTCTAAAGATGTGGAATGAACCAGAGAGGAAGCATTATGCCTAACCTACCACTGGGATCATTTTATTCTTCTTGCTCACAAATTATATTAGTTCGTTAAGTCTTTCCTAACCAAGTAACACAAACTGGGTAGCTTAAACAACAGAAATCGATTCTCACAGTTCTAGAGGCTAGAAGTCCAAAATCAAGGTAGCAGCAGAGCTGGCCCTTCTGAGGGCTGTTGCAGGCGTCTCTCCTAGTTTCCGCTGGCTCTAGCATTCCTTGTCTTTCAGATGACAGTTTCCCTGTGTCTATTCATATTGTCTTCTCTCACTGTCCAAATCTCCCCTCTTTATAAGGACAACAGTTCTATTGACTAGGTCCCACACTAATGACATGATCTTGATTACCTCTTAGACCTTGTGTCTAAAAGGTTTTACATTTGGAAGTACTATGGATTAGGACTCCAATGTATCTTTTTTTTTTTTTTTTGGCAGGGAGGTTGGAGATACAACTCAGCCCATAATACATATCAAAGCACTGTATTGCATTTTTTGTTTGTTCATAGGCAAATGTGGACTGTTTTTAATTTGTTTTTGTCTTTATTTTCCTACACATTTTTTTCTTAGTAACTATCTCACAAGATTTTATGGAGAGCTTTAATTATTACAAATTCTTTTTCTTCATGAAACTCCCTTCTTGGAGTTTCAAAATATTTGTCTTAATTCTGCAATTTGGAACATTTGGAATGGATTCAAATTTTATTCCATTTTCACTCTACAGGAATTCAACTATGTGGCATGAGATCCTTTAATGCCGATAGAATTTTTTGTCACAGAACTTTGGTCACATCTTTGACACAGAAATTCCAAGTCAGGGGTATATATTGTCTAATTAGTGTATCACTGACATTTGAATCCATGCTACTCCTAAGATATCTTATACATTCAATTGATTAAAATTAGTACTAATTAACAGAAACTTATAAAATAATATACACAGTGGGCATACCTGGAGCAGGGAGTTACCTGAGATCATTTTACTGAGTTATGTAATATTACCCAATGTCTGTAAGAGGTGAGTTTTATTCATTTTCCAGATCCCTTCATTGTAATATCAAAGTCACAGCCCCAAAGCCAAATTTTATATTTTACAGCATTTATGTAACCAAATAATTTTGTCTTACATCCTGCTTCCTTATATGAATATAAAAGTTTAAATCTGAGCTTTACTTTGTAGGTTGGTAAAAATAATTCTCAAATCTCCTAGTAACTTTCATATTCTGTGGAGTACATAATTCTGCTTGTCTAGAAATTTCAAATTACAATTCTCTGTAACCATTTTAGATTTACTCTTTTGGGTAATGAGTCCTCCCTTAACTGACCAGTTGAGAAAGACCCACTTTCTAACACCCTATTCTTATGCCCTTCTTGATTTTTCTCCATTTCACATAACATTATCAAAAATACTGTATTAGGTCCTTTGTAATTTTATTTATTGTCTTTCTTCCCCACTAGAATTTATGGGTGAGGATTTTTGTTTATTATGTTCACTGATATATCCCCAGTGCCTATAAAGGGTTCTCTGTAACAATAAATTAACTTGACAAATTAGTGAGTGAATAGACCTCTTTCATCCATCAAACTGCTTTCAGTTTTGACAGAGTCGGGGGATTCACTAATTGTGCACTTCCATTTAAAAACAACAACAACAAAAAATAAATATATAAAAACTTACTTTTCCTCTCTCTACTTTTTGTGTAGTTCAGTGTTACAGTTTTTCCTTTTGCTTTCTTCTCTATGTTTTTATTCCTTTTGCTGAATGGATGACACTACACTTTTCCAAATATATTTCAGTCCAGTATTTTTATGTGTATCTGAGAATTATCTCTAGCATCACGTCTACAGAATTTTTATAAATTAGAGCGCCAAAATGCCCTTTAACTTTCTTCTAAACAATGAGACTGATTACATCATTACCCCAGATGATCAATAACTTCAGGAAGTTAATGTAGCATGTTTGTGACAAAATCAGGGGAGAAAGTGACATTATTCATTGGAAGAAATAGCCTTGTGAACTCGAAGAATTTGTTTGGAGCTAGAAGGGATCTAATTTATTCCAAGATTTCACTATCTTAAAAAAAATAACATTTTAAAATTATTCCTCTATCAAAAAGGCCTATATTTCATAAATACTACATGTTTTGTTAATGATGATACATAACACTTTTTGTATTAAAATAGGCTATATTAAAATTTTATCACTTCCATAAGGTCTTAAAAATACATGAGCTGTTAAGTGTAAAGCTCCTTTGTCCTACCCTTACACTTTTTGAACAAGTTAAGAGCTTTTTTTGGTAACAGACAGACTCCTAATTAAAATCATTTTATTCTAGAGTTTAAGCCAGGGTCCTATTGCCAAGCAGATGGTATTCATGAGCTGATTTTTACCAGAATATGTTTTGCTTGACTGATTGCTGTTTTGATAGCTATTTTTAAGATTTTTGGAACTCTTTAATGTCTATTCCTGAGAGTAATTTTCATAACCTAAATTGAGAAGTTTTATTTCTGTCAATTTTATTTCTGTCAGAATATACAGATATAAGAAATATTATGCTGGCTAAGTGTGATTTGAAAAAATATTAATTAGGAGTTGTTTTTTATTACTCTCTTTGAAAAGCAATGTAAGAAATCAGTCTATTAAAACTGACTTTGATGAAATAAACTGTTTTATAATGTTGGTATTTATATATGTCATAAAGATTATTTATATATTAAAGATAGGCTTTGTAAATTATAGAAGGCTCATTCTTTATATAGCTCTTTCTTTATTACTAATATATATTTCTCATAACACTTTTATATAATTAAAACCTTACATTTTAAAATTCAGCTATTTTAAAATTGAAATAAGAAATACTATTTTAAAGTGATTTTCAAAATAAATGGCACTAAAATAATTTATCATAATTAATTATTTGGCTATGATAAAAATAAAAACAAATGTATACATATATAAAAATGTCAACGAATTTTTTAGTTGATTTCATCAGTTTAATGTTCAGTAGTTTAGTTTGCTGTTTCGTTATAATTAATAACTAAGGATTAAATTCAAAACAAAGCTTTTAAGACTGAAGGGGAAAAATCAGATTATTTGTGTTATCCTTTCCAGATATTACGTGTCAAAATATGCAAATGAGCACAATTATAAGAAACAGATGTATGTTCGTAATGTTCTGTGAAAGACCTCTGCTAAAAATGAAATACTAAATATTTGGACATGCCAGTTTAACAAACACAGGGAGTTCTGAATTAGTAGAGTATTGATTATTACTGACAGTTTAAAAACATAGACCATGATTTAACATTAATTAGCTTCTTAAGTATTTTATCATAGTAAGTTTCTTAACTATTCACTATGACTTCTAATTTGAAATCATGTAGTTTGTTACTCCCTCTACAATAAAGCTACATACATATTCTTCCAAATACTTCCCCTCCCAATACACATACATGTGCTTTTGTATATTTGCTTATATTTTAAAAATTACTAACTATTTAGGATTCTCTGTTCTGCTGATTTAGCTGTTACTGAAAAAATTAGTAAGCTAGTAACTAGTGATTCTGAAATAAAAATTTGTAAAGTTTGAGGTATATTTTGAGGTGTAAGGTATATAGTGGCATTACAATGTACTCCAATGTTACTTGACATTTTCTTATCATATTCTACATCAAAATATGCATTTATAATAGGCATATATGTGTATAATACATATAATAAACATATATACATAATATACTTAATGCTTTTATAGCCTAGTATAACTAATAAAATATTTTCATGTGCAGTTGCTTGGTTGAGATCCAAACCACTTATTTCTTGTAGGCTTTATGTTTATTTTATTCCGTAATATAAAAGATGAGGCACCTCACATCCAGGTCAATGTTCTTTTCACCCCCATACACAGCCAACACTAATTTCATTTGGATCAAATAATACTCCACTAAATAATAGGATTTTCTTGCTATTATTATTCTATGTCTTAACTTATGTGTACAGTTTGAATTAGAGCACTAGAACAAGTGTGATGAGTTAAAATGAGTCTTAAATGAATAGGCTAAATAAACTGAGGTAGTTTATCCTGAAGCTACCAACAACAAAAGGAATTTTTATCTATTTTATTTTAAGCTCAAGAACAAGTTGCAAAGGATTCAAATTAAAACAATTGAAAAAATTTAATGGTTGAAAACAATATAAGAAATCATTAAATTAAATTATAGACCTACTATCTATTTATTTTTTTTTGGTTGAAAAAATTTTATGAGCTAGCAAATAAAAGCTTAGTTTTGTGAAAAACAATAAAAAAAACTCTTAAAAGAATAAAAAATCAGTAAAAATAGAAGATTTGAAGCTAAAAGTGATTATATTCCTTATTTCTCTTTCTCCCTCCTCAAGTGAAAGATAAGCTTATGAAAAAAAATATATACAAAAATTGTTTGGGCTTTCTGATAAACCACTTTATCTACATGAATAAATTACTTGTAATAGGTTGGACCAAATTTTAATTTATCTATTAGGTAGTATATTTTAGCATAGCAGAGTCAGGGCAAGTCCTCATTGTTTTTTCTGATAAAAACTCAGCCCAGTTCAGAGATCTGAATCTCCTGGCATGGAGGCTACTTGAATGGCTTAATCATTTACTTCTTTGAACCTCAAGATGAAATCACTGCTTAAAGTACTAATTAATGCTAATCGTAGAGAGTTTTATGATACTTCATAAAAAGCTCAACAACATTAATTTTCCTTTTGACGTGAATAAATGTGCATGATTTTTTTCAGTGTGTCATGGGTATTAAAATGATAGAAATGTTTCTAACAAAACAACAATGTTATTGTATTTTTAAAACAGCTTTTTTGCTCATGGTTTCAATCAGTTCTTTCCTTTAAGCAGGAGCTGATGCCTATAAATGCTCACTCAAATACAAGATAATCAATAAGCTCAGGTTTCATTAATTATCCTTGGAAATCATGTTATCAACCATCCAATTAGGCCTCTATTCTCATGTAATTGAAAGTGTAGAATTGAAAAATGAAAAGAGAAGTTAACTTCTTAAAAAGACGTTTAGTAAAAGTATTGTCATAGTTATACAAACCCGTGAGCATTATCTTCTAGAATACTGAATATTTCTTGACAATTTAATTGTCATCTTGTATCCATTATTAATAGTATTGTCTCCTAAAGAACCAAATTGTTTGGCAGTTTATTTGGAATAAGGGTCATGGTCAAGTACTTTCCAGGGAAATTTTGTTATTGTTATTTAATTTAATCTGTTATTTAATTTAAATCATGCTCTATTTCACATGATTTGAGTTTATGAAGAAGTAATATTTTATTCACTGCAAAAGTATGTAGATGAAAACAACTCAACTATTTTAATGTCATGTTCCAAGTTTGTGTTCTAAGCCAGGGGATAATCAGTGAGAAACAAACAAAAAAATAGAGATTCCTGTGATTTTCTGATTAGGCATTTCAAGGGTCTAAAATGTAAAATACCTTTATTATCTCAAGATAATTTAGTAAAAAACTGCACCACTATTAAAATAGTCATTTTGACTTTTGATAAGTTGTTAAATCATTCCTATAATTGCTAATAATCTGATGCTTTAGAAAACACATGACATGGCAATCAATTATAACTAATATGTCATATGTAAAATTAGAAATTTACATTTTACAGCATTTGAAATAAAGTTAAAATTTGTTCTGATGAGAGATTGCCAATGAGAAAATGTTTTATAGAAGCACAAAAGTCATTACAATCTCTCTTTATAAATCAATAATTTGTTGTCAAAATGGAATAATTCACAGGCAGGCTATACTACAATATTTAGCATGCTGGAATATTGAAAAAAAATAACTGCTGAAAAGAAAATTGGGAAGATGCTTTATACTCTAAATTTACATTTATGTTTTAGAATAAGTTTTCATGTTAATTCTTGGAAAATTTTTATTAACTTCATTATTCTACTTTAGATTGCCTGCATAAACCATTGAATATATTTTCTGATAAAGGAAGGTAGTCACCTCATGGTAGCGTATTAAAACTGAAATGATTTTTTGTCCTTGAAGAAGGAATCCGCATTAGATAGTTGTTCAATAACAGTCATTATCCTAGTGCAGCAGCACCAAGTAAAAGTTAATTGAGAAAATAGATGATATCTGTGTTCATTATCCAGTGAGCTGATCTTAATTCAATTCTTGTGCTATCATATTTTCATAGTTTTTAGATTGTCAATGCTTTTAAATTATTTCCTTGTTTCTCTGTACGATTACGGGTCATCAAGCCTTCTTTCTGCCTTGCTAAAAGCATATAGGCAAAATAGGTTTTGCTGCCCCAATAAATTTTTGAAGTAGTAACTACAAAAAGTGATTTTAAACTTAGTAATAATAAATCGACATTGGGAGAATAAAAGGAAAAGGAGGTCATCAGTACCTTCAAACATTTTCTTTTCTCCTAGAAAAATAGTAAAGAAAACGTAATGTTGACTGGATCAACAAGCCAGTTAAGAGACATATCTGTATTGTAACAAAGCAACGCATCTTTTAATGAAAATGTAAAATTTAGAAATATAATGTCCCTTACTTCTAAGACCATTATCATTAGCCTCACTTTATTTTTTATATCCTCATAGTAATGTTTCACTTTACAATTGGAGTATTAAAATGTCATATTCCTTTAATCCTTTAAAGCAAATTAAGCTCTTAAAAATAGTGCTTCAATGACCATTAATGCACACATATTTGTTTGAGTGCCTAATTTCAATCCTTTTGGCTATAAATCTATGAGTGGAATTGCTAAATCATATGGTAATTTCATAATTAGCTTTTTAATGAACTGTCAAACTTTTTCCACAATAGGTGAAATATTTTACATGTTTACCAGCAATGTATGAGGATTCCACTTTCTCCATATCCTTTCCAATACTCACTATTTTCCATTTATCATTATTATTATTATTATTATTATTATTATTGTCTTAGGGGTATGAATTGGTTGCTCATTGATTTTAATTTGCAATTCACTAATGACTAATATTGAGCATCTTTTCATGTGCTTCTAAACCATTTGCATTTTTTTATTGTACTCATCTTTTTTTAAGAACTTGATAAGGTTTATTTTATCTATTATTTTAAATTAATTATTTTAATTGAAGAAATTACTTCAATTTTTTTCTCTCGTCTACCGCCCCCTTCACACCTCCATTTGTATTTCTCATTTAGAAAAATGACTGTTGAAGTCCTTTGTCTAGTTTTTAATTGGGATGTATGTCTTTTTGTTTTTGAGTTGTAAGAGTTCTTTATATATTCCGTATACTAGACTCTTATCATATATTATTTGCAAGTATTTTCCCTCATTCTCTAGATTGTCTTTTCACCTTCTATACCTGGCCTTTGATATACAAATTTTTATTTTTTATAAAGTTTAACTTGTGTATTTTTTTCTTTTGTTGTTTTTGTTTTTGGTGTCATATCTAAAAATCCATTGCCAAATTAAAGGTCACAAAGATTTATCCTTATGTTTTCTTCTAAGAGTTTTATGGTGTTAGCTCTTTTACTTAGGTTCTTGATATATTTTGAGTTAATTTTTGTATAGGGTGTGAAGTAGGTGTCTAACTTCATTTTTTTACATCTGGATACATAGCATCATTTGTTGAAGAGACTATTCTTACCCTATTGAATGATCTTGACACACTTGTCGAAAATCAATTAGCCATAGATGTAAGGATTTATTACCACACTGTCAATTTTATTCTGTTGATTTATGTCTGTCATTATGCCAGTTTCATATCGTTTTGATTACTGTAGCTACGAAGTTGTGAAATAGGGAAGTGCAGGCCCTCCATCTTTCTTTTTCTTTTTCAATATTGTTTTCGCTATTTGGGACTCTTTGAAGTTACATGTAAATTTGATGATCTGCTTTTCTACTTCTGCAAAAGAAGGCCACTGGAATTTTTATAGGAATTGTATTGAATCTGTAGATGACTTGGGTGGTATTGCCATCTTAACTTTCTAGTGTCTTCTAATCCATGAACATTGGATGTATTTCCATTTATTTAGCTCTATGTTTTTCTTTTTTAAGAAAGTTTTGTAGTGTTCAATATAAAAGTCATTCCCTTCTTTGTGAAATTATTCCTAGGTATTTTATTTATTGAACACTGGTATAAATAAAATTGTTTTTTCTTGATTTCCTTTTCAAATTGGCCACTACTGGTGTATTGAAACACAACTGACATTTTTTTGTGTTGATCTTGTACCCTGCAACTTTGCTGAATTTGTTTATTACCTGTTTCTTTGAGCTTTCTTGGTATTTAATGGGATTTGTTGGAAAAATATAGGATTATATTTTCTATATATAGAAAATATAGGATTACATCATCTGTGAATAGACTGCTCTACTTCTTCCTTTCCAATTTGGATGTCCTTTATTTATTTTTTCTTGTTTAACTTCTCTGGCTAGAACTTCTGATACAATACAGAAAAGCAGTTGTCAAAAAAAAAAAAAGGCAGTGGTAAAAATAGACTTCCTTTTCTTGTTCCTGATCTCAGGGGAAAGCTTTCAGTCTTTTACCATGAAGTCTTTCATTATTAAATATGATGTTAGCTGTGGCTTTTTAATACATGCCCTTTATGTTGATGATATTCCCTCTGTTTCTAAATTAGTGTTATTGTCATTGAAGGGTTTAGGTTTGGATCAGATGCATTCTCTGCATCAATTGAGATGCTCATAAAAGTTTTTTCTTCATTCTGTTGTTCTGTATTACACTGATTGATTTTAGTATTTTAGTATGTTAAATCACATTGCTTTCCTGGATAAATTTTGCTGTAATTTTTTAAATATGCTGTTGGATTTTGTTTACTAGTATTTTGTTGAAAAATTTTGTGTGTATCTTCATAAGTGATATTGATTTATAGTTTATTTTTTCATGGTATGTTTGTCTTACTTTGGTATCAAGGTAGTAATCTCATAAAATAAATTAGGAAATATATACTTTTCTATTTTTAAAAGTATTTGAGGAATACTGGTGTTCATTCTTCTCTCAGTGTTTGGTAGAATTCACCAGGGAAGCAATCTGATCCTGGGCTTTTTTTGTCATTGTTATTGGGAGTTTTTTGATGACTTATTCAATTTCTTTACTTATAGATCTATTCAGATTATTTTTCTTTTTTATTCAGTTTTAGTGATTGACCTGTTTCAAGGAATTTGTCTATATTAGTTTCATCTAGGTTATTTAGTTTGTCGGCATTCAGTCATTTGTAGTATTCTTTTTATAACTCTTTGTATTTATATGAGTTTGCAAGTAAATCCCCACTCTCATTTATGATTTGATTTATTTGTCAATTTTTTTGTCAGTCTAGCTAAAATTTTGTCAATTATCTTGATCAAGGAATCAACTTTTAATGTTATTAATTTTTTCTCTATTTCATTTATCTTCATTTTAATTTTAATTTTATTTTCTTCTGTTAGCTACAGGTGTAGTTCTTCTTTCTTGAGTTCCTTAGATGTCAAGTTAGGATATTGATTTGAGAATTTTATTCTTCTATAACAAATACATTAAAGCTCTTAGTTTGCTTCTGAGAACTGCTTTTGCTGCATGTCATGTTTTGATATCTTGTTTTTCTTTGTTTTTATTCATCTTAAAGTGTTTTCTCATTTCTCTCATAATTTCTTTTTGATCCATTGGTTGTTCAAAAGTGTATTGTTTGATTTTCACATACTTATGAATCTTTCAATTTCCTTTATTTATTGAATTCTAGCTTCATTCCACTGTTGTCAGAGGAAATACTTTATATGATTTCAATCTTTTAAAATTTGTTTAAATTTGTATTGTGGCCTAACATATGGTTTATCTGAAAAATATCTTAAGTGCGTGTGAGAAAAATATGTATTCTGCTATTGTTGGGTTAAGTATTTTATACATATTCTGTTAGATCTAATAGGTTTATGTTTTTTTAAGTCCCCTATTTCTAGGTTGATCTGTCTAGATGTTGTATCTGAGCTGGAGTATGGAAGATTGTCAGAGAGTAAGCAAAAAGACCACAGTGCTTTCTTACTGAACTATAGTAATCTCTTTCTTTATTAAGCGTTCTCCTATTTGCTCTAAGTTTTTTATTAGATTGCAGAGTTCCAAAAAGGTTGATTCTGTCTGTTTTTGCCAGCCTAATGCTTGATTCAGTGAAGGGTTGAAACTTGGAATTCCCCATTTTGTATTTTAAAGATGTCATTCCAATCACAGCATAGAATTTTAATTTATAAATTTGTTTCAATTCTGGCATAAGGGTAATAAAAATAATCGACAACTTATTCATTTCAGTTTTAGCTTCATGTGAAGAAGTAGTTTATTAAACACCTTTTTGTAGACCTGGATCATTCTTTAACATTCAATAAAAGTGTGGACCATATATTGTGGAGCTATTTCTTGTTTTTGTTTGTTTTGTTTTGGTTTGTTTTGTTTTGTTTTGTGGAAGGCAGCATGTATTTACATAACCATATTTTATCCTTACACTAGCAGGAATTATAATTTTAGCAATTATCATTTATCGAGTGCTTCATAGCCAAGAAATCTACTGAGTACTTGAAGCAACTAAACTCATTTTATCTTAAGGTAACAAAAGAAGTATAGGTATTTATCTTCAAATTACAGAGTCAAAAATTGAGAATAGTGATTAAGTAGTTTAAAGTCATGCTGTACAAGTAAATTGCAAAATCATGATTAAACTTGAGTTTCTGAATCCAAATCCTAAATTCTTTTTAGAATATTAGGCTTCTTCCTAGTCATTTTACGTATAGCTTTATCTACTTTTTCACCTAATGAATTATTGTTTGATTAGATGGTAAAGTCTAAAACCTTTTATTTTAGAAAAACCATTTAGCTTATAAATTTATGAACTCCTGATACCAACAAGTCATAATTTCCATTAGTTTTTTATATGGATGTTTAATAATATCCTGTGTGTCACATACCAGAGTCAGCTTTGACTCCTCGTAACCCTGTAAATAAGTGATGTCCACAACATCCTATCCTCAACAGCCCTGTTCAGCTCCTTAGACTCATGCCTATGGTTCCTTTCATGGGATTACTCTATTTCATATTTGGTCTTCCTCTTTTCCTGCTGCCTTCTATTTTTTCCATAATTATTTTCTTTTCAAAAACCCTACCTTCTCAGGATGTGCACAAAGAAGGACAACTTCAGTTCATTTTTGCCTCTATCAACATTTCAGGCTTAATTTGCTGTAGGATTTTGACAAATTTGGTCTCTGTGAATTGAAATAATTCTATTCGTATGTCAGCAACACTGGTTATTTATTTCTTCCTAATACTTTCAGGGCAGCTTTCATTTTGTTTTGTAGAATTACAGTTTCTTCTTCTTTATAGGAATCTTCTTCAAAGGTATCTGTCATCCTTTTCTCTCTTCTGTATGGATTTTCAGTTTACTGTTTCCACCTTTCCTTTATTTTTTCCTGGTCAAATAATGTGCTTCCTTTTTGGTCATTCAGCATTCTAAGTTTAGATTTGAATTTCCCTTTTACTTCATGAACCTTTTAGTAGATATCTCTTGATTTTTCTTTTATGTTGTCTTTTTTCCTATCTCCTTACATTGACTCTTGTAATAGTTCTCTTTTTCTCAATGTGGTAGTTGTTGAAAAACTGTATTCAACATTCTAACTCTGCTTTTGTCAACTTTTGCTTCTCACCTGTCTTCAACAATTTTAGTGTTTCTTCTGTCATTATCTCAATTTTTCTTTCCTTATTACTTCTGGTATTGTCTTTTCACATTCTCCCCTAATAATATTTACAGGTTCAGTCCACAGTTTGCCTGGTTCTTGGTCAGTTAAGTTTAACAATGGAAATCTATTTTTTTTATGTGGACTTTAAATCCATCATGAATGTCATTTATGTTATATTTTGACACTACAATTCTCTTAGTGCTCTAATGTTTGATAGTAACAGTTCATAGTCAGTACCACAATCTGCTCCTGGTCTTGTTCTGGCAGAGGGAATACAGCTTTCCATCTCCTGCTTTCAATTACATAGTCTATTTGATTTCTGTATTGGCCATCTGGTGAAGTTCTCATATACAGTCATCTGTTCAGTTGTTTAAAGCATGTGTTTATGATGGACAAGTTTAGCTTCATAGAAATCTACAAGCTGACCTCCTGCTTTATTTCCAATGCCAAGTCTAAACTTTCCAATGACATATGATTCTTGTTTATTTTCTACTTTTGCATTCACTCACCTATAATTATTAACATGTATTGTTTTAGTGTGTGTTCAATTGCTTCTTTAATACTTATGTAAAAGCTTTTAATTTTATCTCCTTTAGACTCTGTAGTTGGAGCATAGACTTGAGTGATGGTTGTGTTAATAGGTTTTCATAGAAGTCTGACTGATATTACTTGGTCAAACCTAACATAGTAGCCCCTAACTGCCTGTGCTACATCTTTCTTCAGTCTTAAAACCACTCCATTTCTATTAAAGAATTACTGCTGTTGTTTTCAAGAAATGCATAGTAAAATAACAATCAGTTAACAGTTTATAATAATATCTACCATTTATTATGTGCTTGCCATAGACTAGTAGTATTTTATGTCAGTGCTATCATATAGAAAAATATTTTACATATTGAAAATAATTGAATACACACACACATACATACACACACATTAGAGCACTAAAAGAATTGTAGTGTCTAAATATATATATTTATATATAATATATATTATATATTTATAGTATATAATATATATATTTATAATGTATATATTTATATATATCCAGAGGAAAACCAAGTAAACAGAGGTAGATATAAATCTAGAGATCTTGAATCAATTCCATATTAGAACACATACTTCTCGAGTAGTTCATAATTTTAAAAAAGCAATCTATATATTTTTTATTTTATAACAAGTGACAATAAACATTTTTATGCTGAAGCTGTGTACTACCACTAAATCAAATCTGTGCTACATTTATCATGACATTTTGGTTGCCAGTCTCCATAAACAATTAGATTATTTGAGGTATAATGAATAAAGTGTGAATAAATATATGTACAGCTTAATTTAATATACTAAAATGAGTTTTGCTTAGAATATTGGTCTTCTGAATGTGTGTCATTTGCCTATTTTTTTTCTAGGTTTTCAAGAAAAATAACCCAAACTAAAAAATTTCAGTCATTAGGTTTTTAAATAAAACTCATTAGTTACCTATGAGAGTCATACGGGACTTCTCAATGCCTTTGAATGGCCACTATAAAAATCTGATTATTTATGTGTGAGAACATTCTGAATAATTTTGTCCAAAGTAATTCATGAGAGTAGTTTGTAAAAATCATATTATTTCATAAGCAAAGACAACTTAGTAAGCTAACTTCTAAAAAATGTGATGCTCTTAATTGTTAATTGAGGTGAACATGTAGAATGATTTTGGAGTGGTGCTGGGCCAAATCCCCCAAATATTAATTCCAACATCTAACATATCATCATTAGAAATATATTTATCTGAGTAGTAAAGAATTCCCCATAGCAATCTATTAAAGTCTATATATTCCTAACCCAGATCAAAGTTTGAACTTTTAGAGGGAAAAAACTTCACTCAAGTATGAAGAATCACAGAGAGATCAGAGGGGTCATTTGGCCTTGGCCTTATTTTTACAAAGGACCTCAAAATTTAGACCTCTAATGTAATTTTCAAGTATTTTTATTTGTGTGTGTTCCAGAACATAATTTTTTAATGTCAACATTTAAAAAATATCACTGATAATCTTACTGGGAACATTTCTTCATTTCTTATATATCAGGAATATTTTTAAAAAATGTCAGTTGTCTGGATCTCTCTTCAGTACCAGTAAGCCTTGCATTTATTGATTTAGCCATGCATATAAGGCAAGGCTATGAGGGCTGGACACTGTTCAGGAGACAAGCTCCCCCTCTTAACCCCCCTTCCCCAAGCAAACTGTTTTCTCAAATGCTTACTCTTTCTGCAAGTAGCCAATGAGGAACATTTTAAATCATTTTCACTGAAAAATCTAACATTCTAGAAAATTGAAACTTCAGGATACATTTCGAAAGGCAAAACTTGTAACATTTTAGTTGTTCCCTTGGTGTTTAATTAATAATTTATAAATTAGCCCCATTTCTTTGAAGTACCTCAAAGACTGGTCTAGTCTTACCTGGTAAGAACTGTTAGCCAGGAAAGAAGGCTGAGACAATAACCCAGGGAGGGTCCTGCTGACTCCACAGTGAGCCATTTCTGGCTTGTGAATTAGGGTTTTACAACTGAAAATAATCCCCCAAAGACAAGGTGAAAGAAAATAGCAAAGAGGCTATTCCTGTAACATAGGTTTTCTAGGAATAACTTGTCAGAGAAGATGGACTCTCTAAAGAATGTGAAACTAAGTCATCAGGTAAACAGTCATATATTAAGATGTTCAATAATGTAGAAAAGTCAGTGAGGGATTAGTTATATACTGCTGTGTAACAAAATTACTCCAAAACTTACTTTAAAAAAATAAAAATAGAAAGGGAAACAAAACAAACCTGGAATGTTTGCTTTTCTCTCCTAGAATACATTTGCATCAACAGTGCAACCCAGCATGTTTCATCTACAGGCAGAACTATCATATCATTCCACCTGTGTACAATAAATTGATATCTCTTCATCAGAAGGCCTGCCAGATCCTGAGTGACTAACACATCTATGTGGATAATGATCTAATATCTAGTTCTATATTTCTTTATCTTCTTAAAGTCCATCTCCAGTGATCATTACTTCTGAATACTCTTCTGAGAAGATTTGTGATAAATATGAATATTCCTTTTAAATTCTAGATATGTTGAATAAAGCAGTTGCCATTCTAGAAAAAAAATCCCTTTATATTATGGGCATTATACTGAGACATACCAAAGAACCATGTGACCAGTGTATACTTTATTTCATTTACTGGAATATAGCCATCTGACTTAATGTCAGGAAAAGAAAAAGCAGTAAGAAAAGAGAGGGAAAGAGCAAGGGTGGGAAAGGAGGAGGAGGGAGATGTATACACACACACACACACACACACATCCATACACATACAAAAAATGCTCAATTTTAAAAACTTTTGAGAGAGCTTTGTAAAATACTTTATACAGATTTTAAGAAAGAAAAGAAATTAATGTTGGGATGTTTCAGAATATATGAGGCAATGAGTGTCGCACAGAGTGACATCTCTAATGCTTTTATCTAGTGAGGTAGAAACTAGTTTTCTGCTTGGCTGCCCAGCCCAAAAGCAATGACTTTCAGCAAGAAAACAAAACAAACTGGGACAAGAAGCACATTAAGGAAAAACTTAAAGATGTCTGATGAAATATTGAGTGCCATTTTCACAATATTAATTGGAGAACATTCTTGTCTTTACTACTAGACTGAGAACTGTGTTTGACTTTTAACTATGTTCTGTTACTTTGTTTTTATTCTCCTATTAATAGGGTCCTATAATTGAGTTTCTCACCTTTTTTCATTACTAGAATATTAAAACAGGAAAACTACTTTTTAAAATCATTAAACATACATTCACAAATGGTAAATTTTCACATGGCAATAATAGAAAGTCAAGACTGTTTACTGGTAAAGGTATCTATAATTTTTTAGTAATTCAATGATATTCTCATAGCAATGATGATACTGCTTATTTAGAGTTTTGATTCCTGGAAATAGTCATTATATTATTCCACAGTCTCTAGTTGAAGAAATTTGATGGCTTTATTTTGTATGTGCCAGGCTCTGTGCATATTGCAATTCCTAATGGATTTTAAATATTTTATCAGTTTTTAAAGTGTTTTTTCATGAGTGATATTATTTAGAATTTCTTTATTCACAGGTCACTCTTCTGTTTTCTTTCATGTTTCTTGTATATCTTAAAGCAGTAGGAATTATTGAACCCTGGTACTAAATATTTCATGCACTTCATCTCTATGTGGGGGAGAGGGTGGGATGGTGGGATGGTGGTTTTGGAAACACATTATTAATGATACACTACATAGGATAAAGTGTCGAATGTTTTTGTATTCAACTGCTATTTAGTCTCAAAACTATTGCTGTTGGGAGTGGGGAAGACCCCTTGAAGGCAAATTAATATTTACATAGATATTTCAGTCAATTTACAAGAAAGAACATGTAAAGGCATATTTCCCAAATTGCAGCCTTATGTATGCCTTACAGCTTCATCATCATATTTCACTCTAACTTCCCAAAGTTAAAGTAATATGCTAACCTATGTTCATATATTTTAAAGTGCCATCTTGTTTGGAGAAGAAAAACCCTAGACATTTACCTACCTCCTTAGTGCTTAAAAGATATAGCTCTTTATAGATGACATTTACACCCCAAGAAGAAGAAAAAATGGCCAGATACAGAGCAGAGAAAATAAATTCAGAAAGCCAGATACTATATATGAGTATTCTTCTTCCCAAGACAAAAACTTACTCTCATATTCAAAGTAAATGAAGGCTCTGGATAAGGAGAGTTCAAATAGGGTGGGACAAATGACCCTGAGAGCAGTATCTATCCCTCAGTTCTATATTTTATACTGCATAATTAAAGAGCAGGTACCATGTCTTACTCATTATTATAATCTCAGTATTTAGTACTGTGAACAATATGAGAGTGTCTCTTTTAGCTAAAAATGTTCTCAACTTTAAAAAAAAATGTTTTCATTAATCAGATAAACGTTTTTATTTTTGTTTTTTCTTTATTCTGTTCTAATTATTTTTTCTTAGATTATTTTTAACATGGCAAGAATTTCTTGATTTAAAATTGAACTTAGCTATCCAACTAATCTCCATAAGTGATTCTGGTGTTTAATTTCTCAAACTAAATAATTGTCCTGTCTTCTTAAAGTTATAATCTCTTTTTAATTATACCATTGATCCTTCTTTTGAACTTAGAGTACAATCAACCTTTAACAAAGAACTAGCATTTACATAAATTTTCAATCAGTCTAGCAATTCCTAACCCTCTGATTTTTCCTTAGTTATTACAGCTGAGGAAAATTTTCTAATTTTCCTCAGATTAGACTAGAAAGATTAAATTCCTGCACTGAATGGAGTAATTCTCATAGTTGTAAGCATGTATTCTTTTTTATTTTTTTCTTCTTGTTCTCTAATAAAACTATATTTTAAAAAGCCTAGTTGACTATCTCTTGAATATTAGTACATATTAATCTAGTAGGTAAAAATCATTCTACTTAATAAAGGGATTAGTTTTAGGATCAAGGCAAAGTCATCTAATGCATTCCTATCTTTATTAATTTACTCAGATTGTTACCATAGCCTCAAATGTCTCTTTTTCTTGCACCCTTTATCCTGAGTTCTCTTTTTCAAGACAGCATTCAAGTTCCAGTTTCTCTAGGAAGCTTGCTTTTTCCATTAAGACTAATGCACTTGGATATACAAATACAAGCATTCTCTTCATCAATAGATATATTAAATAACAGTAGATCGATGATATCTTCCTTAGGACATCATCTTGTGTATCTTCCTACAACCAGTGACTGTATTGCCTCACTTTCCCCTGGTGATTTTGGACAATGCATAGCAACATATTTAATTTACATTAATGGGAGAGGATATGCTGATATCATCTAGTAAGTAGAGGCCAGAGTAGCCACTAAACATCCTACAATATACTCCCACCCCCAGCATAGAATTGCCTGGTCAAAAATGTCATTAGTGACCAGGTTGAGAAACATTAATTGATGACTTATATTGATGCTGGGCCGTGAATAGCCATGGTCTGCATGTAGATCCTTGACAAATTATATGACCACTTTTCATTCTGATGGCCAAAGCCGTGTTGGTGACTATGTCATGGGACAATGTAAAATGCTTTGCTGAAGCTCTGGGAGATTGTATTTGTTGTTTCTGTGTTATCTGCACAAATTGCCATATTATCTTTGAAGAAAGTTAAATGGGGCTGTCACAATTTTCTCTTTGACAAAGCCACACTGCTGTGCCACTTGTAAGACAGTACACTGTCTTACAAGTCAATTGCCAATGATTTCACATTTACAGTTTCATGGTTTGCCCATGTATTTCACATGGTATTGGAGTTAATTTGACCTGTATGTAGTTACCAGTGTTGCCTTTTCCATCTGTAAAAAATGGAAATGGATGAATGGAGATTTTATATATATATAAATGTGTATATATATACAACTTTCAAGGTGTTTTTTTCTTTGCATAATTTATTTGCCCTTTCAATTTCTCTTTCTATTTGCAGAGAACACTCTCTGGATGTTTCCATCTCACAAGGAAAAAGTGCATCACTAGGATAAAATGAAACCAGATAATTCTTGGTGTTTCTCTGAAAGATTTTATTTCATACTATTCCCTCCACATAGAAAATATTCTTCTATTTAAGTTCCTTCCATTCTTCAAGGCCCAGGCTTACTGTTGTTTTAATCCATCTTTCCTTCTTTAAACTAAAAGTAAACCCTTCTTATTCTGGGTCCCAATATGGTGTTTATATAATCCTCTAATTCACCTTATGACTTGTTATATACATGATCTCTTAAGAGGTTATATGTTATTTATCTCTATCAAAGTATCTTTATTGGTAAATTTATATAGAATTGTACTATTTGTAAGTGAATCCACATTACCATTATTTAAAAGTAAAACACTTTCATAAAAATCTTTCCTGCTTAACTGAAAGACCAAGCTTAAAATTTCAAGATATTATCATGATGAACGTTGATTTCCAACAGCAAGTATAGCTTTTGAATATATTTATAAAATATATTTATAAATACATTCTTAAGTCTCTCTAGCAGTACAATGATTTAGAAGTATATATCTGATATTAACAAGAGCTATTTAAAAAAAGACTGAAGTAGTTTTTTCATATAACATTCTAAACAATATTTCTGATTTATGAGTTCATTGAGAACAGGGTTTAAGCTCATTTAATCTGATGCCTCTTAGCTCTGTGCTATTAGTATTTAGAACAATGCATTTTAATACTTAGCTAATACTGGAGTAAATTAGTAAATTGAATTTTACTACATTTATTATATGTACCAATCAATAAATATTTTGGTCTAGCACCTATTTTTAGCTTCAACTATTTGGGAAAAATAGGTATTCTTCTTTTCTCATCCTTAGATTGAGTTTAGATTATTTCTACATGAGATAATACACATTTATATATTTAAAGTCCTTGGGATAGTTTGTCCATATTATCTTAGCTACTATTATTTTTATTAGTAACCCTGACACCTCAGAACAAAGAGATATTTTTTCTTTTCTTTTTTCTTTCTTTTTTCTTTTTTCTTTTTTTCTTTTTCCTTTTTTTTCTTTTTCTTTTTCTTTTTTTAAAAAATAAAATACATGATATAAACTGACTCTCCTAAAAAGAATGTTGTTTAAAATAATTTTGGACAGCAAAACTTATCCTGGAGTGCATTTGCTTGTCATTACAATTACCTTTTAGGTATTGCAAATTGAAATTAGCTCTTCCAGTACCCCTTCAACCTCCATTCTATTGTTAGAATTTTCTATTCCTTTCCCTTGGTCTGCTATTTGCTGTGTGAAAATAATTTAAATTTATGTAAACAGTTATTTAGTACAGTAACTTTTTTTTAGATTCAGGGCACCAGGTCTGTCTAAAAACAACTTTTACAAAGCTAGTCTTCAAGGAAAGTCTTATTGAACACCAAGATACTTTTAGATTCTTGTCATATCTAATCATAGCCTCCAACTACATCATGATGAGCTTTCTTTTATGTATCTTTTCTAAGCAATTGTATTGGGGTTTTTCTTTGATTCTATACTCTTATATTATAATGATCAGATTAGAATTAAATACTCAGTTTAGAAGTTATTTATAGTCTTGAAATTCAGTTTTTTTTTTAATTATAAATTTCTATCACTTTAAATTCTCTATTTTATTTCTGTCTGTCCTCTAGGACAATAACTACTTTAGACTCTTCACTTATTTTAACTCATTTACTCCTTAAAGAAGCCAATAATGTAAGAATAAATATTAACCTCCTTTTACATATAAGAAAACTGAGACCCAGGGAGTTTAAGAAACTTGCTAACGGATTCACAGCTAATAAAAAGGTAGAGCCAGAATTAAAACTCTGTAGTCTGGCCTGGGAGAGTAAACTTTCAATCACTGTTATACTTCCTCTCATTTGAAAGAAATATGACTGAAACCTTGAAAAGTTTCTAAGCTTGTGACTACTTCTGTAGTCAGAGTAAAAGCTATTAAGTTGCCAAGTAGAGAACGGCAAAGCTATTTCAATTTGTGGAGACTTAGTCGTGAGCTAGGCTAACTCAATAAGTATATAGCTTCTACCAACCAGGTTTATCTCTTGCTTCTATGACACACATCCATGGCACACAAAATATTAATTAACACAAGTTATGATGTATGATTAAATATTTGTAACTCTGGAGGATAATTAGAAATCCCCAATACCTTGAATACTTCTTAGTACTTTATTGATTTTTTAATTTTTATTTTTTCAATTAGAGTTGATATTCAATTTGATTTTTATTAGTTTTAGGTGTATAGCATAGTAATTAGATATTTATATAATTTATGAAATCATCACCCCAATTGGTCTAGTACTCACCTGGCACTATAATTGGTTTTTACAATATTATTAACTATATTCCTTATGCTGTACTTCTCATCCCCATGACTATTTTATAACTACCAATTTGTACTTCCCTTCAACCCAGTACTTTATTTTAAAAAAGAAGGTTTTTTTGTTTGTTTGACTAAGCCTGCTATCTCAAATGAGGACTCAAAACAATTGATCATAAAGTTAAATTGGGAACTAATTCATGAATGTATGAGTAATAAATAATAAAAGTTGATAGCAATTTCTAGTTCACTTTATTAACCATTACTCTTAATGCAATAAATACATTTTTTGTTATTCCTCACAGTTTTATTTTTCGTGTGATTCTATTTATACTCTCATTCCAATCAGTGAATCTGGGAAATTCACTTCTTAATTTAGAACCTTTAAAATGAATCACAACAAGTTTTTATTTTACCCTTTGATTTCCTCATTCTTTCATTTAACAAATATATGCACCTCTTTAACAAATGTCTTCAGTATTTTTAAAAATTAATTTTTTAATGTATGTGTCCACCCTAAAATTTTCTTTTCATTCTATTTCCTCCATTCCATAGTTACAATCTCTGTTTTGTGTGCTTTCTCTCTGCCAGGATCAGCATTTAGTGTTACATTAATTGGTGGGTATTTTTAATCCTCATTTGATGAGATAAACAATTCTTACTCTGAAATGTCTCCATATTATGTAATGCCAGAACACTTTCTGGGTAACACAGTTAAACCTCCTTTTGTCAAACTATTTCACAGCCACAATCATGTAGTATACATGAACATTTTAAATTTTAGAATTCACATGCATATACCAGATACACCAAATGGAAGTCAAGGAAAAAGAAACAGTAATTTAAGACTCCCATTGAACAATATTATATTCAGAAAACTGAAAAGATTATTATGGAAATTTTTTTAAATAGAAGACATATCTATATTAATATTTTAGAAAATTATTAAGACAATTATTAGATTTTAGTTATTTTTTGCAAATAAACTTAAAGATTTAGAATGTGAATTTATCAAAAATCTATTTTTTCTGTATAATTAAGGGGATTTGCAAGAAAATAACATTTAATAGATGCCTATAATATGAACCAAATATTTTACATAGTTGTCTTATTTGATTTTCATGATAACTGTATGATCTAATTGGGAGTATTAGATAAAAATAAATGAATCTTGAGTTTATCATGCTAAGTGAAATAAATCAGACAGAAAAAGATGAGAACCACATGATTTCATTTATATGTAGGATGTAAAACTGAAAGCAGCAAACATGACAAACAGACTCATGGATGTGGACAGCAGATTAGTGGTTACCAAAAGGATAGGAGGGATAGGGGAGGTAGGTAAGAATGAACGGAGGTCAATTATATGGTTACAGAGGAAATTTAACTGGATGGTGAACACACAATGCAATATATATATGGTGTATTATTGAATTGAACACATGAAACATATACGATTTTATTAACCAGTGTCACCCCAATAATTTTAATAATTTTTTTAAGTTGTAGGAGAAATTGTGGAATATTTATTCCTGAATGCAAAACATTACATGTCAAAATTTGTGAGACATGGCTTAAAACAAAGGGACATTTTTATTTTAAGTACATCATTCAACTAAAGTAGCTGGGGGAAAAAAAGCAGTAAGGAAATAATAAAGATAAGTGCAAAAAAAAAAAAAAAGAATTGAGGAGGAAAGAGAAATAATATGCCAAACTTTTCCCATATGCCTATTTCCCATATTCCTAGAGATTTCTCTGCAAAGAGGAACAATCTATAATTTCAAAATTACTATATTTTAAACAATATTTATTCATTATGAATTTGCATCCAAATATTTTAAATATCACAAATACACATAAACCTCAATTGGTCTTTAGGCTACTCTTTTTGAATATGATTTCTATTCAAGAAACAATTAGGATAGATAAAGGGAGCAGAAAAGTCATAACAGAAAGCAGATAAAAAAAATCACCAAGGAAATGGATTTGGAAATATAAAAGACAATGAAAGCACAGAGTCTTGGAAAAATACTATCTAATTATTTAGACATAATTCTCATATACTTTCTATTATTTTTCTGCCCTCAGTATTTGGTGATTGAGAAAAAGGGGAAACGTAGAATCTTTGGATTATTAATAAGAAAAAATTTTGTAAAGAATAGAGTCTTTGGATTATTAATAAGAAAAAGAAAAGCAATTTGGTAAAGATTATGCAACTAGAAGGCAGAAGACCTAAGATCTAGTTGTGACTATGCTACTAAGTGCTTGGTTAACTTTGAGTACCTCAGTTTATTTAAACTATAAATAGTGAATATGTTCTCTCTTTCCTTTTGATATTCTAAAAATGTATGATTATCAAAACTAGTGATTCTTAGAATGCAAGTTTATGAAAAATTAACCAAATAAAATTGAAAATATCTGACAACTCACCAATGATATACTTTATCTAATTTTAAAAAAAAGATTTTAATGAGTTTTTATTATAGTTTCTTTTACTTCATATAGAAATTGCGAAAGCATTATGAAGAAGCTAAGGAATAATAAAGTTGAAAGAAAATAAAAAACCCAAATAGTAACAAAGATATTGAAAGATTAAATTAAATAGGAAATTAGTTCAGATTACTACTTTTTTTGTGTGGGGGAGAACACATTAACAGATTTGAGGATTTAATTTCAAAACATTTTTTGACTGGAATAGAAGTGACAGCCACTATATGGGGTAACCAAGCAGAAATGGGAAGATTGAAGCAAATGATTGAACTTAGTGGTAAATGAGCATCACCTTCAACAAATATGACTTAAATTTTATATAGTTAACACGAATACTCTAGGAATTTATTCAGTAAATAATATTATGCATATTAAATAGGATGGAAAATGAGATTTTAGAGTACCCCTAAGAGTCTGCCTAGCAATGAGTTCTGTGGTTGATTTCAAAATTCACTTCTAATGTTACCAAGTTATAATAATGACCAGTTTTAAAAAAAGGAAAAATTATTTTTCAGTTAATTTCATTTATGAATAATACCTGAAAATTATATGTAAAACATTTATTTTACAATGCTGTCATACATAAAATAGATATGAAATCATTTTTATTTAAATATAAATTATAAAGTTCTTTTATCTTTAATATTTTTCTTTGATAATAAAGTACTATATTTTGTTTGTTTAATTATAGACGAAAGGTTCTCAAACCATGACACCCTCTGGCATCCAGAAAAAAGTTAAGAGAACTCTGCCAAACCCACCTCCTGAGGAAACCTCCACAGGAACCCAGTCGACTTACAGCACAATGGGCACAGTTTCCAGGAGAAGGATCTGCAGAACCAACACAATGGCACGAGCCAAGATTCTTCAGGACATAGACAGAGAGCTTGATCTTGTGGAGAGGGAATCTGCAAAGCTTAGAAAGAAACAAGCAGAACTTGATGAGGAAGAAAAGGAGATTGATGCCAAGTTACGGTACCTGGAAATGGGAATTAACAGGAGGAAAGAGGCATTATTAAAGGAAAGAGAAAAGAGAGAGCGAGCCTACCTCCAGGGGGTAGCCGAGGATAGGGACTACATGTCTGACAGTGAGGTGAGCAGCACCAGACCAACCCGAATAGAAAGTCAGCATGGCATAGAGCGACCAAGAACTGCTCCCCAAACTGAATTCAGCCAGTTTATACCCCCACAAACCCAAACAGAATCTCAACCAGTTCCTCCTACAAGTCCTTATACACAATACCAGTACTCTTCCCCTGCTCTTCCTACCCAAGCACCCACCCCGTATACCCAACAATCCCATTTTCAGCAACAAACTTTGTACCATCAGCAAGTTTCACCTTACCAGACTCAGCCAACATTCCAAGCTGTGGCAACAATGTCCTTCACGCCTCAAGCTCAATCTACACCAACCCCACAACCTTCTTATCAGTTACCATCACAGATGATGGTGATACAACAAAAGCCACGGCAAACTACATTATATTTGGAACCCAAGATAACTTCAAACTATGAGGTTATTCGCAACCAACCCCTGATGATAGCACCTGTTTCTACTGATAACACATATGCTGTTTCCCATCTTGGTAGTAAGTACAATAGCTTAGACTTGAGAATAGGATTGGAGGAGAGAAGTAGCATGGCGAGCAGTCCAATATCAAGCATATCTGCAGATTCTTTTTATGCAGATATTGACCATCATACTCCAAGAAATTTTGTCCTAATTGATGACATTGGAGAGATTACCAAAGGAACAGCAGCATTAAGCACTGCATTTAGTCTTCATGAAAAGGATCTGTCAAAAACAGACCGTCTGCTTCGAACCACTGAAACACGGAGGTCTCAAGATGTGACGGATTTTCTAGCACCTTTACAGACTTCTTCTAGATTGCATAGTTATGTGAAAGCAGAGGAAGATCCAATGGAGGATCCTTATGAGTTAAAGCTTCTGAAGCATCAGATTAAACAGGAATTCCGCAGAGGGGCAGAGAGTTTAGATCACCTTGCTGGTCTTTCCCATTATTATCATGCTGATACGAGCTATAGACATTTTCCAAAATCTGAAAAGTACAGCATTAGTCGACTCACACTTGAAAAACAAGCAGCAAAGCAACTACCAGCAGCCATACTTTATCAAAAGCAGTCAAAGCATAAGAAATCACTAATTGACCCTAAGATATCAAAATTTTCACCTATTCAAGAAAGTAGAGACCTTGAACCTGATTATTCAAGCTATATGACTTCTAGCACTTCATCAATTGGTGGAATTTCTTCCAGAGCAAGGCTTCTTCAAGATGATATCACTTTTGGCCTCAGAAAAAATATTACAGACCAACAAAAATTTATGGGATCATCTCTTGGCACAGGACTGGGCACATTAGGAAGTACCATACGGTCAGCTCTTCAGGAGGAAGCAGATAAGCCATACAGTAGTGGCAGCAGGTCCAGACCTTCGTCCAGACCTTCTTCTGTCTATGGGCTTGATTTATCAATCAAAAGAGATTCTTCCAGCTCTTCCCTGAGACTGAAAGCTCAAGAGGCTGAAGCTCTAGATGTTTCCTTTAGTCATGCATCACCTTCTAGCAGAACTAAGCCTACCAGTTTGCCAATTAGCCAGAGTAGAGGAAGAATACCAATTGTAGCCCAGAATTCTGAAGAAGAAAGTCCACTCAGTCCTGTTGGCCAACCAATGGGAATGGCCAGGGCTGCAGCTGGACCCCTGCCACCAATATCTGCAGACACTAGGGATCAGTTTGGATCAAGTCACTCATTGCCTGAAGTTCAGCAACACATGCGAGAAGAATCACGGACTCGAGGCTATGACCGTGACATTGCATTCATCATGGATGACTTCCAACATGCCATGTCAGACAGTGAAGGTAAATTGGGCCTCAAAATACCTTGTTACTCAAACCTCAAACTCTTATTTTTCTGCATGTTTAATTTTCCTTCTCCAAGGATGTATTCTACTTTGCTTGGTGCTTCTTTTGCATGTTTATTTCAATTTTATTTCTTGTATATGGAAATTTTATCTTGTGTATAGATTTTGTAGCATGCTTCTCTTTATTTCTTTTCAGTTTATTCTTTTATTGTTTTTTTCTTGATTGTTTGCCTGATTTGTTTGGTGTCCACTTTTTCAAAAACATTATCAAATAATTGTATCAATAAAATATGGTCATCCTTTAAATCCATAGTTGGAAAGTTTTTCATTGTTTATTTTTAAAATACATTTTTAAAGTTATTGGTCAGTTTTTTCAGTTTGTGAAACTATTAAGGTTTAGAGTCATTAAGTACTATTCTGCTAGACTTCATAATAGAAAATTATTTATGTAATTTTTGTGAGATCAGTGTTTATTAATTCAGAGAATGTTCTCCTTTTGAGAATTTTTGAATAAGTCCCTGATATTAGTATAATGTAGAATTTAATAATCCTTAAATACAAGGTTTGTATTTTATTTCTCTCATTATGAGTATCACAATTGACAAGTTTGTACTTTTGCGTTACAAAGTAGAAAACTTAGCACCAAATAGGATAATGACAATAAATCTTATCAAGTATGTGTGAAGTCTTTAAATTTAAAATTGAAATTCTGTACACTGCTTTTATGAGTTTAGCTGTTTGGTGCTGAAGCCCTCCAGGTGCACCCAGTTAGACTTTTCTTTCACTTTGCTTTTTGAGTCATCCTATTTTTTTCCCTAAATTATTTTGCTAGTTATTTCATACTGAATAAATGATTTAAGGCAAGAACTTATTTAGCTAAAAAGTGGCTTATGATATTTTTGTTGTTGTTTAAATATATAGAACCATAAGGATTTTGGAAAATGATCTAGTTCAAGTCTGATTTTGAAGACAAGGAACGAGAGGTATAGGGACATAAAGTGTCTTGCTCATGAAAGAGAACTCATGACTCTGGATCTTTTAAAAAATTTTTTCCTCCTCTGTGGTTTATTTGAATGTAGGTGTGGTTTGAGTCCTAGAAATACAATATTTCTGACCAAATAAAAACATTATTATTCTATGCCTTTGGAGACTGCAAAGCACTAAGCCAACATGAATATCTCCCCTTTTAAGTCTTACATTTTTCCTGAGGACTTGCAGGAAAATATGTTTTCATGAAAGGATTTTCTTTCTACTTCTGTAACTAGACATTGACATGACTTTAGAAGTTCAATTTAAATTTGAACAAAACTAAAATAATCACTGGATTTGAAAGAGAACAAACTACTTTTCCTAGTGAAATTCCAACAGACTAGTCAATTTTCTAATTTGTTTTCTTCTCTTCTGGCTATTAGAATGACCATTTTATTGATTAAATAAAAATTAGTCAATTAAATAAAACACTCTGTGTTTTTTTTTTTTTTATTTAGCCAGTTGTTTGAATGAATCAACATAGAGTTATAATATGTGGAGTCTTTATTTTTTTCTTTACTTTTTCATAATTGACAATTTACACACATTTTATATATACAAAATGATTGCTGCAGGAGAATAAAAAGGTTCTTCAATAATTATATCAATAAGATAACAAAATAAAACAAAAACTTAACAGGTCTTTGGCATAACTGAATACCTAAAGTTTATGTGTGCATGATGACCATATATGTAATTATGTGTTTGGTTGTTATGTACTCATAATCGTTAAGGACTGTGTGAAAAATTGATTTAATAAAGTAGATGATGAGACATAATACAGCATACAAAATTATGAACTGTGTAAAGATGATATAAAAGATATAAATAATTAAAATAAATTTAGATGAAGTTAAGCAATTAAACTGTTTTAAAATTGAGCAGACAAATTTAGTCATAAAGTTCATGTTGATACAGAATTAGATAACTATAACAAATTGACTTACATATATAATATGTGTGTAAATTGTAGTGATTACTTTTAAAAGTAGTATGTTTTTAAATCTTAAATATGTTCTTTGTTTTTATATCATATTCTCATATTACTTTTCTTTTGGTAAGCAATGGCTTACTTTTCCTTCAAAATCCTGGATTGCTTGTGTAAGGGGAAAAGTAGAAAATATTTTTTTCCAATCACATAACTCATTTCTGAACTCATAAAGTATTAAGAATTTTAAAATAATTTTTAATGAACAATGCTATATCTGATTTTGAGTGTTTCTAAGGTGATTTTGAAAAATGTAAGATTTCAACAGATTGTTTAGTATCATGTAGACAAAACAAATTTAACTAAATTCAAATTGCCTGTGTGCTTACTCCAAATCCAATCTAACTCTAGGTTATAGACTATAAGATGTTTTTCAGATGTGTTCTACATGATTTAATTAATTTTGAAATAGCTCACTTAAATCATGGACTCATGCATAATTTCAGTTGCTTAATATTTATGACCATTAGGCTGAAGTCCACAACTTGATATGCATGCATGGTTGAGTAAATACAGAGCAGGAAGCCTTCCCTCTTGAGCAGATTGGAGGGAAGCCAAACTAGAACAGTCAAGTTATATTTATTTCTATAAACACAAATATTTTGTTGAAAACATTATTTCAAGGAACACTCCATGCAAAAATAAAGCAATCTATACTGTCATTTACAAATATATAGTTTAACCAATTTTTGATACTGAATAAAATTAAACTGTTCATGTAACTGTTGCCCATGAATAATGCTAGATCCAAAGAATAGCTTACTTGTATTTTACATTTAACAATTCAAGAAAATTCCAGTTAACAAAAAGGGGTGTTAATCTCTAACAATTTATTTAAACTAATTTGAAAATATTATTATTGACATGTAGATCTACTATGCCAGATCAGACAATTGCAGTTATAAACAATTAGCATTTATGTCCAACTTGCTATAAATGGTGAAGACAGAATTTGATATAAGACCACAGTCATTAAACCTGGTTCTTCTTGGTGGGTCTATAAATTCCTATGCAAAGCATGATAGATATCTTAGTTACATGTAGAGTTACTATAACAAATAACAAAGTATGTAATAAGAAATGGAAATAAATTAACAAAATTTGGTCAAGTTGAGATTCTGCCCTATTTGTATAGACACAGCCAAGGAAACATGTTTTAAATACCTGTATTTCAAATGCAGTTAGCAGAGTTATATATTCAAGTGAAATCATTTACTACATTATTCGAGATATTCATTTATTAAAATAAGTATAGATTTTGCTTTTCATGAGAAATACATTATAAATATATTTAAGAAGTAAGATAAAATAATCATGTGGTTCAGATAATCTAACCCATTTTTAGAGACTGATAATTTGTATTTACTTATCAAATTTCTATTACATTAAATTTTTTCATAATTTAGCCACTTCATGTCAAATTAAAGCTATAAAAAATAATAAATATCTAGTAGATTGTGAGAAAAGATTGTGTAACTATTAACGAGGTTTAAGGGATAAACTAATTTTAAATGTGTGCATATTAAAATTAAGATATTTAACTTCTTTCTCTGGTTGATGACTAATTTTTTATGTTTCATTAATTTTCCAAATATTTATTGAATGTTATGGCATTTGCAAGGCATTGTTTTTAGTGCTGAGGGATAAAAAAAAAAAAGAAGATATGAGCCTTGCCTTCAAGCAGCTTAGACTCTAATAGGGGATATCAGACAAGCACATATACAATCACAAATGAGGTATGTACCACTGTATTTTCTCAAATCTAAGACTGACTAAATTATGGCACATTATTTATCATTTCGTTTATTGGGAAGAAATGCTGTGATTAATCAGCAACGCTGACCAAGCTCACAGGAGGTAGAGGTAAGTAGTGGTGTATATACTCTGGGTTTGCCAATCCTGCCATCCAAAAAATAATGAAAATTTTCTTAAAAAAATAGTCTTGAAAGTTTCGTAATATAAGACAATCAGGGATATATACATAAAAAGAAAACACTAATGTGATAGAGAGAACTCAATATTGTGGCATTATAGAAGCTAGACTGTCCAGAGAGCATATAGGTTAATAGCATTGTCAACAAATATTTCAGAATAAACAATTGAGAAGGCTGCTCCATCTGCCATTTGGGAAGCAGCGTTGTATTTCCAGAGCCTATTAATTAGAGACATTTACACAAAGAATAAAACTTTATATAAAGTCAAATTATGCATATTATGTAAAATAGGATTTTAAGTCACTAAATAATAGCATTGAAAAACCTTGGAACTACTGAGGCCTGAATGAATGAAAAATTTTAAGTAATAATTGTGTACTTAAATATGGTTGCATTTTCAAAAAAGTATTTTAAGATATCAAGTTTTGTCACATTATAGGTACAAAAAGCAATCAACTCTTCAACTTAATTCTTAATACTGTGATCTCACAGAAAATAATTGTTCAATCTTTAATAAAAATTTCTAAATGATATATTTTAATATTAGGTTACCAGGTGATTATGACATGCATGTTCCTAGCAATAATATTTGGAATCCTCTTAGAAATAAATGTTTTATTTTTTTAATGAATGTCATAGAAATGTCATGTGTTCAAAAGATACTTGATGTTCAAAACCAGAAGCCACATACCTATTTCTACTGGATAGTGAGAAAGTGACAGAATTTTCTGTACTCAAGGGATACATTTTCCTTAGACTTTAGGAATGGGTGTTGGGGAGAGGTGAGGAGGTGGGAACTAATTGAGGTGGGATAGAATGACTTCTGAGAAATATTTACTTACTTTTTATTTATTTGTTTGTTTGTTTGTTTGTTTCAATCACTATCTAAATTTCTTTTTTCTCCTGATTTTTTTTTTCTTTTGCTCTGAGAATTTGAACAGATGTGCACATCATTTTTTCTAGGTTATTCCATGGTAAAATTTTTTAAACATAATATTGGAAGTGATTTTCTTCATTTAAGTTTGAAATGTATAAATGGTTAATAAGCCTGGAGCATGTTGGTGCTTTAGAACATCTGCTGCCCTCTATTAGTTATATTAGTTGGGATTGCAATATTTGATATTCTCTTGGTCTCCAAAGCCTATCACCTGCGTCGTGAAGAAACAGATTGGTTTGACAAACCCAGGGAGTCTCGTTTGGAAAATGGACATGGTCTGGATCGAAAACTGCCAGAAAGATTGGTCCACTCTAGACCTCTCAGTCAACACCAAGAGCAAGTAAGTACTATATTGAGCAATCTCTTTTAGATTTATAATCACCTCTCCAAAAAAAATTCGTGCTAGAATGGTCTCAATTATCCTAAAATGCATGGGATTTTTGTCAGTTAAGTTCAAAACCTTTTTTTAGTAACTTACAGTAGTGAGTACCTTACAATCAGTCATGACTGATTGACGTTGCAGCATAGCTATGATGCTTCTACCAGGCAATTTGTGCTTCATTCCTCCAACAAGTAAAGTTAGTACAACATACCCAACACTGCTACATAATAAAGCTTCTGAAGAGCTTACAGAATATTGGGTGAAATAGATTTGAGTAATTCCAATGCTCTCCAATAACAGTGTGTTCTGGTATTAGAATATCAAATAAGAGGATGACAAAACCAAGTCAGCTGGACATAGGGAAGTCTTCATCTGGGAAAAGAGGGAAACACATCTTTGAGTCTATTAAACAAAAGTGTTTGTTCTATATTCATTTTTAGATTTTATCAGAACTCATATAAAGTAGGTATTCTAAATTAATATCTATTTATAGATGAAGAAAATGAAACAGATACATTTCACAATTAGATAAATATGACCAGAATTGTCTTATTTGCTTTAGAAAAGATGAGATGTTTGAGTTGAATTTTGAAAGATACATAGGAGATCAATAGTTGGATAAATCAAAGAAGATTTCTCTGGTAAGCCAAATGGCCTTAAATAATTGTCTTAAAAAATCAGATGTTTGCAGGCTGTGTACTCATAATCATTAAAGTACTCACAAAAGAGATAGTTGATTTATTTTACATACATTAACTCCTAAATCATCTTGCTTGGTTACTGATTCATTGATATAAAAGACAACATATTTTAACAAAGAAGAATCATATGAACTTACTATAATTGATTAAACTGTTTGTCATATTAAAGTATAAAAGAAAAGACTTTTACACATATAAGTACTGACTAAAAGATAATATTTATTATACTCTTAGATTTGATTTCTTCCTAAGCAATTTTAGATTTTATGGACAAATTTCTAACTGTTAAATTGAATTTTCTTTTCTCAAAATTTTGTTGTTTTGTTTTCTATATGTTATTACATTTTCTAGAAATTTTGGGATTCTTCTCTATACATTATAAATATTTTCTATTTAGTTTTTGGTGTCTTTAATAAGTTTTTGGTTTAAAATTGTGTTTACCCCTATATACATGTTGGTAAATTCCATTTCTTTGTATTTCATTTTAAAGTATCAAACTATTGAATTATACTTTTATTTAGCCTATCTTATTATTCTTAAAATTGTATTTATTAGTTGAATTTCAACCTTATCAAATATATCTGGGTGGGGAGTAAAAAACTTAATGAAATCATCCCTAACATGTTTTTAAAGTATAAATTTAACTTTTTATCTACAATTACTAAAATAATAAATTTGTAAGCTGAAAATAACTTTCTTGAATAACTTTTTGAATATATTTTATAAGAATCTCTCTATAAGACTTATTATATCTTACCTACCTCATGTGTTTCTTTGAAGTTTAGCATTTCTTACAAACCTAGATCAAGTCACTGAAATCACAGTTTTTTAAATGTAATCCTAATAAGATGAAATATATAAACTGGAATGCTAAAAAAGAATGACTATCATACAGTTATTTCCCAACACTACTATTTTCATGGATACTCAGAAGAGTCTTGTCTAACTAATTTATCCAACTAATATTTTTTGAGGATACATTTTAAAGTAATCTGTCTACCTCAAAAAAATATTTTATAAATTCTATTGTGTATATGTATGTTAATATCCCTAATGATACTTTTTTCTAATTTTCTGTAACTAACATCTACAGATTTATGGTTTTGATCTGCTAAAGATATAGTACATCATATTTAAACAGTATAATTAGATACCAATATCATAACAAAATTAAGGAGAAAGGGTATATTTAAGAATCATTTAATGAATTTCTTGCTGTTTTTAATAAAGTAGAAAATGTGAAGATCCTTTTTGAACAGTACATAGGTAAATGTAATAAAGTAATGTGTATTTTCTTCTTAAAGTTATTTTTTACATTTTTTATAATTTTTTACATTTTCAATTTGATATCTAACATACAGACAACTATGTACACACATTATCAAAACTGCAAATATATAGAATTATAAATTAGTTATAAAGTGAAAAACCATGTAACTACCACACAGACCAAGAAAGGGAAATGGCTAGCTCCCCAAAACTCCCATGTACCCCTTCCAGATTGTAATTCTTAAGCCCCCCCCCCCAAAAAAAAAAACAAATATGCTGTTTTTTGTAACAATGATTTCTTTGTTTTTCTTTATAATTTTTTCCTCAATAGAAGCTATATAGAAGACAACCTACATTTTGATTACATTTATTTAAAGTCAGAATTTATGCCTTTTGCATTGATAATTATCTTCAACTACTCTTTTCCTCATTAACTCATCATAACTATACTTTGGTCTAGAGAGAATAGCAAAATAGCATTCTTATTTTACTTTTTTGCATCTCTAATTATAAAAAGGTAATATTGAGCTCTTGGTAACTATAAGCCCAGATGCTTTTATTTGAAAATGTATGCATAACAAGAATTTATGCTCATAACATGCTCTGAAGGCAAAAGTAATAAAACCAAATTGACTAATGCAAACAGTAATTTATCTGCTTTTAAAAATATTTTATCTACCACATGCACTAGAGACATAGAAGATTTTTTCTGAAATTTTTATTAGACTCTATATTAACTATACAAATAAACCAAATATGCAAATTCATATGTTTTCTTTCTAATATAAACATACACACACACACACACACACACACACACACACACACACACACACATTCATTCAGTGGAAATTCAACTCTGCTTTGTGAATTGAACAGATAAGCTGACCCCTTTCTTTTTTTTTCCTTCAGCCACTTCATCTATAAGTAGGACTAATACCCTTCACAGGGTGGTTATAAAGGTCTATATTTCTTGACTAGGACAAAACACCTCTACTTCCTGCACTAATACCCACACCTTCTGTAATTCTCATGTACCTACTGCATTGAGGTACATTAAGCTCCTCTGCAAGAGCCACTCTTTATCTTTATTTTGAGTTTCTAAGTGTCTTGTTTCCTCTACCTGAGTGTTCTCTTTCCTCTCTTCTGTTGGTTAAATCTACACATCATATAGGTCTCTATATCCACATGCCCCATCTTACAAGAAGCTTTCCCTGACATAACCACTACCACCTCCCACAAATCTGAGGCATGTGTTCTTCCATTGCATTGTGCTTCAATAGCACTACATGCATGATGTCACAGCTTTGAGTCCTAGAGAGCAGAGATTCCCTATTTCATCCACCACAGTATATATACAGTGCCTAGCACAGTGGTGGAAACCTCAGAAGGGCACTCTCTATCCTGCATATAGCATGCATGGTTTTTAAGTGCAGGGAAGGATGGATGTCTGTATAAACAAAAGGTACATTAACACAAGTGTTATAATTTCATACGTACGAAGGTTTAATTTATGAAAATAATTCCTTTTGAAGTATTATAAGTAGGGAAGAAGAAGAATTCTCTTTTTGGGAGGCATAAAGGAGATAGTTCTCTCACTGCAGAATCACCAAAAGACAATGATATCTGAGACCAGCCTCTTGGGGAGACATATGGGACACTACTTGACATTAGTCCTATCCTCTGACCATGCATCCACTCTTATTTGTCAGATGCACACCTACCATGAACCCAATCTACTGGAGAACTCTCAATACTTTCCTGCGATGCTTAGGAAAAAGCCAAGATCCAATTAGTTTATACACGAGAGAGAGATATCTCCTCTTTATGAAGATTCTTGGCCACATTGATAGCATTTATGGCAGGTTAATGTTTGACTTATTAGGTAAATTGATGAAGCTTGTTGTAGATGTTGTAGACAGTCTTTGAAACTACAGGAGATTCCATAGATGTTCTGAAAGCACCATTCATGGGATAAAGATGTTTAACATCCATCTACTAGCACTAACATAGGTACAAATTAAAATACAATACTGGCTCGCTGGTAAAACAATGATGAAAAATTTGGGAACCTTACTATTCTTCTAGACTGTGCAATAACACTATGTGATTATATTCACTTCTTGTGATTATATTCACTTCTCCCTAGTCTGGAGAATGGAGAGAATAGCAAAAGGCAAAATTGTGTTTTCATAGTTTATTTTTGGCCAAGTGGGGAAAAAATGACTTTTTAAAATTATTGTTATATAATACATGAAATTAGAAGATATGTGAAATAAAATGAAATAACATCCATCAATTAAATTTCCTACAGTATTAAAAAATTGTTATGTTTAAGAATTGTAGAATTTTCAATGCACATGGTTTAATTTTTAGTAAAAAAAAAAATAAAGCTCTTTAAGTGCAAATTAAGGGAAGGAGGAAGGAAAGAAGAGGAAGAAGGGAAATAGAAAAAAGAGAAAAGATAAAGGGATGGAAAGTAAGTATGGTACTGGAGAGAAAGTAAGAGAAAGGAGAAGGTGAGAGATAGAGCAACAGAGGGATACAAAGTCAGAACAGGAAGTGAGAGAGGAAGAAAGAAGAAAAATGTACACTTTTGTTATAAATATAAATGAGGTTTTCAGTGGCTTGCAAAGTTAGCATGAGTAAAAATTATCTAGATTTACTGATTATATTGACCATAATATTTTTATAATATTAAAAACAGTATTTCAGTTTTACTTTTCAGTAGTCATATAATACTTCTGGACTTAAATGGATTCTGCTGTTTGGGGAGTGTTTCATATTCATCAGATACTTGATTAAGGTTATTCTTTCTTGTCAAGAATAAAATCTAAAGGCTGTAATTTAAGCTTGCATTTTTAATATGTATTTTACTTTTAATATATAGAATTCTAACATCTGGATTGACAAAGATATGTTAAAACCATATGAGTATTCCAAGGAATCTTTGAACAAATATACATATACTTGGCTTCAAATGCTATTTAATATTTTGGTTTAGTATTCTCACACACTTCTTAAACATATTCTGAATTGGGTAGTATTAAATGTTTCTTTACTAAACTTTATTTCATTTGTAATTTTAGTCAAAATTTTCCTAAAGTGATAGATACAAGATTCCATACTAATAAAATCCTATTACTATGGATACTACTAAATATTTTACTATTTCTATGTTTCATTATTTTACAAACCTTATTTAAAAGCAAAGTTCCATAAAATATAAAGCAAAAGTTTGCATTCACTAATTAATTTTTGCTTCAGAAATCTTATTTCACCAGGTGGAAACAGAGATAATGCAGGTTATAGTATTCTCATATTCATTGCATAATACTGAGAATTAAAATCACATATATGCAACAGTAGCTTTAAGTGTTACTTCCTCTTCCCCAAGTAAAATCAACAATAAATGTGAAATAACACCATCGGTAACACCACCTTGAATACAAATAAGGCTTCAGAAGGTATTAGAATGAGCACGGACTGTGTTTATTTATACAGAATTATCTCAGCATCCAGTGTACATTGAAACTTCTAGTAAATGTGCTCAGCAAAAGCACAATTCTGCAATGAAAACAAAGCTACATAAACATAAAAGGATTCTATCATAGTGATAGAGATGTGGATTATGAGAATCTCCTCTTGCTTTTCTAACACCACTTGTTGCTGAAAATTAAAAATGCTTTTTCATTTCTAGGCTGTCCAGAACAAAATCAGCAGCTGTCAGTTTTCCAAATATATTCTCCATCGAGTCAATGTTGACTCGATGCTACTATAGTAACAGATATTCTTTAGAACGTGTTGCATGTGCTCATTAATTTTCTAACCACAACAAATCAGTTTGAAAGAAAAACTGGTTATAAGTGTGAAGACCATAATGAACTCAGAAAACAATAATATGATTACATATTGTACGATGCTTAAATGGTGATCATTTGAGAATCTTCTAATATATATTTATTGATTGACTCAATGTGCTTTTAAAAAGTCCAGTTATATATATGTATTATACTTTAAGTGTCTTTAACTTTGATTTTTCACCTTATCAAATGTATGTCTTAGATTATACAGATGAACGGGAAGACCGTGCATTACATCTTTCCTCATGCAAGGATAAAAATAACGAGAGACTCTAAAGATCACACAGTTTCAGGTAAAGAAAATCAAATAATCTAGTTCTTTTTATTTTAATTTAGATATATATATTTGGAGTTCAGTTTGGATGACTGATTAAATTTTAGAAAATACTTTTCATCAAAAATTGTTATTTTGGAAAATTTCAAAAAATAAGCAAGCTTTACATTTGAACATAAAATGCATGATCCTTAATATGACAAATTACTAAATAGTACATATTTAAATCATTCTGCTCATTAACTGTGTTTTTAAAAATGTACATGGCATTATAATACTCTATAATTATTGCTCTATTGAGTTATATAGTCACTGGTTTTAGAGCTATAAAATATTCTCACAAAGAAAGTAAAAAACTATCTTGGATTCTTCTAAGGAATAAATTCCCCTATACCTTATCAATTTTAAACATTATCAATTATGCTAAGTTTTTGTTTACTTGCTTATTTGTGTCCTTCTGTAGACCAAAGCTTACAATGTAATTTTTAAAGTTTTTATTTTGAAATAATTTTGGACTTCAAGAAAAATTTTGAATTCCCAGAAGATAGTACAGTCAGTTCTTTTGCCTACCCCTTTCCCAATTTCCTTAATGTCATATGTATCCACATTACAGTGTTCAAAACCAAGAAGTTAACATCAATACGATACTATTAAAATATCTACAGGTGATAACCTAATTTTGAGTTTATCCACTAACCCACTAAATCTTTCTTTTTCTGGTCTGGGATTCAATCCAGATCTTATACTTCATTTAGTTGTCATGCCTCCTTTGTCTTCAGTGTGATAGTTTCTCAGTCTTCCTTTGTCTTTCATGACTTTGATGCTTTTGAAAGATAATGGACTTTTTATATTACAAATAAAAAATCTATTATTTAAATTTTAAGATAAAATGGAAATTTCACCAAAGTTAATGAATTTTTAAAATATAAATAGTACCTAGTTTCACTCAAGTATAATCTTTGTGTTTCATAAGCACTGTGTATCAACAGAAAATATTTATAACTATACAAGTTTATAGATAGATAGATAGATAGATAGATAGATAGATAGATAGATAGATAGATAGAAAGATAGATAGATAAATAGATTAGATGATAGGTACATAGATTAGATGATGGATGGATGGATGGATGGATGGATGGATGGATGGATGGATGGATAGATAGATAAATGGATAGATAGATATAGATAGATGATAGATAGATAGATAGATAGATAGATAGATAGATAGATAGATAAATGATAGATAGATAGATAGATAGATAGATAGATAGATAGATAGATAGAAATAGATAGATGGATGGATAGATGGGTGGTATACCAACATGGTATATGTGCTGGAGGTTTTTTTTTTTAAGGGCTAATATAACAAAGAACTAAAAGAGATATTTCTTTAGCATATTTGCTATTGTTCTTTGCAGATTTTAGACCGTAGAACATGTGGATGTGGAATAGCTTTTGCTTTGAGCAATTTTTCTTTCTTTATTTTCATAGAGAATGAATCGATTAGGAGTTTAATGTTCTTTCCCATTTAAGATTGGGTAATTTGTCTTCTGCCAGAGACAGATAATTCAACCTTTTATAGTTTTATCACATGCAGACTGTATTTTAAGTACTGATGAAAATTCCAGGGGTGAATCTTAAACTCTTTTTGTTGAAATAATTACATGCTACAAACTATTTCAATTTCCTCCAGCTCATAAGGCAAAACAACATAATACTTTCTAGCAATGCCAGAAATTATTATTGTTTTTACAACAGAAATCTTTAAACCATTTTTACTAAATCAAGACTGTGTGTCAGTGTATCAAATTTTAGCTGTATTATATTTATACTGTAGTAATTATTTCCTCAACCTTATAATTATTTTTTCCACTCATTATTTTAATTTTCTTTTACTACAATGAAGAAAATGTTTTAAAATATAATAACAGAAATAAGAGCTGTTGACTTATTTTAAGTATTCTAGTATGAAAACTAAATTCAGTTTTCTCAGTATATAGATTTTGCAGAAAGAGAAATGAGGATTATTATTTTAATTAATAAATTCACTAGTAATATACTATATCATCTCTCTACACATCCCCTTTTTTGATATTTGCCTAAAATAATAAAACATCTCTCTGTTATATTTACCCTGCATCGATTACTATGAATATTTTTTAATGTGTCCTTAAATTGCATGATTTCATACTCAATTAAATGTTTTGAAATAATGTGTATTGTTTTTAGATAAGTCTTCAGTACCTTAAAGGGATTTACATACATGCATATGAAAAATCAGAGCCAGAAATTACAATCTTTGACAGTGTCTAGAAGTGCTAAGCTAGTGACTGAGAATCCCTGGCAGAGAGCATTTATGCTCCTGGCTAATCTCTATATCATTTGCCAATCATCTAAAAGCTTAGTTTGAGAGACTAAAGATTTATTGCTCTTAAGGATTTCCTGTTATTTCTTGCTGTAATTACCATTTTTATATTAATGTTTTTAATAAAAATTAAGAGTATATCTTTTATAGGTACATACTAAGATATTTACAAATACAATAACACCTTGTCTGGAATTCACTTCAAAATTAGCTTTGTGTAGAATGGTGGAGAAATAGATGAAACAAAATTGGCCATAATTTGATCACTCTTGGAGCTGAAAGATTAACCACACAGGGTTTTAATAATAGTCTTGTCATTACTTTTTTTATACATATAACATTTTTTTATTTATTAAATAAGATTTTTATTTTCATAGACTTTCTGCTGAGTTTTTTTTTTTATGGTGACTTTGGTTAAGTTTCTTCTGTATACTTTAACAGTAGGACATATATACACTGTGAACATACACTGTGTGTTCACCTCCCATAGTTAGATTTCTTTCTGTCACCACATATAACATTTTTCATAGTAAAAAATTTTAAACTCTTGTTTGTTTCTCATGTTTAAAAACAAAGAGCAGAGTCCAACAGCTTTATCAATAGTGAAAAAGCTGTTCAAGCTAATAATTTAACTGCTTTTGTAAAACAAGATAAGGACATAAGCAAGGAAAGAGGAAAGAATAAAATGTAGTATATCTGCTCTCTCAAACAAAGAGAGAAATGGTTATTAGTGAATTTTCATTTTTGTTACATAAACCCATTGAAAGTAAAAATATTGTAATAAGTCATTCTAACTGGTATAGCATTAAAATATTTTATAAGAATTATATATAACTAGCATACCTCACACAAAAAAAAAGAAAAACATTTTCATTTATTGGAAGCAAAAATAATTTCAAAATAAGAGACAAGAATAGAAAATATTTCTTGTCTTTTTTTGTTTTTGTGTTTTGTTTTTTGTTTTGTTTTGTTTTGTTTTGTTTTGTTTTTATTGTTTCTCCTGTGTGATTCTCAAAGTAAGAGCAGAGAACCTTTATGGTTCTTTCAAGGGGTCCAAAAATACAAAACTATTTTCATAATAATACTAACGCAGCATTTTCCTTTTGCACGCTCATTTTCTTGTGAATGTACAGTAGAGTTCTTCAAAGGTTGATAGTCTACAGAGCAGATATGAAAATTCAGCTGTCTTCATTTAGCTCAATATTAGGCAGATTTGCAATAATGTGACCAAAGCCGCCCTTCTCATAAATGTTTAAAAATTTTTTTAAATGCAATATTTTATTTTAAAGTGTGATTTAACATGTAAAGAATTTATTATTTAAATTTTGTTATTTAATAAATATTTTAAATTTTTAATTTTAATTTATAATACAGAAAATATATATAGCTGTAACCCATATAAATGAAAGCTCTTTGAGATGCTCAGTATATTAAAAAAATATAAGTGGTTCCTTGAAACCAAAATGTTTGAGAACCACTGCTCTAAATATATTTATAGAAAGTTAAAAATATATATATAAATAAGCTCTTTTTCTTCCTATAAAAAAACTTATACAACGTAAAATATATTTCATAACTGTTTTTATTACTTATATTGGATATATTTAAAATTTTTTCATTCCTTAATAAGTATTAAACACCCATCGTGTGATTTGCATTGTGTTGCTTACTAGATTAATAGAATAAGTACAACAAAGACTCTCATCTTCAACTTACTCATAATTTAGTAGAAGACTCTGAGATGCAAGTATTTATTACAATAAAATTTTAGAAACAATGGAATTTATAAAATTTTATTATTCATACCCATACATACTTATGTGTTGTACTCATATATACATATGCACCATTATTTATATTTTTGTGATGTAGACAAAGAGAAATATATGCATATGATCTATTAAATAGTCCACGATTTTTAGAAAATGCATCTTTTTACTTTTAACTATAAATTTCAAAGATGTAGTTATACGTGCTGATCAGCAACTGTACATTGGTTTTGAAAGTCTTTATTCAGCCAAGCACAAGGTGGCAAAATGGAGAAAATAGGTAATGAGTTTTAGAATCAGAAAGACCTGAGTTGGAGTTCAGCCCCATTACTTATTTAAATTTTGAGAATAAGTTTGCTTCTCTAAAATAAGACTAGCTCTATATGTCTCAAATAATTGCAAGTGAATTGAATGCATAATTTTGTACTTACTATACACTTAACAAATGTTATTTCCCCTTCTCTTAGGGAGAAATTATCAGAAAAAAAATAAAATATAAAGCTCAAGAAATGAGTCTCTTTTACTTAGATTTCAGTCTTATAGCTTTAGAAACACAGCTGTTTGAAACAAGCCAAATAAATTCTTCTGATTTTAAAAAAGATACTTGCTTATGTATAGTTCCATAAAGGACTGGCTACATCTGCAAGGCTAGAAAAATGAATTAGTAAGTGTAATAGAGAAGAACATTAAAAATGTTTAGGTTCAAAAGATAGCAATGTCTTCTATGATGAATGAGGTGGCTCATTTTCTGTTTCTTATTAGTGCACTACTTTCATGGGCTTTTAGGAGTGGGAGACAAATGTAACAGATCTCATTTGATCTAGTTGATAGCAATACCAAATGTGGATAGCTCTTTTTATTATAATTTTAACAGCTTTAATGATGTATACTGTATATATCATAAATACATACAACATAAGTGTACAGATCAATGACTTTTAGTAAATTTATGAAGTTGTGCAACCATCACCACAATCTAAAACATTGTTTTAGAACATTTCAATCATTACGAAGTTTCCTTGAGCCTGCTAAGCAATATTTACTTCCAATGCTCTTCTTCTATCCACAGGTGAGAGATTTACTTTTTGTCTCTGTAAGTTTGCCTTGGCAGTTTATTTAAATTTAATCATGCAGATGAAGTTTTGGTTTCTGGATCCTTTCACTTATTAACAATTTTGAGTTTTATCTATTTTGTAGCATGTTTTTTTTATTGCCAAATAGTAGTCTATTGTTTGGATATTTTCCATTAGATTTTTTGTTTATTGTTTATCCATTAGATTTTTCTCAGTTTTAAATATTTGCATCCAAGTTTTAATTTGGATATACAATACTTTTGAATGGTTTTCTAGAAGTGGAATTGTATGGCAAATGTCTTTTTAATTCTTTAAGAAAAAAAATCATAGTTTTCCAAGGTGAGTACACCATGTTATTTTCTTACCTACAAGTCTGAGGGTCTCATTTTCTTCATGTCATTGCCAACAGTTAGTAATGTCTGTCTTTTGGGGTGGGTGTGACTATATCTCATTGTTTTAAATTGTATTTTCCTAATGACTTAGGATAATGAACATATTTTCAGGTGATTATAAGCAATGCGTGTATCTTCTTTGGCGAAATGTCTATTCAGATCTTTTGCCCATTCTTTATTTGGTTATTTGTCTTCTTACTGAGTTGTAAATGTTCTTTATGTATATTTGGATATAAGGCCTTTATTGGGTATATGTTGCACAGATATTTTCTTAAGGTCTGTATCTTGTCTTTTTATTTTCTTAAAGGTGTATTTTAAAGGAAAAGTTTTACATTTTAAGTTATCAATAATTTTTTCTTAATGGACCATGCTGCTCTTAATAGCATATTAAGAACTATCCCAAAGTCACAAAAATTTTCTCTTGTGTTTTATACCAAAATCTTTAGATCTATATTAGCTTGGTTTTTGTATATGGTATGAAGCAGAGTCCAACCAAGTTCATTTTTTGAACCGCAAGTGAATATCTAATTGTATCAGCAACTTTTGTTTAAATTATTTTAATAAAATTATCTTGCCATCTTTGTTAAAATTAATTTACCATTAATACAAGAATTTATTTCTGGATTCTTAGTTCTGTTTTATTTGACTAAATGCCTAACTTATTTCACCAGTGCTACACTCTCTTGCTTACAATAGTTTTATAGTACATTTTTTTAATCTGGTAGTGTTAGCCCTTCAACTGTATATTTTTGAAATAGTTTTGGTTCTTCTAGATCCTTTTCATTTCCATAAAAGTATCAGCCTGCTGGGATTATGATAGGGGTTGCATTGAAATTATAGATCAAATTTGAGAGACTTCTATCTTAACAATATCAGGTCTTCTAACCCATCAACATGTAATATATTTTGATTTACTTAGATCTACTTAAATTATTTTAGTAAAGTTTTATAGTTTTCAAAGTACAAAACTAGCATTTTTTTGTTCAATGTCCCCAAATTATTATTTGATGCTACCATGAATGGAGTCATTTTTTTTCTAATTTCAGTTTTGGATTATTTATTCCATTTTATGGAAATGTAATGGTTTTTGTATATGTACTTTTTGTATATGTATTCTTGCTAATGTTTTTAGTTCTAATAGTTTTGTGTGTGTATGTGTGTGTGTGTATGTGAAATCCTTAGGATTTTCTACATGAAAGATTATGGATTATGTCATCTGCAAAAAAAAAGACAGTTTTATGTCTTTCATTCCAATGAGGATAAATTTAATATATTTTTTTCCTTAGTGCACTGCCAAATGTTGCTGTACAACATTTGACAGAGTAATGAGAGCAAACATTCTTGTTTTGTTCTTAAAGAAGTTTGGTGACTAGTTGTGATGACGATATAGAGACTCTGAATTAACTCTGCTATAGAATTCTTTTCTCCCCTTCCTTTCTTTAATTCTCACTGGAAGGGATTTTAAGCCCAAAATTTAAAAAAAAACTGAGCAGAAGTGTTTAAGAAAAGCCAACTTTCCACTTTCTTCTACCTATTAATGGAGATTTCAAACACCAGTAGTATGTTATGAGTGAATTATATTTTCATATTTTTTAAAGAGAAGAGGAAATTTACATGCATGCATTACATACATATATACACACAGCAAATGAACCCTCACACTGGCTCTGGTTTATATTTGGGTAAATTTTTTTAAAGGGAATTCTTACATTTGTAATATGACCTTATTTACATAAGTTGATCGGTCATTATATTTCCCCAATATGCAACCAAAGAAATTATATATGCAAAATACTAAGAAAAAAGATAAAATCTTAAATATGTTAGGGGCCTAAGATATAAATATAATTGTATTGTTTGCTTTGCACTTGGAGGTTTTCTATTTGCTTCTGAAATAATTTGGAAGTTTAACCATTTCCACCAAATACTGTCATCTTCCTTTTATTATTACTTTGAGTGTTTATAATTGAAATATACAAACTTCAGATAGAAGTGATTTAGATAGTTATCTGTATTTACATTCTAGATAGAACCTTCTAGGTGGTAAGACTAGTTCTATATATCTTATCCAGTGTTTCTCGAAAATATAATACTATGATCAGCAGATTAGTAAAAAAAGAAAAAACCCTCATGTTCCACCTCAGTGAAAATACTGAAAACACAAATTAGCCGCCCTCTCTGTTAAATCTACTTTAAAATTTTTTCAAATAATATGGGATTACAGAAAAATGAGTTACAATAAAGAACTATCTTTCTTCCACTATACATAAGTAGATATTTCATATTGCATATAGATTTAACCTTACACTAGATATGAGGAAGATATAGGAAAAGCCCATGACAAGAACTCTGCTTCCCAGAATTTACAAGATACTTGAATTGGAACTAACATACATGAAACAATGAATACAATAAACGGTATATTAAAAATTAAAAATGTACAACAAATTATGAATTCATGTATGTGTATGTATGATTTTTGTACTGTATTTCTTCATTTGCTTAAAGAACTTTATCAGTGAGGTAGATAAAACATTTTCCCTCATTTTCACATGAAGATTTTTATTTATCTGTTTCCTCCCATCAAAGGCAAACCTCCCATCTAGCTCTCCTCTGCCAGTAGCTAAATGTACCTGTCATTCTAAACCCTTTTCTTTATAGGTATACATAAAATTAATGTGCATGTCTATTGATGGACAGAGAGAGAAAAGAGATCTTCTGCAAAATATATTAGGGAAAAGCATAAAGAGGAAAATAAAAGCCATCATTATTTTACAACTTATATTTTCTTCCTTTTCTTCTTGTCTTTATGTCCATGTACACACACACTAAAAGTCGAGGGTACATTGTAATGTAATTTACATATATATTTTTAATTTAGTATAAATTGCCTGAGGAAGGCATTTTCCTATTACATCAAAAATTCTTTACAAATGTGTTTAATGACTGGTTTTTATTATCTTGTATATTATATATTTATCATATATTTACTTCAACCATTCTCCAATTGTTGGACATTACTCTGTCTTCCCTTTTTTGAGTATTATTATAAACAATGCTGCAATGAAAAACTGCTACCAAAATGTTTATTATTTCTTTAAAATATATTCCCAGAAGTAAAATTACTAAGTAAAAAGGAAGGGATATTTTGGATGTTTCTTAGACATCTTGTCAAATCTATTACTTGAAGAGCTCTACCAATTTACATTCCCAATCCCAGAATATAGTTTTTCTTTTGCTGTTCATTGTAGGAATTTAAAATGATACAAATTCAAGGGAAAAAATATTTTAACTTACTTCAGAAGCCAAATTTAAATAACATTGTTTTAAATATTATTTCTTTGTTTAATTATCAGGTTGATATTTTGTTCTATATTTAAAAGCTTAATTGACTGCTATTCATATGGATTGTGTGAGAGAGATTCCCATCCCAAGGTTATGTGGAATACCAAACACACACCTGACACTGGACATGTGCAATCTGCAGCAGTTTGTTAGTCACATATATTCAAAATAGGAGGGAACAGGACACCACATAAGCAGGGCGGTGTAGGGGTTGCACACAGGAATAGAGTAAAATATCTGGAGTGTGAGAGGCAGGCTTTTTAGTATCCAAAGGTTAGAATGCCCCCTGGTTCTTGCAAGAAGATATGATTGACTTGGTTGAATAATTCTGTGGACTGGCAGGAAACTGAAACCCACTTACTCCAGGGATAAGAAGGAACCAGGAACCTTACCTGATACTGTTGATAAGGAGAGCTATTTGGCAAGGGGACCTTATTCATTAGAGTAGGGAGGGGATTTTATGGTTAGGCCATTCAAGGCCCTCCTAATTTTACCATTTATTGAGGCAACACATAATGTCGAGTCAATTTTAGGCTTTAGACCATAATTAGCACTGTATTTCCTTTCAATGACTTATCTATTTAATATGCTGGAGAGTAGGTTATTGTTATTTGGGTACTTTTGTTTTGTTTTGCCATGCTACAGAGTATATAATAGGAACAAATGTAATGGCCAGATCATGATGTACTAAGTAGACAAATAAAGAGTCTCAATTTAATTTAATAGGCAGTATGGGCATCCTTGAAAGCATGGAAAATATAGCTTCCTTTGTGAGGTTTTTGTAAAAAAATTGTTTTGTTTGTTTCAAAGTTGAATTCTGAAAGAAGATTAACCATAATGAAAAAGGTACACTAGTTTTTTTTTAAATAAGTTTGATTCCCTTTTCCTGAGACTGCATTGCTGTCCTCAAATACAGTATAACAAATAAAGATAACTGAGGCAAGAATGGGATAGGCTACTCCATGTGGTTTATATAAAGTATGGCTAATACCCATTTCATATCTCTCTAACATCATTTATGTGAACGTTTCATGAGAAAACTATTTTTTCATATCAGTCCAAGTCTTAAAAATAGAAAGTTAAAACAATTATGTCATCTCTTCTGCTTCTTGTGGAAGACCAAGAAAAAGTGTAACTGTCACCTTGAGAACATGTGTGTTATAGCCTAACTACTGGAACATATGGGGAACTGAACAGATCCTGCAAAGTAGACACTGACACCAAAATTTCTCCTTCTCCGTTCAGGATGGCTTTTTATTTTTTTTAACAGTGCAGTTACATATGATATGATTCTCAGTCTAAGCCTCTCAAATTATTTTTAGGAATTAACTAAGTGTAAAACTCTAGAAACAAAATAAAATTCAGATTGAATTTCTTCTAAAATCACAATTTCTTCCTGGTAAATTTTAGTGAAATCCTGCATTCATTTCCTCAGTAAAAGGAAGCATTTATGATCAGGGCTACTTCTTTGTTAACATCGTTACTTCTGCTGACATCTGTCAGGACAAATATTGCTTGCACAATTGTGTTCCCACTAAGGAAGTGACATTATAGTCTTTGCTTCTGATGGAATAGGTTAGCACATTTTTCTATGTACTCTTAATAAAATTAAATTAATTAATCAATTCCGTGAAGAGAGGATGAAGACATTCAAGATGTTAAACCTAAAGGAGAGAAGGATAAGTGGTAATATTAATGTGAAATTTAAGGGTATAAGTGTAAAATGTGCATGAATTGGCCATGGAAAACTGGGCAATAACAAACAAGATTTAATTAAAGGAGTGAGCATGTATATTGATCTAAAAAATTTTCTTGACAATTAGAGCAATGAGTGAAAGTGTATAGAAAGAACAAGGATGTGGGAATCAAGAAAAAAAAGACTCTAATCTTAACTTTTTTACATGCTGGGCAACCTAGGCAAGTTTCTAACCTTTCTTAGTCTCACCTTTATGTCCTGAAATGGTATGTATAGTACTTAACATGAAAAGTTGTAGAGAAAGAAAAAAAAGAAACAGTTTAAGACACATAGAAAAAACTCTGGAAATGTTAATCCCTTTCTTTTTCTTCTCTCCCGAATTCATTAGTTCAAAGTCATATGTTTTGAGATATTTGACAATTAAAGTTTAATAACTCTAATATAACAGAAAATTAGGTGAAATAACTAAAAGCAACTCGCTTTTTGTTTAAAGCATAATTTCACTGGACTCTTTGAATATTCTTAGCCTGGTAACCTAACATGTAACATTTTTGTTTATTCTAGGTAATACTAATAATTTTTAATAGAGTAATGAAAATAAACAAAATAATTATATTAAATAACTCTTTGAAAACTATTCCCTGAATAATATAAGATAGAAGATATTGAATACTCCCTTCACAGTAGCTAATTGGTTTAAATGAGAAAAGGTTTAACCTGTAGTACAAAAATAATCTGGATAACTGGATTTTATTTATAATCCTAAAGTGACTCAGCAAATTCAGGACTTTTTTCTTCAAAGCAGTTCCTCAACTCCTCCCCAAAAAGTGGTAATTATAATAATTATTATACTACCAGGCCTGTGTGTTTGTTCTCTATATATTTGCATATCAAGATATATAAGTATTAATCCAATTACTTATTCATTTAACAGATATATATATATGCAATTCATATTTGTAATATAAATGCTAAAATACGTGAATAATATAAACTAATTTTTAAAAAGTAATGATTTTATCTTTGTAATGTTTAATAAAGACATAAACAAGCCATAAAAATGTATGCATCAATAGAAAAATAGAAATTATATTGACAAAGCAAACATAATCTTTCCCAACTAATCAGTTACATCTACACATTAAATCGTACTGTATGAGTTGTGGGCTGCCTAAACCAGAAACATTTCTCTCCTCAGTCTTGACTGAAAGATGCAATCTCCTGACTTTTTTTTTTATCTTGGTAATCTCTCCATTTAATGGTCTGATTGCAATCTCTAGCATCACTCTCCTCTCTGCAACTGAATGAATGAAGGAAGGGTTGGATGTGCTACTCTCAAACCCATCCTTTCTGATTCTCAACCAAGTACATGCACTAACCAGACAGGAGACACATGGCTAAGTCACTCATTTGTAATAAGACTGTGGGCACCATTCTGACTTTCCCACACTTTAGGTGTTGCCTTGAGCACTTAACCTCACAAAGCTTCATTTTCCTCATAGAAGGTTTTTATTTGTTCTTTTGATTTTAAGATCCAATGAGTTAATGTAATTTTAAAGACATTTGATAAACATAGAATACAATATAAATCTATTTTTAACATTATCATTGATACATTAGCCCAACTTGGGGAAAAACAGGCATTTGGGTTTCATCTAGTCTTTATTCATTACTCTTTGTTTATGAAGGGCAAAAGATTATTTTTTTCATGGCATATTTCCCCTTCATTCCTACCCTCTCTCACTGCTCAATGTGCTAATATGGAAATACAAATGTTCCACAAGTTTTGCTACCAAGAGAATGTACATATGTATTATGTGCACAGAAAACTCAAAATACAACTTTCATCTTTGTATTGATTTTCTATTGATGTGTCACTAATTACCACAAGTTTAATGGCTTAAAACAATGCATATTTATTATCTCACAGTTTTTATGGCTCAAGAATCTAGGCATGGCTTAACTGGGGCAGGATCTCACACAGCTGTAATCTGCATTAGCCAGGCTGCAGTCTGTTGTGGAGCTTGAGGATCATCTTCCAAACTCACATGGTTGTTGACTGAGTCCCTCCAAGTTGTGAGACTAAGTTCCTGGTTTTCTTGCTGGTTCTCGGCTGGTGGCCACTCTCAGCATCTAGAGACGCCCCCCAGCCTCCATTCCTTGCCATGTAGCCCTCTCACAGGCCTTCTTTCATGTGGCACTTTATTCCTTCAAGGCCAGCAGTGATCTCATTCTAGCTGGCTAAGATGGGGTCTTATATAATAATCACATCACCTTTATCAAATCTTATTGGTTAGAAACAAGTCACAGGTTCTACCTGTACTGAGAGGGAGTACAGGATGTGACTCATTGAGAGTCACAATAGAATTTGTCTGTCATAATCTCCTATTTTGTTCAGAAGTTCAAAAGGAACACTTAACACTCAATTTTGAATTAGAATAGTATTATCTTTTAAATAAAACAAACATTTATTTTGGAGAGCACATTATAGCTTTAGACTAATATGAAATTAAAATATTGAATTTCCAATGACACTGTAGGGTTACATAAGTGTCTCCCCCAATACAACAATTTTCTTTAATGCACATGGTACATGACCCCACACCCAGTCCTGGCCTGACAGTAATAAGATCAGTAGCTATACAAGTCACTATTAAAGCCCTATCCATAAGCTGACTCTATCTTATCATTTTAAACATCTACTTTTATATAAAATAATCATTTTGTTTTGGACCTTAAGTATGGCTAAATGCAATAAATTGTTTTTATTTAGATGTAGTTGAAATATTATATTAGTTTCAGATGTATAAGATAATGATTCCATAGTTGTATGTATTGGGAAATGATCACCACAATAAATCTAATTAACATTTATCACCATGGTCGTTACAAAAGTTTTATTCTTGTGACAAAAACTGTTACACTCTTAGCCACTTTAAATATACAATATAATATTAATATAATTACCATGCTGTACATCCCCATGATTTATTAGTTTGTAATTGGAGGTTTGTACTTTTAAACCCCTTTCACTTATTTCCCACTACCCTCCCACCTCTGGCAATCACCAGTCTGTTTTTTGTATTTATTAACTTGTTTTGTTTTTTTGTTTGTTTTTTGTTTGGGGTTTTTTATTTGTTTGCTTGGTTTTGGTTTTCTGGGGGTTTTATTAGAGTTCACATATATTAAGATAGGACGGTATTTGTTTTTCTCTGACTAACTTCTTTCTCCTAGCATAAAGCTTTAAAAGTTCATTCACATTGTTGCAAATGACAAAATTTCCCTTTTATGGCTGAATAATATTCCACTGTGTATACCACATTTTCTTTCTCTATATCTGTTGATGAACTTAGTTTGCTTACTTATCTTGGCTTTTGTAAATAATGCTGCAGTGAGCATGGGAGTGCATATATCTTTTTGAATTTGCATTTTCATTTTATTCAGATAAATATCCAGAAGTAGAATTGCTGGTCATTTGGTAATGCTATTTTTAATTTTTTGAAGAAACTCCATACTGTGTTATATAATGGCTGCACCAGTTTACATTCCCATAAACAGTGCACTAAGGGTCTCTCTACTCCACATCCTCACCAACACTTGTTATTTGTCTTTTTGATGATAGCCATTCTAACAGGTGGAGGTGATATCTCATTATGTTTTGATTTTCATTTCCCTGATGATTAGTGATGCTGAGCAACTTTTATGTATCTATTGACCATCTATATATCTTCTTCATAAAAAAAATATCTATTCATATCCTTTGCCCATTTTTAATCAGGTTGTTTAGTTTTTTTGCTACCATTATGAGTTCTTTACATATTTTGGACATTAACCTGTTATCAACTATATTATTTGCATGTAGGTGTGAATATTATTATTTATCCTGGCCCAAGAGCTTGGTTGTATTTCAAATCTGTGATTGCCCAAGCTTTCTTATTTATACTTGATGGCTCCCAATAGTTTAGGATGTGCCCAAACCTGTTTTGATGTGGATATTTTCTCATTCACCTGATATGTAGGAGTTACTGAGCTAGTTTCTAGGTTTCTTTGAAAGGGAATTGCTTCACATTAGCTGTAGATTTGGTATGTTCATGGGATGAGGTGAATTCAGGAACCTCCTATTCTACCATTTTGGACTAGAACTTTAAAACTAACTCCATAATAATATATTTATCACATAAATTATAACATACATAGAGTCTTGAAAATATCAAATGCATTTAAAATTTTATCCTAAGGTTATTAATGTAATACTTTTTCTTAATGATTTTGCTATTTTTATAATTGAACTTCTCTTTTTTATAAATATTCCCTATATACCATAAAGGACTTTTGAAATTTAGATTTCCCTATAAGACTTTCTTAACCACATCTGTGCTTATATACTGTAAAATTATATAACTTTTGATAATCTCTTTGCAGAAGCTCCTGTGTTCTCTGTAGTAACATTGGCCTCTCTACTGTGCTATACTGTAAATTCAAGAGCAAGATTAATGCATTTTTATGGAATATAACTGATGAAGCATTCTTAACAATGATTCTAGATGAAATAGAAGCAGAGAAGCAGACAAAGTTATTGATAAAAATTTGTCAAAATTTGAAAATGATAATATAAGCATTACTTACCAAGGACCATTTAGATCTAAACATTTTAGTTAAATGTTAATTAATGTTTCATGAGTTTATTAAATCTTTTATTGAAATTCTACTTTTAGGATTTGAGCTGGGATTTGGGATTTTATTTTCATAAAAACGTTTTTGTTCATTTTATCTATGTTTAATACATAAAATATCAAAGTGCAACTATTGAATGTTAAATACAATTTTAAAATTTTTATTTAAATTCTTAGCAAGTATATAAATTAAATTTATATTCATGACACCCAAGTTAGGATAGAAGCAACTACTGTAAAATAAACAAAAAATGTTTTCCTTCTTAAGTCTTCTTTTTTCTACCATGCTATTCTTCCACAAATTTTTAATATTTCTGTGCTACTTTATTATATACGTAAAAAACAATAGTAGCAACCACAGCAATATCAACAAGTGGCACAGTAATTTTTGAAAATTTACTATGTGCCTGAAGTAGTACATATGTGTGTATGTATATTCTCATTTCTCATAGTATTATCAAGACTTTATATTACTCCCATTTTACCAATGATGCTGAGGCTGATAAAGTATACATAGAAAATGTTTTGAGTACTTGAATTCACTAGTGTAAGTTTGTATTTTACAAAATTAAATAATTATTGTGTTTTGCTACCTGTTAAGACAGATATAATTATAGTTTACTATCACTGATCCTTTAGTACAGGGTTTTAGAATGTGCTCAGTCACTAAAAATCAAATGGCATTAAAGACCCAACTTAACTCTCAAGACATTTTCATCTACAGGATGAAATTATAATCAAATTTTTAAAAATAGTAACTTATTCTAATTAATAGAGTTTGAAGTTCTGCAACTGATTTTTTAGCTATACCTTTACTGGATGTAATAATTCTATTTATAGATTCTAATCATAAGGCTGTATCATATGATATATAGGGCTGAAATTATTTTTCATGGGCAATATTTATATTCTAGTTTTAAACTTAAAAATAAATAAGTAAGATTAATTCCCTGAGCATACTACTTTACCTTACTCTAGGTTTCTCTTCTACACTCTAGCATAAATTATGATGAGTTTGATTTAAGGCATGGTCTTGAACTTATACCTTAGCACTGAGGAAATCTCGTGAATCATCTTTTGGGATTTCAGACTAGCCATGGCTTAAAATTGATGTGAATGTACTGACCACATTAGAAATTTAATATCTGTGTGGGATTTTTTAAAATCTTTATCAAGTGATGAATTATAGCTTGTGAGTGATCAGCCATGGAAAGTGAAAACAAATCTTTGATTAAGAATCTATTTTTATTTGTTTACAGATACATTCCTTGAAATAATCTTTTAATTACTTCCAGCTATTTTAAAATTCTCATTTTGTGATTTCTAAAATATCCTTAGTATACTCAAAACATAGGCTAAACTAATGTAATGAAGACTTTCTTTACTAAAGTAACAAAAACTTTCTTCATCTGCTACCCTATAACACATTTATCTGATGTCTTACAATAGAATCATTCCTAGTGAATAATTAAAGCCTAATATCTAAGAACTCAACTAAGTCTCCACCCAGACTTAGTTGAGACTAAATTATATACTAGATGATGTTCTGAATTCATTAAGTTATATTAAATTTGTATCATAATTTAATCTGTACTAAGAACAATAACAGTGGACCAAGAAACTTGTGACAGAAAGCTTCACAGTGACACCAGAGAAAGTTAGTATTTTATTTAACTCTGACCCCTTGACAACTAAAAGAATTTAGAAGCGTACGCTAATTTGTTTCTGTTTTGAGGCTAAATCATCAGAACACTTAACCTGATGAAAAAGTAGAGGGGTTCAGGTAATAGAAAATTAGGGGAAGATAAGAGGGGAAAAAAAGGTAAGGAAAAATGAAATGAAATGAAAGGAAAGGAAAAAGGGCAGAAAGGAAAGAGGGAGGGAATTCACTAGAAGCTATCACCTGGAAATAAGAAACCATATTTTAATAAAACATATCCCTACTTGATAAATGACAGAAAGGTTTCATAATTCAGTGCTACTACTTATTGAATGTTTAAACTGTGTTAGTGCTGGATTTGGAAGAGAGCTGGCTTTTAAAATTTGGAGATTCTGAAAGTTGAAATTGGTACTTTAATCACTGAATGGAATGCATTTTAATTTAAAGAGCTAATTAACTATATTTTCAATAAAGAACAATTCTGCTTTTTAAAAATACTTTCATTTTAAAATCTCCTTGGCATTTGTAACAAAAATATATCTGCACATACTTACCAATTTTTAGTTTATTTTAAACATGTATAAACTTAAAATACCAATACTCCATTTCTATCTCAATTATATTTCTTACGATAATTATTCTCCGTCTTTCTTTTTCATGTGACTAATTACAGAAAAATCTGTTCTGTGGAATAAGGAACAGTTTACTCAGTTGTTCATCAGTCAAGAATAATTTTATTGTGCCTTGTAGTAAGTGCCATGTTAATGTACAGACAATATTATCTAATGAATTAAGGCTGAAAAATGAATAATAATTCATGTTATAATTATGTTTTCACTTTATCAATTGTTTTCACTTAATTACTTGTATGTTTGGATTATAATTTCCAAATTTATGATAGCCATTACTATGTTTTTATAGGCAAAATTCTCCTCAGTTTCATAAGTAAATCATATGCTCAAGAGTTTCTTTTACTGGGAACATTCTCATACAAAATTTTTACAAAATATCTGTTCGTAATAGACAAATCCTTAGTATATTGCTAAATATGGATGAATTAAAAAATTTGTTAATATCAGGTTAATCATTTTTATTGATCCTACCAAGATTCCAGAAAGTTCTATTTTATATAAACTATAATTGAAATCAGAATAATATCTTTGTTACTGGTGTCCAGTTCTAATACACAGGTTGTAATTAACTTCTGCATAACAAATCCCACTTTTCGTGTACCTTATAACTTGTGACAACTGTTGTCATTTCTTAAATTATTAATAATTTATTAATTGTTTAATACAGGTAATGGATTAGGAATTAGAATTGTGGGTGGTAAAGAAATCCCTGGACATAGTGGAGAAATTGGAGCCTATATTGCCAAGATTCTTCCCGGGGGATGTGCAGAACAGACAGGGAGACTTATAGAAGGTAAGAATAAAGATTTCAAAGTAAATTAAAAAAATTAACTCATAATAAGTATATATTAATTTAATATACACATTTTCTCTTCTTATACTGCCTAGGAATATTTTTTCTTGTGATTAATTGTGAAATTTTGATATAATAATATAAAAGAAAATATATTCATAACTATATTTTATTATCAATTGTGTTTTCTTTTGGCAGTTGTTTTGCTATGGGAATATCTTGTTTAAGAAACTGTGATTAGTCAAGATTTTTTATTGACTGGGGCAATATTATTTTTAAAAACACTGGTTGTAGGAATTAATATTTCATAAATACCAAGAGAATTTATATTTAAATCATAAAAACATCAGATGATTCAGTACATGTTAATGTAAGTCAGGTCAACAAACTATGGATGATCCAAGGACCAAATCCATCTGCTGCCTGTTTCCATAAATATCGTTTTATTGGAGCATAGCCAGAGTCATTAATTTACATATTGAACATGGATGTTTTTCCACAATAGCAGAATTGTATTCACAAAAGAGATTATGTGGTCTACATAGCCTAAAATATATGCTTTTTTACCCTTTACAGAAAAAGTGTGCCAACTTCTGTACTAGTTACTGTCTTCACCTTTTTACATCAGAAGCATTTTAAAATAATAAACTTTACAGATGTATGTAATGGCCCATAAAGTTTATATTTGATCAGTTTCTTTCAGTAAAATGTTACAGCTTGATTGAAAATGATAATTTTCACTTATTAATTAGATGATACAGTCATTTGCATTTTCTACATCCTAACATATAGTTTGCGAGTTTTCAGCAATATTGTTTATAAAGAGCATTATTTTTTATCATAAAGTAGGCTCAACTCATCCTATTTATACTCTAAGTGAAATACTTATTTGAAAAGTGTTTTTCTGTTATTTCATAGCATAATAATTAGGATTGCCTGTTATTGCTTAAATCTTTTAATTACATTAAACGTAGACACTGTCATTGTCTTTAATTAAATGTATTAGAACCTACTGAAAAAAGTCCCTAGATATTTTGATAGACTATTAGAATAAAAACATACTTGAGGCAATATTTATTCATCACAGTGTTCCATTGGAACCAGCTTACACCACCAACTCACTAAGATATGCTGCATACCTCTCTCCAGCTTTGCATTCAGCGCTATGATGTTGATAATCTTGAATTGGAAATAGTGAGAGGATTTACAACACTGAATTAAGCAAATACTGTAAATTAGGACATTTTTATTTGTTTATTTGCTTGTTGGTTTGCAGAATGAGTTTACCAGGATATCACCAAATATGTACCTGAAAGCACATTTTTAAAAATATCCTGATGGTATTCACAAAACAGGGACAGTTGGAAGAGCTAGCCAGATAGCTAAATGAAGGACTATACTTTATGAATATATAACAATTATGAGCAAATCATTGGATCTGTATGAATTTTTTGACTGTATTCCAATCATCCCCAAGGCTATTCTTTCAGTGTTGCAGTCTAATTAAGATATAGAAATTGAGACCCATTTTTAAGAATGGGAGTGATATGATTGCTTTCATACTCCAAAAATAAATGAATATTCTATTTTATTTTAAAATGAAATTTACAACAATAACTAATTCGATAAAGATACTTGAATAATTTAAAGATTTCATACACTTCTTAGTATTTATACCATGGTAATTGGCAAATGCTACAAATCAAAGTGATTTAAAACAATTTCAATGAAGCATACTATGCTGAAGTAATATTCTTTGCATTTGATAGCTTATGTGGCCATTTTTAAGTTCATAAATTTCAATTAAAAATAGATATAAATTCATTCAAGAGAGAAATTGAATTGAAGCTAACGTTACATTTGTGATTTTTATAAACTCAAAGATTTCCACTAAAGTCCTTATCTTTTTTCAAACTAGTAGTTTTATAGTTTAAATTATTGGTTTAAGTGGGACATTATTAAACACTATATACATATGATTTAAGATTTTGTTTTTATTAATTACATTGTTTATTAATTTTTCCCAAAGTTTTGCCAAGATGCCAACTTAGGTCCTTCTATGATTAGAGTCCAATTCTTGCACAACCCACTCATATAATTTATTATTAATGATTTCCAGCTTTGCTTAATTTTCCTTATAACATAGATCTTTAATAAAACATTTGGTAGTATTTTGTTAGGTTCATGATGTTACCCTAACTGTCAATACTTATATCTTGTTTTTGAAACATTAAATATTTTGAAGAGTAACTTTGACATATGATAAATCATTTACTTTATCTCATCCATAAGGCTATATCTATGTTCTATGAAATCAGGCTAGAATGATAAATGTTCATTCTTTTTATGACCAGAGATGAATTGATTAGAAGGCCATCAGTCCAAATGTCTATTCACAAGCACTGCTGTGTTTAGACCAGTACATTTTCTAGATATGTGTATGTTATATATTCTATCATATGTATAGGTTTATATACATATATATAATTTTTATCTATAAAAATATAAATTTTTATCTATCATTATGTTTTTCAGTTTTACATGATAGTCTTGTTCAGAAACAATTTGATTGAGTCTATTCTTTTTTCTGTTTCCTGAAAATTTGTAATAATTACTATTGCAAAAATTGTAGGCTACTTTCAAGAAATTAGATTTTTAAAATTTCTACTATTACTTTGTGTGTCATCCCCTAAAATAAAAAAATACAGTTAGAGAATGTTCCATTAATCAAAATTTTCATCAGCCTCGACCCTTAATAGATTATCAAAAAATTTCAAAGCGGTAGATTGATTGAAACACAATGCTAATTTTTATGACTGATCTGAGGCATTTCTATAATAATAGAAATTTTAGATTCCTGGAATTTGGGGTTTTTTAATTTTAAAAATTGTTTTCATGACTGTTAATTTAAAAAATGTATTTATTAAAGCAATAAAGATTGTTAATTTTCCATGGTTTGAGGTTAATTCTTTTCTAATGAAAAATTATGCATATAGTATATGAATTGATAAATAGATGAATTATGTGTTTATGTTTATAAGATTTAATTTCTACAACTGTATAATGAATTCTAGGTAGACATAGGAATTAATTTGATCTCTTCCAAGTATATCATTCTGCCTTTCTGCCTCTTCTAAAAGTATTTAGACTGAGCCTTTACGATTCAAAATTGTCTTCCAGCTGATTTAAAATGAATGATAATTAGTTGATTAGATTCTACTTTTTTCCCTTCAGACTTCAAAGCTGTTGATCAGAAACAGTTTGAGTCTACTTTTTTTTTTTCTGTTTTGTCACTTCTATAATAAACTTTTCAGATTCATCATAGTCTGACATGTTAACACTCACAGGATTCCATGGCATAGACTCTTGATTTTTGTGAGAACAAGAGTATTTTTCCAATTTTCTCTAGCTTTTTATTCTCTGGATTTATGCATTTGAAACATACTGACCAATCATGCAGGTTTTCTGATGTTCATAAGCCAAGTGCTATTCTGAAAGTGCTCATTTATGTAACTAACATTAAATGGAGGAGAAAAAAAACAAGTGTCCTTTCTGAGTCATTGCTCTAGTTATTTTTTAAAAGAAGATTTTTATTCAACCTCTTTTTGAAAGATCTTTCTGAGCATAGCTGTCTTATTAAATAATGTAGAATTTTGTGTTTCAGAACATTGAAAATTAGTAATAATTATTATCACAAAAATCATAGGCTACTCAAAAAAATAGATTTAAAACATTTCTAATATTACCTTGTGTACCATCCCCTGAAATAAAAAAAAATACAGTTAGTGTTCCATTAATCAAAATTCACTAAAACTATCTTTTAGTATTTCAACAATCTACAATGATTTTCTAAAAGAACTCAGCCTCAAGGTTCTTGAGGGGTCCAATTTTTCCAAAATCTTAAAATTTATTTCCCCAGAATATTTACTAAACATTCTTAAATACACACTGGACAAAGAATGATATTTTCCTACCTATTATTTTTTTTCTTTTAACGCACAAGATCAGTCTTTGTTATGTTGGAAAATAAAGACAAAAGATCTGGAGAACTAAACTACAAATCTAAGTTTCTAAAGTACCATTTCTTGCTATTTGACTTAAGATTAAAATTGTAACAATTTTAGACTAATGGTATCAGGACCATAAAATGGTCATCAATATTGGGGTTTTAAATGCTACCTAATATTTTCTCATTTTAGTCTTTGATATTATTACTTTGCTTTGAAATAATTTGAGTATCTAAAAGTATAGTCAAATATATGGGCTTTGAATTTACATTTGCAACTTCTCACTTCCATTTTAAATGTTTATCCTTAAACAAATGATTATATTTTATTTATATTATAATATCAAAACAAAATTCATATACTCAACACTTTAATGGCTTCAAAAAATTAAATGCTTCCTCTGTAATAAACTTACTTTTTCTCTAGACTTTTTTACCTTATGAAACTTACTGAATATCATTACAATTTTAGGAAGTTTTGAATTCACATCATGCTTTACATTTTCTTTAAAAATAACTCTTTTTGTATTCTTTATATAGTCTTCTCAGATCAAAGTTCCAACCATCTTCAAATTTGGGGAGTCCATAATACAATTCTTCTTATCTCGTGACAAGCACAGATTTTGTTCATTTCTCCTGACAAAGACCACAGGTTCAATTCTTCTTTGTGTTCCATACCATGTTGTGCATATATCTATTGAATCCTTTAACACTGAATTCTTTTTTTTTCTTCATACTTAGTGCCCAACATAGTGCCTAGTAAAATAAGGTTTTAAGAAATTTATGTAGAAATGAGTGATAAAGAATCTCTTTCCAGTTACAAAAATTGGATACTTATTAAGATGTCACTCCTCCTAGGGTCATGTGAAGCAAATAAAATGATACATGTAGTAACATGCTATGATTTGTAAAGAGCCACATACACTTCAGACAGCATCAATATTTGTCAATATAACTTTTGACTATCTTTTCAGAAAAGATTTACAAAATAGAAACTATTTCCTCTAGGCACAGTTTCTTAAAACTTTGAGCTTAACTGCCCATAAATTTTACATAAATATTTACAAAGTTTTTTCCCTCTTGGTTTTTCCTTGCTTTGAATTTAAAATTTATTTCTCTGAAGTGGAGGTAGAGAATTGGATTATTATTGATAGAAAAAAATAAAGCTCTTTGATATGGAAAGTGTAGTACCACTTCTCTGTGCAGTGGCAAAGTGTAAGAAAAGGATTTTTCTCTGGCAGTTCTGTGGTCCACAGTCTCTCCAAGCATTGTATTTGCTCTGCAGTTGAGACAGGATGAAGAGCACAAAACAGAGTTTTAAATTAGAAATTAAAATCTCAACTCAAAATAGCAAGTACTATGTGGAAGTGTTAGCTGCCTGACACATCTGTTTCTGATTCATTTTCACTTAGATAGTGAGTGTGTTTTGCTCTCAGTCTTGTAAATTTTTACTGAAACAACTGTAGTTGATTTCTTCATTACATGGTAAGCACAGAAAGTCAAGGTTTAATGTTTACTAATTCATTAAAAATGGACAAAATTTTTGTTAGTCTGAAACTCTTCCCCAGTCAGGAAAATTGCCTGGTAAGAGTCACACAGCTTATTCACACTTTTTATCTCCTCATGTATTGAGATGCCCAGCTCAACATTTCACATCTTCTGTTCCACCTTCTTTGGAAATGGGGCAGGAGAGCTTCCTCACATTTGTGTTTTGATGTATGCAATTTAACATTTAATCAAGTGTTGACCTGTAATTTTCATTACAAATGTCAAATGTACAAAAAAACAAAACTGTAGGGAATATTATGGCAAACAGCCATGTACCCACCATACTATTTTAAGTCTTAACATTTTGCCATATTTGTTTCATATTTTTAGGAGGGTACCTATAAATCAAATAAAGTACCTATAAATCAATTAAAGCCTCCTGTAATCACCTCTCCTCTCCCAAACCTCTCTTAGTACCCCAGAATAAACCACCAGATTTAATTTGAGGTTACTCTTTTACTTGCTTTTCTTTACAATTTTATATATGTATTCATAAATGGCATAAGGATACCTTTGCTTATTTATGAAATTTTATATAAATGATATCATACTGTGCATGTAGTTTTGCCCCATTTTTACTTATGTAAAGTTTATTAGATTTATCCAAATAATACATGTATCTCTAGTATTTATTTTAACTATGGGACAGAATTCTATTATTGTATGTCTCAACTATAATTTAAACATTCTCTGATTATATAGGTTACATGTGAAGTAATTTTTTTACTATTTGAAGCAATGTTATAATTAACTTTTTGAAGGTCTCCTTGTGTACATGTGCGTGAGTTTATTCTATAATACAAGCTAAATTTCTGGGTTATAATGATTATCTTGTTAAATAACATAGGAGAATATTGTGTAGTTTCTTTGTTAATAGTTAGTTTTTCCAAATTGCTCTCAAAAATGTTATATTATTTTTATATTCATCAATAGTAAATTAGTATTTTTGTTTCTCTACTTACTTATTCCTCTTTCTCTACATATTCTTTTTTAAATATAATTTGGAATGGTCCCATTGTTTTTTTCATTTATCTTTAATAATTTGAATATGATAATATTTTATTAATCTTGTTACTTCTTGTCTTTTCTCATTCGTGATTTACCTATTATTTACCTATTATTTTGCTTATTCTTTAATTGGATTGTTTGTGTATTTTAAATTGAATTTAGAGAATCTTTACATATTGTAGATATAATCCTTTGCCAAGTATGTAGTCTTGTGTTTTTAGTTCTCTTTTTTTTTACAGTTGTTAAAATTTTAATATAGTCAAATTTATTACTTTGTTTCTATTAAGTTTTATAAATGTTTTATATTGTTTAGGAAGTTCTCTATCCTGAAGTCTTAAAAATATTAGCCTATAGTTTCTTCTAAAAATTATAAAGTATTATTCTTTATACATTGACCTGAGAAACATAAAACATTATTTTTAATCTAGTTGTTGTTTGAGGAGAAATTTTAGAATCATTTGCCTGTGCACCATTTATTGAATAGTGTGTCATAACTCCCACTGACCTATAATTCCCCATCAGTCCTATACTGATTTTTCATATACATGTGTGGCTCTTATGAATTCTTTCTTCTAGCCTACTGATCTCTTTTGTCCATCCCTATATCAATATCACATCCTTTTAATTATATATTTATATCCTCCTGACATGTGATAGATGGATCTATCATATTGCTGTTCTTAAAAACCCTCTTGGGACAATTCAATTTTTTCCCCAAAGATTCTATTTCCAAATAAGGTCAGTTATAGGCATCTGGGGAGTTAGTACTTCAACATATCTTTTTAAAAATATATTTATTCCTATTACAGTTGACATACAATATTCTATTGATTTCAGGTATTCAACACAGTGATTAAGTATTTACATAATTTAAAAAGTGATCACCCTGATAAATATCATACCCATCTGACACCATACAGAGTATTACAATATTATTGATTATATTCCCTATGCCATACTCTACATCCCAATGACTATTTTGTAACTGCCAATGTATACCGCTTAAGCCCCACCCCCTTCACCTATCCACCCCACCACATATGGCAATCATTAAAATGCTCTGCATCTATGAGCTTGTTTCTGTTCTTTTGTTTATCCACCACCTCTTCTTTATCCATTCATCCATTGATGGACACCTGAGCTTCCTCCATATCATAGCTACTGTAAGTAATGCTACAATGGACATATGGATGCACCTATCCTTTCAAAGTAGTATTTTGGGTTCTTTCAGATAAATTCCCAGAAATAGGATTACTGGGTCCTTCTTTGCCTCTTGTTATAGCCTTTGTTTTAAAGTCTATTGCTACCCCAGCTTTTTTTTTTATTTCTATATTCATGGAATGTCTTTTTCATACCTTTTAGTATGTGTGTCATTTGATTTGAAGTGAGTCTCTTGTCCACAGCATAGGCCAGGCATTTGTTTTTCTTATCCATTTAGCCACCCTGTGTCTTTTGATTAGAGTATTTAATCCATTTGTATTTAAAGTTATTACCGATAGATATGTATTAATTGCCATTTTGTATTCATATTTTGAATACAATTCTTATTCCTTTTCTACTCCCCCTCCTCCCCCTTCTTCTCCTCTTCCTTCTCCTCCTCCTCTTCCTCCTCCTCCTCCTCCTTTTCCTCCTCCTCCTCCTCCTCCTCTTCCTTCTTCCTTTAACATTTTTTGTAATACTGGTTTGGTGTTGATGAACTAACTCTTTTAGATTTTTATTGTTTGGGAAGCTCTTTTTCTTTTGATTCTTTGCTGGGTAGAGTTTTCTAGGTTGTTGGTCCTTGATTTTTATCACTTTAAAAATTTTGTGCCAGTCCTTTCTAGCCTGCAAAGTTTCCACTGAGAAGTCAGGTGAGAGTCTTATGGAAACTCCCATGTAGGTAATGACTTTTCTCTTACTGCTTTTAAGATTCTCTCTTTGTGTTTAACCTTTGGCATTTTAATGATGTGTCTTGGTATGGGCCTCTTTGGGTTCATCTTGTTTGGGACTCTCTGTGCTTCGTGAGCTTTTTTATCTATTTCCTTGTTAGGTAGGGAAGATTTCTGTCATTATTTCTTTAAATAGGTTTCAATTTCTTACTCTCTCTGTTCTGCATCTGGTACCCCTATGATGTGAATATCATTAAGCTTGAGGTTGTTCCAGAGGTCCCTTAAACTATCCTCATTTTTTTTTTATTCTTTTTTCTTGTTGCTCTTCTGACTGGGTGTTTTCTGCTACCTTATTTTCCAAATCGCCAATTCGATTCTCTGCTTCATCTCATCTACTTTTGATTCTCTCTAATCTATTCTTTATTTTAGTTATTGAATTCTTCATTTCTGACCAGTTCTTTTTATGTTTCTATCTGCATTTTTATTTTTCCTGTATTTTTGTTGAAGTTCTCATGGAGATTATTGAGCATACTTATAACCAGAGTTTTGAAATATGCATCTGGTAGATTGCTTTTGATTACTTATTTCTCTGGAGCTTTGTTCTGTTTTTCATTTGAGACATGTTTTTTGTCTCCTCATCTTGGCTGCCTCCTTGTGTTTGTGTATTAAGTAGAGCAGTCTTAGTATAGTGGCCTTATGTAGCAGGTGTGAGGCCCAGTGGTACAGTCTCCCTCGTCACTTGAGCTGGGTGTCCAAGTTTGTCCCTTGTGTGGGTTGTATATGCCCTCCTCTTGTAGTTTAGCCTTGGTTACTGTTTATACATCAATGGGAGGGACTGATCTCAGGCTGATTGGTTGTGAGGACTGACTGTGACTACAGTGGAGGAGCTGTTGTACAGGGGCTCACCTGAGGAAAGAATTTGCTTTAGTAGTGCTCTGGTACCTGCCCAGTCTGCCTTTTTGGTGTGTCATTTGTGGTAGTGGTTGGTTAGTGCTCAGTGTGCTCTGAAGCTGGCCTCTGGGTGTGTGGTTCTGGGAACTCTTTAGAGGGACTCTGTTGCAGGCCATTGCATGTGCCTGCCCAGGACCACTTTCTATGCTACAAAGTGATGTGCAGGTGGTTGCCACTTGTTCTGGGTTTGGAGTTGCCTGGGTAAAGCTAAGCTGCAAACTGAGGTCAGCTGCTGCTAGTGCCAAGTTCCGCACTATTTAGCAAGAGGTACTAAGCTAGTCAAATCCAACGCCGTTTGTTGGGAGTTTGTGAACTTTTAAGAGATTTCAGGAAAGTCTGCAGCATGAGCCAAAACAGACTATTTATATGGAAAATCCACTGGAAGCTTCTTGGGTGCGCCCAACAGTTGGGTGGGGTGAGCTTTCAGGGCATCATTAAGGGTTGGAGAATGGTGTTAGTCAGGTTGATGGAGACTCAGATATGGCAGCCACCTATGTCTATAGGCTGTATCTGACCACTATCTTGACCGGAAATCTCTGGGACAGTTCTTGACCTGTACATATACATTCTAGAATTAGCTTGTCAGTTTTCAAGAAAGTCACTGTTGAAATTTGTTGGTGATTATAGTGAAGGTATAAATTAATTTGGAAAGAAAAATATTTATTTTTGAAGACATGACTTATTGAGTCATGTCTATTTGAGTCTTCAATGGGTTCATAATACTGGACCTTTAGTTCTACCTAAATATTTAATTATTGTATTCTGAATCAATATAATAAACTTAGAATATTTGAAAAATTAACATATAGCGAACATTAAACTTATTAATAATTTTCTATCATTTTATGTCAACTTACAAAATATTATAAATAAAATAAAATTTTATTTAGGAAATTTAATGGGCCAAATCTAATCCTTTATGTATATTACATCAATTCTAAACTATTTAATCACTGGATTTTTAAAATTTATTCTCCAAATAATTTTTCCCAGTATTGTATAACATAATAATTGTGAAATATATTACTGGCATGACACTTTAAAAATTTTTTAAATTTTTATAAGAGAACAGTAAATCCATGAGAGCTAAATATCTTTTAGCCAATGAACCCAAACCAATTATTTTTTTATGTTGATAGGTTGTCTAACTGGAAGTTAATTTAATAACATTTTGAAGATAATTTGTATCTATACTATTATTTTTATTCACAATTAAATCAAGTTTGGAAAATTTCTGGACAGCCGTTTGGTGCTAAGATAGAAATCTAAGATTTGAATACAGCTTCAAGAATCTTTTAAATGAATCAGTCAGAAAATAGAATAGGAGAGCAAAAAGTGTTGCTGGTGGATTTAGCCAGAGTATATGGAAAGTTAGCTTCTCCAAGCTTTTTAGGCCTGTAAAGAAATGAGTTCATCTTTGTTTGTTCATATGCTGTTCTGTGAGGAAATGTACCTGTGTCATAAATTCTAATTCATGTATATTTGTAAATTTGTTGTGTCAATGTAGGTGATAATGGTTCATCTAGCTAGCTCTTCTTAAAGATGAACTGACAGGGTTTCTGGCAAGAAAACACTGTTGGATTTATGGTTGAGAATCGGTGATTGGAGTGAAGGTGAAGTTGTTGTTTTTGGAGCGGTGGTTTTGATTTTAGAAGTTAGCCTCTGAAACTCCCTGTCATGAAGAAGTCTATGGTAGAAGAACTATTTCCAGTAGTACTATTAGAAGACACACTCCTGTGTAACTTAAGGAAGTATGTTCCTAGGCAAGAAAGTCTCTATTTCTGCTTATGCTTTTTTGGCATATGTTACAGATGACATGGCAGAGATCAAGGTTGGCGATCAAGAAAAACACCACACAGATGAGTGAGCTTCCTTGTTCTTGTTCCAGGGGGATTACCAGGTACGGATTGGTAATTAGCATGAGATTTCTCAAAATTCCTGCAAGCTGGTATGTCAGGTACACATCACACAAGATCATATTTTATGTTGATATGGATTTTCTAATAAATATTTAGGGAACTATCTTCTGGGAAGAAAAATATAAATTTTGGTTACCTGGACTGGTAGGTTATTCTATATTATTTTTAGGATGCACAGTCATACTTACCTTGTCAGGATTTTAATGATTAACTATATTGTCAAGACAAAGTAAGATGTTTGTCTTCTTTATTGATTTATTTTAAAATTTATTAGAATAAAATTATGTTTGAGTCATAATTTTTCTGATAAGGACATCAAGAAAACTAAATAATTGCCCTATTTTACACACTTTTAGCATGCAGAATACTCCAAAATCTAATTTGATTGCTTTTATCAACGAGGGTGACATACCTTGAAATATTTATATATGTTCCGATTACACTGCTTCTGTACTTAATTCCTGGATTTGTCTAATCAGTAAGACATAGAACAGGGTGTGGTTCTTTTGAAGCAAGGATACTGAGCTCTCTCTATTTAATATCTGTACCAAATTTTCAAACTGCCAGTGCGTCGGCATTTCTTATAGAGAGAGAAAATGTTTTTAGAGTCATACAGATCAAGATTTAAATTCAGCTCTTGTACTTATTGCCTACATAAGTTGTTTAACTTTTGGTATCTTGGTGTTCTATGGAAATTAGGATAATAATAGTTTTTGCAAAATTGTTACCAGATTTAGAAATAATGTTTCAGAAACATATAACATAGTGTTTGACATAGTGTTTTACATAAACAGTGAAAAGACTATGTTTACCTTCTCTTTGGAGATCTTCAATGGTAGAAAGAATATTTGCTATACTTAGCTTGAATTCTGTATCCCATAGTCAGGTCTGAGTTCTGAACTGCAGGTACATAGAATCTTCCTAATGGAAAAAGTGCCAAAACTTAGAATCAGAAGATGATAACTTAATGCCATTTTCATGACTTTAGGCATGTTACTTATGTTCTCTCAGTCTCCTTTTATCTCATCTGCAATCAAGAGGTTTTAACCTATCTCACCTATCTCACAGAGTTAACAGTGAGTGTGAATGGAGCTGATGCATTTTGTATGCTTTGTTAAGAATAAAGCACTAGACTAGCTGTAGAAGCTACTTCGTTAACAATAGATATTTTGATAGATGACAATTGATCTTATAAAATTCAGGCTTTCTGTAAGGGAATATTTGAACTGATAGGTATCTGCTATACTGGTATATTTTAAATATCAGACTTGAATAAATAAAACAATATATATTAAATGCTTGAAGAGATTAAGCCCTTTGTCATGTACCTATATCACTTCCTAACTGTAAAACCATAGTTTTGGCTAATCTTTTAAAAGACTTCTAAAATTTTCTTCTTATCAACAATTCGTTAATCAGTAAACCTCGTGCTATAATTAAATCTATGGACATGCATACAATGCATATCTGTTTATGTAACTTTCATGGTCTATTAGTCACTGAAAATACACCTTGTTAGTGAAAAGAATTGTGGTATGTGTCAGACGTCTGGTCCCATGTGTCTGGATTAATCTTTCTCATCAACTCCTTTTGTATGTAACTTGAAAAATCATAAAAACTCACTGGGTTTCCAGTGTTAAATGTAGGGGATCCTCCACAAGACTCTTCTTTAATACATACTTATTAGACACTGTACCACTTATTAGACACTGTACCTACTAAAGAGTGTGGAGAAGAGATTGAACTTGGAGAAGAAACATATAGGTAAAGGGTTAGAAGAGGAAGGTGAACCATGATAGGTTGGTTATATTACATAACAGAAACTCAAGCACTAGAATCAAGAATGTGAGGCTAATTACATGAGATAAAAGAAGAAATGAAATCAGAATGGATGTCATTATTTTGTCATTATTATGACAATAATGAAACTGACTAAATATTTGTGGACATGATGTGGTTAGCTTTATCATATTTAAATACATTTGTTTATATTGAGTATACATTTAAATCTAAGATATTAGCTATAAAAGTAGCCAAATTTTATAATTAAATATTCCATATATCTTCAACATAAAAAAAGCCCTTAGTATGTCAATATTCCTGAACTTAAATGAAGAATCAGGAGACCTGGCTTTTTGAACTACCACTATATGATTTCTAAAGATGAGGCTTCACATCTGAAAAAAATTGGGATAGTTACACTTATCCTACCTATCTTACTGGTTTTCTGTAATGATAAAATGAGAAAAAGTGTACAAAATAACTTTGTAAAAAAAAGAAGTTCCTTATTGATGCTATTAACACAAGTGAAATGGGTCTAATTTTATTCCTTTTAATCAAAAGAACTTCATATAATCAAATGGTATGCATATAAAAGTCCTTTATAATTCATCTAGAACACACTGCCATTTTTTATGGTTATAATCATGTTTGCTTTTGAGGTAGGAGAAATTATTTCTTTTTATGAATTTTAGAGAACTGAAGGGAAATGGTTCTATATCAGTTGACAGATTGCAGATTGCTGTTAACTGTTTTCTTCTTAAACAATTCTGTTTTTTCAATGGAAAAATCAGCTATTAAGCTATTATAGTATGTTGTATATATTATTAAAAATATATATGTACATGTATATGTGTGTGTATATATATATGTACATATAATTCTATTCACTAGAAGTGATTGAGAACTTTTTGAATGGAATTCTGCCATCTAATGACATTTGTTATTTATCGAATATCTATCAAGCTAAAGTGAATTATTTGCTAATTCTCTTTTATGATTGTCACTTCTCATGAAGTAGCAACACATAACTCATTTGATTTCTTTAAAGAAATTATTCCATAATGCATTTTATATCTTCTCTCAGAATGGTTATTGATTTCTTATTTGAAGTGACAACTCTAATTTATTTATATCTGTCTTCAAATGATGAAAGAATTTATGCATTAAAATTTCACCCTTTTAATATTAGTTATATTTTTCATAATCATACAATGTCTTTGGCTCAAAAATAAACAAAATATAAAAACTTAACTTTTTTATGCACAGCAGTTAACCATGTTATAATATTTCTAGTGATGAGCATTCGGGTTATGATGAAAACACCCTCCTTCTTTGTCAAAAAAAATTTATTTTCTTATACTGTAGATGAATATATTTGAATTTTCCTTGTGCTCTCAAATTTTGATTGGGAGATTTCTTTTCATAACTTTCCATAAATATAATTTCTTTTTTGTCTGATTTTACTCATGATTTAAAGTTACAGCTCAGTAATCAAAGCAAAGTTCTGCACATTTTATCTATCAAGTAATCTTATGAAATGGAGTTTATATGGTCTTTATATATGCTCAGTGCAGATGATAATGATGATGATGATAATTTTGTCTGGTTCAGATAGCTTCTGTATATATTAAGAAACAGTTTTCCTAGTATAAAATGATGATATTTTAGGTTAAAATGTATTGTCTGAGTAGTGAAATTCATTTAAATAACATCAAAAAAAGGGAACAGTACAGAATACATGAATATAAAAAAGGTTAAGAACATAATTAAAGTTAAAATCCTTAATGATTCACTAGGGATACTCAAAGCAGAGAGGGCAACAGTTAACATTTTCCATGCATGGCTATGTCATTTATTCCAGTTTCCTATGCCTAGTCAATTAACTATGAATCTCTATATAATCATGAGAGCACTATTAGTCTGTTACTGTTAGCTGCTCATGATAGTCTTCAAATCTGATGGTGTTAGTCTGTTAATATCACTTAATTAGAAAGTCAATAGAAAACACTTATTCTGGGTATTTTAACAAAATAGATTGAGAAATTAAACTGAGAAACAAGCTTAAAAATTTATAAATTACAATCTACTTTGAAGAGTATGATTATATTATATACCTATCATTGGATAATACAATGTTATATTACTTTCTTGGGAGCAATAAAATTTTTCTGATCTACTCATACCCCTTCTCCTGCCTCATTCATCATATTCTCTTTTAGTCTGTTTCAAATAACACATCTAGTTCTAAACACCACAAATTGTAGTCATAGAGTGACTTTGGCATCTATACCAATCCTTCCAGGAAATACTGGACTGGAATACTAGATTATTTTAGTGATCATAGAGATTAGAAACAGAATTGTATCATGATAATCTTCCTCAAGTTCAATTAAAAATCATGGCTAATTATATTTCCCTTTTTACCATAACTGTTTAAAAAGTTAAGGTAAAAATGAATTTGTAATGCAAGAAATACATTACTTTTTTTCTTGTTAATCAAATGTAATCAGTTCTGATCTCTCCTTCACATTCTGGCGAGAAATTGATTCACATTCATTATTTGATGTTCCCGTCCCTTAAGCTTTAGGAATATTCCCAGTGAGGGCCTTACACATCCTAGAACACTGGGAGTTGATCCCCTGTACATTGATCCACACCACTGAGAGAGCCACATCTAAACCAACACAGTTCTTGAAAGCAGATGCCTTCCTTAACTGTGACCAGTGTTCCTGAGAGTAGTTCTGTGTAGGTTGAAAGCTACAAAAGCTAGTGTCAACTTTTCTATGGTACAATGCAGAAAAAATTTTTTGAGGTAACACCATTTTCCCTGAACAATATGAGCAAGCAGAGTGGTGCTCCTTACTATCTTTGCAACTTCCAACCACCATGTTTGGGGATATAGTCTTCCTAGAACTGACTCTTCATCTCCTATTCCTTTCATTCATCCTACATTCTTTTCTTTCTATCTTTACTTTTTTTAAAATGTAGTTAGTATTCTTAACATAAGATCTAAAATCTTCACAGATTTTTAAGTGTACAATACAATATTGTTATCTACAGGCACAATGTTGTTTATCAGATACCTAAAATTTATTTGTTTTGCATAACTGAAATTTTGTACAAGTTGATTAGAAACTATTTCCCCCCTCCCACAGCCCCTGGCAATCACCATTCTATTCTTCACTTCTGAGTTTAACTATTTTAGATACTTTATATAAATGGAATCATGCAATATTTGTCCTTCTATGACTGGATTATATTACTTAGAAATATGTCCTCAATGTTCATTCATGTGATCTTATATTACTAGATTTCCTCCTTTTTAAAGGCTGAATAATACTTCATTGTATGTATAAACTTCATTTGCTTTTCTCTTTATCCATCAATGGATATTTAGGTTATTTCCACATTTTGGCTATTGTTTATAGCACTCAATAAACAAGAAATAATGCTACTATCTCTTCAAGTTCCTGATTTTAATTATTTTGGCTAAATACCTAGAAATGGAATTGCTACATCATGTGCTAATTCTATTTTTAATTTTTAGGAAACTTAGTAATGTTTTAGTAGTGGCTACATCATATTGCATTATAACCAACAGAGTACAAGGGTTCCAATTTCTGAATCTCCTGCTATATCTTTGTGGTTTTGGCTTGCATTTTCCTAATCATTAGTGACATTGAGCAATCCTTTCTTCATTATTTTTCTTTCTCAGCAAAGCTCAGCATAATCTTATGTCAGTGTGCCTATAGAAATGTAATATTTGCTTCTTTCCTAGAAATGGAGTAGAGAAAGAGATGAGAAATCCGATCAGTTTTTATTTTCATTCCTAATTGTCATTGTTTATCCACAATAAAATAAAATATCTCACAACATCGTTCTGTTTGTTCAATAATGTCTTCAATTTTTACAAGCCCAAGTCTTCAAATAATAATGTCATGTAGATAATTAATACAATTTCTCAATTATCTTTCCTTATAGTAATTAAAATAGCATTATAAATAACACATGTGTTCTTTGTGATAAGTTTTACATATTTGAACACTGTTTATATGCAGGTGGTCTAATATGTAGATTAACTGGCATAAGCTGAATGAGGTTTCCTACTTATTGATACTAGCGCTCGCTTCTGAGACAGTTAGATGGAGTTTATATTTCTGCATTACCATTAAATACCTGTGTGATGTTAGAAAAGTTATATTACCTCATGTTTCATTTTTGTAATATGTTGTATAAATGACTGAAACTAGATTATCTACAAGAATCTTGCCCAATTTACGAGTCTATAAAATAGTTGTGATGTGTTTTTACAACATATCCCATAATTTGATTTATGTAATCCTTCTTCAGTGACCTATATATTATTGATTATTAATACTGCAAAATATGATAATTGATTTTCTTTACAATTGTTTACTTTATGATTGAAACTAAACCTATTTCAGATCTGTGAGTGTAGAAGTCATTAATTCTAAATACTTGAAATGTACGAAGACCTAGAAAGAAGTATGAATAAGCACAGACAGTTCAACTGTAGTCTTTGATAATTCTCAGATATTTTTTTATATTCAGAATGTGAAGTGCTCACTTCAGTAGCACATATACTGCAATGTGAGAATTTTTTAAATATGTAAATTAATTTTAAGAATTTATATATGCAAGCCATTCTTTGATGATTTTAATTGCTCATTCTTCACAAAAGTATGAATGAAAGAAACACAGAAATTGAATTGATCAAGATTATACACCAAATTAGTGACAGTTTCAGATATAGAACTTAATTTTTTCTATTTAAAAATATATCGAAGTTGGATGATATTTCTCTAAAGAACTCTGTCAATAGTCTACCCAAGGATGGAAATAGAGTATACTATAGCATGTGCTTTTGCTTAACAATCTGTTTCATTTCTTTTAGGCTTGAGTCTACTCAATATATATATGTTTAATAGTACTGAAATTTGGAAGAATATGCATTTGTAACATTTACATTAATTCTAATAGGTTAAATTCCATTACCTTTACAAAATGAAGAGAAGAAATTGTGACATATCAAGTATTTTTTAACATATATTTTAATAGATAAAGTAAAATTTTGGTATTTTAGATTGAAAGCAACTTTGAGTTTAAATGGAGTTAGCAATAGATACTTTGTCTGCATGGCATATAAATTTAAACCAAATTGAAATTTAAATTGCAGACTGAAAGTTCTAAGCCCTGAGTTAGCCAATCCAGGAACAAATGTAGCGATACTCAGAGAAGATAAACTAGGCAGGGAGATGCCATGGGAGCCCTGGAGAGCCAAGACCAGTGAGAAGAACTTTAACTGCCACTGAGGACAGTGAGAGGAAATGTGGGGAATGCACAAAAGAAAAAATTAGATTTCATGATTCTTATACTTAAAAGTTTTAGTATATATGGCAAGAAAAGTTGTAGGTAAAGATAATAATTTAAAACAATATGAAAATTTCAGGATTCTAAAATATTTGCTAAATTCCTCATATAAATCTACAGCTCAAAAATTGTATTTTCATCAGTTGTAAACAGTTGTTTTTGTTTTTTATTCTGTCATGATCATAATGTTCTCCACATTATAGAGTAGAAATAAACTAAAACAGTGATCTAGCAAATATAGTTACTCTTGAGGTAGCCAAGAATAATAGGTTAAGCAATTTGCTGAAGGTCACAACAGCTAGTAAATAACCAAGCTAAATGTGAGCACAATTTGATTATGGAGAAGAGAAGGTATCAAAAGTCAACTATCAGCAGCATGCTGGTTCATAAAACACACTTCTGATAGATAAAATATTTATCTTTTGAAATAGTATATGTGGTCCTTATTGAAAGATGGATGGATTTAATTTTTAATAATTTCAAACACATACATACACACTTGTATTTTTAAAAGCATCATTAGAATTACTGAGTAAAAAAACTGTAATATTTTATTGTACTCTTTTTTAGCAATTCAGACTCCCATTTTCATTAAAATGAAATTTGGATTATCTTCTTTCCAGTGCATCTTGAGAGATAGTTTCCTGGTTAATGAAAGTTGTAAGGTATTTCAAACCCCTGACTTATTCAGGTAGGTTAGGGAAACAGGATTCCCTACAAATGTGTAATGGAACCAACAGAGTAGGAACTGGAGAACGAGGAGGAGGAAAGCAGGTAGATGGAGACTGCTTCAATGAAAGTAGCTCTATTTTTACATATTTTGTATACTAAGGCTCTTTTTTAAGTTTTATTTGAACTATGAGAATAAAAATAACAGTAATAATGACAGTGACAAAAATAGTAGTATTATGAGATTCGTTCTTCAACAAGATGCTTTCCAACTTTAAGATTTTATACTTGTAGATGAGTTTCCTTGGGAAAATATATCTGGGTTTTGAATGTCTTATCATAATTGGGGGCATCTCCTTTGTCCTTTAAATAAGCAGGACACTATTCAAATACTAATTTTTCCCTTTTGCCAAATAATCCTTCCTTCCATTTTTTCCTTTTCCTTTTTTTCCTTTTTTTTCACTCTTTTCCCCCTTTCTTTCATGTTAATGTATACATAGGTTAAAATTGTAAAATATTAAAAATATAATTAAAAAATAATAAAATCCATTCACCTTTGTACGTATTTTTATTACATTGACACTATCTCACTTGAAAATGAATGAGCAGTATAACTGATGTGTACAAGGTATTGGACCCTGAAATTCAGTTGCAGAGTTTGTTTGTTATTTAGAAAGCCAGGGGAGATGACTGGTTTAACTGAGGCTTTGCTGCTGCTGTTAGTTTATAAAGGATTTTTGAGAGTGGATGTCCAAATTTAGTGAGTTAATCTATAGTCACAGTTAATATATCAGCTCATTCATTTCTTTTATCTCATTTTTCCCATACCCTCTTCCCTTGATGAACAACTGTTATAATTTATATAATGTCTATTATTTATTCTTAAAATGTATAATGTTAATATATGTGAATATCATTTTGATGTACATAATGTAATTGCCCTATAGATCAGATCTGTTTCTCACTTGTTTTTACTTGTCAAATGATTTTAAGATGGATTAACCTTTTGATGTTAACATCTGGTAGGGTCTGTTTCCTGCACTCTGGAATGTTTCCATTGTGAGCATTCACTGCACTCTCTTTGTCCATTTCTCCCAATACTGCCCCCTCTCCACAAACAGATACTCAAAAGAAGAGTTTTGGGTCATAGTGTGTGCATGCAGTTAATTTAACAATGTTCTGTCACATTACCTCCAGAGTGCTTGCACTTATCTGCATTTCCATGAAAACAATTACATGTTTATAAATTGTAAATAAGCAGTTTTATTTTTCATGCTGACAGTATTCTCACATCATAGAGTGGGGATAAAGCTAAACAACCATCTCGCAAGTATAATCTCCCATGAAGTCAAGGTCCCCTAATCCCACATCCTGGTCAACGCACTATAGTATCTGGCTTTCAGACTTTTTGCAATATGACGAGAGTTAAGTAATACATCATTGTTGTTTTAATTTGTATTTTCTAATCACTGAGTCTGGGCTTTTTTTATATACTAATAACACTTCTGAATTTCCTTCTCTGTCAGTCATCTTTCTTTGACTAAATGCCAAGATATTTCTGCATTTTTTTCTAGTAAAATATCATGTTTATTAATTTACATGACAGCATAAAATATTAGCATATAACAGCACAAAGGTGGTGATCATTACAAAGATGATGAATGAATTGTGTATTGCCTACCACATACTAGGTGTTGAAAAAAATGTCTGTGGAATAAATAAATAAAAGTCATGAGCTTTTGTGTGATATGTTAGGATGTACAGTAACCCATAAGACTTTGACTCAACTCAGTAATTTTAATCCATAGATGTTTTTGAAGTAATGCTAAATATTAAACAAAGAAATAACATACAAGAAATTTTGTATTATAAAGATAAGAACAGCTTGTGCCAGTTTGAGAAGCAGACAAAATTAAGTAGTCCCAGAAATAATAAAAACACATTTGAGAAAGTTTTGCATTGATTTTTTTAGGATTAAAAAAATCACCTGATTATTGTCTCTCTCTTTTTTTTTTTTTTTTGGTTTTTAATAATATATTAAGTGTAAGATTTTGAGCAGTAAGTTCTATTATCACTGTTGCACATTAAGCAAAAACTCAGATTATCTTAGTTTTCCTATTACAAGCTATTATAATAAGCACTTTCTAGGGATATAATCACAGAATCATCTATATAATCTCAAACTTGAACAATTGGTTAATATATATGTTGATATAATTTAAATATAAAGAAATTATAAATGTTTGCTCATAATGCTAAATAATAGATTTAATCATTTATGTGTATACTATCTTCCAGGAATGACTTCTAAAACAAAGTCAGAATAAAATGTTATCTGAAGTTTGAATATGATTACATTCAAATTAATTAAATGATAAAATACCATTTTAGTGAACTTCCATATAGTATGATCATTTTCAACAAATTTTTGCATGCATTTTAAAATAGTCTATAAAATTTTATAATTAACATATTTTTAAAAATACTATATTTAAAATCACATAATAGTTCATTCTCACCACTACTAAAACCATCTTATGAATTCATAAAGAGTGTTTTGTATATTCACTTGGTTATTTTAGTGTGGTTCTTATAGGATTTATAGGAAATTAGGTGATGGAAAGGAGATGTGTTATTAAAGGATTATGTTCAAGTAGTCACATTCCCTATAGTATCTAATACCATTGGAACCTAGAATAAAAGGATAAAAGAACTGGCAAAATATTTCAAACTATATTACTGCACCAATTCTGCTAGTGAAGGGACACAGCAGATCATGTAGGTCATGTCTCAGGTATATATCTAGGTAAGACTCGAGTTATCTATATATTTTTTTCAGCAGTGTTATTAATGATTCTAAATAGTTTTTCTTTTTTATGAATAGAAGCATTTTTCATTTCACTGGATAATTATATTTTGGAAATTGATCCCTTTATTTTAAATGTGAAAAATGAACAGATAAATCCAACAGAAGCATTGTAAAGATTATGTAGCTATTACTTTTCATAGAATTTGCTCTTGCAAGAAAGTGATGATGCAATTTCTTATTTATAACACCATTAATTTGTTTCCATTCAAAATTATCTGTTCATAAATGTACTCTTTCTCCTGACTAAAAGAAAAAAGTGTGTTTTTCAGTGTGCTTTTCTTTCAGTACCAAATTTTTTTGGTGGTGTTACCACTGTTTTTTATGTAATTTTCTCATTTTATGTGTACAACAGCCTGGGATTGTTGAAATAAACCTAAGGGCCATCTGAAGATAAAGTTTTCTTGGAGTAAGTTATAGAAAAGTCTTTCTTGTTTGTGTTATTGTGGGTATTTTAATGGACTTCTTTTGCCATTTTATTATAGTAAAAACATTTCCCTTGTTTGCAACTGGTAATATGCTTTTTAATATATATCAAAATCATCAAAACTTTTAAAGACTCAATCATGCCATGGTGAGAATTTCACATTGAAACCAATGTTGAGCAACAGTGATTTTCACATAGCCATCTATGAAGCTCATTGAAAACCAATTGTTCAACAAGTATTTCTTTTATTTAATTATAGGCACATATGGAATATAGATATTTTTCTTAGGTAGAGCTGGTAGCATTCACAAATATAGCCACATCTGGACCATCCGATATGTGCCAAATAGTTGTCCCTAAATTATTTTGAAAGCTCATATAGAAAACAGACTAAAGAAACTAAATGTAAAATGTTGAAGTATTGTTACTACTTTTTTTGTATGAAAATTATCTTTCTAAGTAGAGAAGAAACATGAAATGTCCTGTAACCAGTCTCACAATATAATTTACAGGACCTAGTGCAAAAAGAAAATGTGGGGCACTTTGGTCAAAGATTGTTAAGAATTTCAAGACAGCAACAACAAAACATTAAACCAAGCATAGGACCCTTTTAAGCACAGGGCCTCGTAGTACTGCACAGGCCACACATACAGCTATGAAGCTGCCGTCTCTGTAACGTTCTTGCTTCTACTTAGGAATGTCTTGTATTCAGTAAAGAAAAGACACAACGTGAAAACTTGTTTTATTTGAGCAAAGTTCAAGCTATAACAGTTTTTTTAAGGGGAACTTCACAACAAAATCCTAAAGACATTTTTCTACCACTCCCATTCCACCATAAGATATAGAAATTTATACTCTTCTAGTTGCTGTTCCCCATGGGAAATTTATATTGGTAGTTATAATTATTTTTTATCCTACAAAAAATTAGTCTAAACAATATATATTCAATAATGTTTTCTTTATAGCGGTGTGAACAAAATGCATGTGTTTGATAATATTTAATAGATTTTCAAAAGTAACATTTTGCATATTGTATTACATACATTTTATGTGTTAAGGTAAGTTGATATAATCAAACTACATATGGTTTTGGAATTAATGTTCCAGAGAACTTTGAACTGATATTCTCTGCAATGGTGTGCTGAGTTGGTTTTTCAATGCCAAAAATGATTTCTATGCCCTATGGACCCAGACTAGAAATAGAACACATTTTTTATCTTATACCTGAATCTGTCTTTTTAGGGATGCAAGTATTGGAATGGAATGGAATTCCTTTAACTTCTAAAACATATGAAGAAGTGCAGAGTATCATTAGTCAACAAAGTGGGGAAGCAGAAATATGTGTAAGACTGTGAGTTTTTCCCCATCTTTTTGTTTCCATTTTTTGGCTATTCATGGCTCTTTTAATTTAAAATTGTTAAGGTGGAACCTTTGCCAGTCAGCAAGATTTTCTGTAATTAAAAAATAAAGTGAATACAAGTTATAGATTTCTTGTGTTCAGAGCCAAAGGCTAAAGCATAGAAAGAATCCAACTAATTTTGTTCCTGATTAATTGATATTAGCTCTCCCTTTTCATGCTTTGATTGAAACATGCTTCATTTAAATGAAAGCCTAAACCCATTTAGATTTCATGAATGTGTCTAATATTTCAAAATAAACTTATATTTAATCTATAAAGATTTCACCTTAAATAATCATTTTTATCAGCTGACTTTTAACAGCATTGCGAATATATATTTGGTTAGAAGGGTTAGCATGCTTTGAAATTGCTTTATATCATTAACCACTTCTCATTTACCTACTGAAAAAAAATATTCAGGGTAGTTGTGGAAAAGGGCCTTTTTGTCTCAGGGTTCCTCCATTTCTTTCTTAATTTTTTTTTGCTTTAATTTTTAGGGACCTCAATATGCTCTCTGATTCTGAAAATTCCCAGCACCTGGAACTTCATGAGCCAACAAAAGCCGGTAGGTGAAAGCAATCTGCTTTCAACTGTGAGTAAAGATGTAGGTATAGAACTGTGGATGCTCATTTACTTATAGTGGCATTATGACCCAATAAACCCATCATAAATTAAAAATATGGTGAGTCAAAAATGCATTTAATACACCTAACCTACCCAACAGCATAGCTTAACCTAGCCTACCTCAAATGTTCTCAAAATACTTGCATTAGCCTACAATTGGGCAAAATCATCTAACACAAAGCCTATTTTACAATAAAGTGTTAAAAAGCTCATGTAATTCATTATGCATATTACTTTCCCACAATCATAAAGTTGAAAAATTATAAATTGAACTATCTTAAATTAGGGACCATCTGTAGTTACAGAGGAAAATGTAGCCATAGAACAAGATATAGATAGAAACATAGATACAGGCAAAAATGAAGTTATAGACTGATAGGTATTTATATATTTATATAATCATAAATAAAATGAAAAGCATTGTAACTACTTTTTTAGCTTTCTGTGGAAACACATATTTGCCTGTTAGACCCATTAAAAAAATCGTATGAAATTCTTGCTGTGTGAGTTCACATTTTTAATTCTTTAAAAGTAAATTCATCCTATCAAAGTAATCCATAGAGCCATTTATTTTTATATTACATAATTTTTGGATAATATTTGATTATTTTTACCATAAATGGTTTTGGAAAACTTATTCCTGAAACTTTTGATTGTCTTTTATAATAAATAATAATCAGCATGTAATTTCATAAGTACATGATGAAGAGATTTAACTTTTGTAGATAACATACATAGTCTACAAATTTAAATCAGTTGTGAAACTTAAAATATCACTTATTTCGTTGTTTTATAAAGGTATATTGAGCACTTCCTATGTTACAGCAACACTAAACAGACTAAGTCCTGTAGAAAATTTTATACATCTATAAATGTAAATATACTCTCTGAAATTTCCCCCTTAGAGAAAGATATATGTAAGATTTAAAGAAGAAAAATAGCTAATCATACAAATTAAATTCCAGTGAATAAAATAGAATAGTTTATCTTCATACAGTTCTCTATTTAAAACACACACACATACACATTAAACACATTTTTTGAAGATGTAATAGGTACCTCAGTTTCCCTCTGTAACTTAGCATTCTTTTACTCCTCTTTAAGCCTTCTAGACTTCTTTAGAAATAGATAGATTCATAAAGGTATCATTATGTTTATTTTTTTATGTAGTTTGTTTCATAAGTGATATTTCAACTTTGTCATCTAGAACTCCAATAAATTCCATGGTATTAAGTACCTATGAAGTTGAGAAATGTGTAAAGCCATTTTATTTTGTTGTAGTGGATAGAGCGAAATCCCCAGGGGTTGATCCTAAGCAGTTGGCAGCGGAGCTTCAGAAGGTTTCACTACAGCAGTCACCACTAGTTCTGTCGTCTGTCGTTGAAAAAGGATCTCATGTTCATTCAGGCCCTACTTCAGCAGGATCTAGTTCTGTTCCTAGCCCTGGACAACCAGGGTCACCCTCCGTGAGCAAAAAGAAACACAGCAGCAGCAAGGTGAGAAGTGTTTGATGTGACCTCTAAGTTACTTGTTTTCTACCTCCTAATTTAGACTAGGAGATAGGAAATACAGAATCAAAATGATATTGTTCTTGTGATTTCTCATGTCCAAATGACAATTGAAGCAAAAAAAAATGTTTTTCCATTTCTGAGTATGTAACTGATTCAAGATTTATCAAGATTACGTATTTCTACATCTCAAAATATTTTAGCAGTTATTGTTATGAGAAACTTGAAAAATGTGTCTGATATTTCTTATTTTCTGGTGTTTTTTTTTTTCTTCACTTTTGTTGCATAATTCTAAGCCCCTGTTTGTATCAAATATTAGCTTTCCATCCTTTTAAAAACATAAGATATACATTACATTAGATTATATAACTTAAGGGTAAAAAGACACAAAGAAAAAGAGAGTTTAGGATAATAAGAAAAAAGAAAACCAGTAATATAGTATTGCCATTTTGAATTTTAACCCTAATTCCATACTAATAAATTTTCTCTTGTTGTAAATCTTTATTTGAAACAAATCTTTTTAACACGTATATTTCAAAGATACTGGAGAATTAAAAGGAAACAGAAAAATAATTGCTTAACCTTATAAAAGTAGATAAAAATGTCGTTTGTAATTTTTTCCTCATAGATTTGATTGTTAATAGAAAAATTTTCCTCATGGTTAATAAACGTATTAGAAAAATATTATTTTGTTTAAACATGAATAAAGTCTTTTCTTTATGTGGTGAGATATATGGGAAAGACAGAGTATTATTGGATAAATTGACTGGACTTCAGAATACAAACTTTATTTTACTAAGTATATAAACACAGCAGATGCCACCAAAAATCTCTTTTATTCAGAAGCCAACAACAAAGGTAGGATGATTTTAATCATTGCATTATGAAATGACTTATTTTAAACTAAATATAGCAAGTCTTCATGAAGAATAATTCAAGAACAATTAGACTCAATTTCAAAATAAATTTTAACACAACTGTATTTTATAACATGTGATTATGTGTTCATTTTGAAGTGTTACCTCAATGAGGTTCCCTGTCTTCTGAGTTACAGACTGATTTTTTTTCTCAACATTTCCACATAGAAGATAATTTCTTTCTCAATATCTCTATGTAGAAGACCTAAAGACATGACAAAATCTGCTAGCAAAATTTCCGAAGCAAGCCCATTATAGGTTCTACAAGTCTGTCATCTTGATATTTTTTAGTTCAGCAATTGACATCACCATCCTCTCAAGAAATTTAAGAGCACTATTAACTCTTCTTTTCTCTTCATGCACATTGTATAATCAGTCACTGAATTCTAAGCCTGTGAATTCTAATTTTCTGATAAGCTTCTAGTAATTTTCTGTCTTCTCTGAACTCATCAGTTTCCTTCAGCAAAGCATTTTTATATAACCAATGAAATAGGAGCAACAGGAAACCTTCTTGCATGAAGTCTTTCCATATTCTAATCCTTCCCTAAAGTCAGCAGTTATCCTTCCTTCTTTCTTCTCTCTCCAAAGTACCATATGTTTTATGCATCTCTTAAGACAATTTTATCTTGATTGTAGTTACTTGTTTGCTTATTTCACACCCCAGTTGGGCTGCAAGCAAGCTCCTTAAGAACCAAAAACCACTTCTTATATTTTCTCTACAGCCCCTAAGCACATAGTAGAGTGGCTTGCATAGAATAATAACAAAATAAATAAATATTATGAATTAAAACATTAGCGGCACTTGTCCCTGTAACAATATGAGAGTACAAAATTTGAAGTTTTATAATATTTTAACTTTGAGGGCAGTGATTAGAAGATGAAAACAGGTATTGGAAGACAAATAGCAAAGAAATGATATTGACAGGTTTCATGGTATATGATAATTATCTTCTATGCCAAGAATGTGGCCTATGTAGTTTTTACAGTATTTTTGCTATAATAAAAAGTTATGGAGAAATATTATCCATAACAGTAGCCATTAGCAACATGTGAAAATTAAGCACTTGAAATGTGGCTAGTCCTCACTGAGATATGCAGTTTATGTGAATTACATGCCAAATTTTGATGACTAAATATGAAAAAAATGTAAAATATCATATTAAAATTTTATATTGATTTCATGGGGAAATAATGTTTTTAATAAATGGAGCTAAATGAAATATATTATTACAAATTAATTTTACCAACTAATTTATACAGTTGAAATGTGACTATTAGAATATTTAAAATTACCTATGTAGCTCACATGATATTCCACTGGACAGTGATGGTATAAAGATTACTTAACTCTTAGTACTAGTAGCAATAATAAAACCTGATTATTATATATTATATATATGTTACATATATATAATATGTATTTTCTTAATTGAAATGCATAGTCACTAGATTCTAACACTCTTGAAGAAGGAAACTATTACCTACTCATTTTTTTTGTCATTTATCTTCAACATTTAGCTGGTACAGAGTTTCTCAAAACATTTTTGCTAAATAAATAAATGTAATGATATTTCCTGACCTGTCAACATGTAGTATACATAAAAGGTAATACATTGAGTGTTTAAATCCTACAATGTTAAAAAAATTTATATTGAGAGATTATAGAAACATTGAGTGATAGTCTGAAGCTTACATATCCTTGAGTCAGGTAACATATGTCCAAATATTATATGTTCTTTAGATAATTTAGAGAATTATAGTTTTAACTTTTTTGTGTTTTCATTAGGTATGAACTAAATATTAAATTATAAAATATTAATGTAATGAAATGTATCAAAACTAAAACATTTAAATTATAGTTAGCATAATTATACATTTAGATATTTAGAATGCATCTATTAAACATTTTAAATGATTATTCATAAGTAATTATTAATCTATTAATATACTAATTTAAATGTTTGCTTCTGAATAAATGTAGGTAAAATATGAATCTAAATTAGTAAATACATTTCAAAAGATATAAGACTATTTTAAATTATTATTTTCCTTAAACTAAATAAATATGAATTTTGTCTTGCAAATATTTATTTTGCTGCCTCAAGCTGTTTTTTCTCTGAAATTCTAACCAAGCTTTCTTCATTTTATCTTTCAAGTCTGAACAATTTCTTCCAAGTCATCATATAAATAAATAATTCAACTAAAGTGCTTATTAGTTTTATATATTCTTATGAAATAGATCCCTGGTTTCCCAAACTCTGCTGGTCATGGAACCCTTAATTTTCTCAGTAATTTTTTTCTATGGTGCCCAGATGCACAAAAAATATCTAAATAGTTTTATGTATTAAATAATTAGGTACAAATAATTTAATCAGTATTTATGTCCTAACATCTTAGTAACCATTAGAAAAAATAATATACATAAAGTGAAATAAAAATAATGTGTTCATTACACTGTTAATAACTAAAATTACTTATCAATGGGATATGTGCACCTGATAGGCATTGTACAGCTATTTAAACTGTGGAATCAGATTGGACACTAACACTCTCATTTCCTGTTCCACACTGATCTCACCGATTTTCTGGCAGTACATTTTTTATCACTTCAACATCAAAAAACAGTCTCACAAAGATATGACATCAATATAAAAAAGGCAGTCAGCTCTAATCTTGAAATGTAACTATTTGTAGCTGGTAGTTTGCCCTATATCCAACAGATATTGCTCTTTTTCCTTCCATTTAAAATATCCTTCTGTCCATGAGTTTCCTACCACACCCTGAACAACTAAAAATGGCCCAGAAGTTCGTTCTCTGCATTAAATCTAGTTATGTTTACATGATCATATGTCAAATAAACTGCAACTGTTAAAAGTAAAATATTACCAATAATCACTTTTAACTTTTTTTGTCTTATTTTTGACTTTTTAATCACAGTTATTCCCCAACTTACTCACTAAAAGGATATTTGGTTTTAGAAAACTCCATATCTTTCACTGAGATATAAATAGTTTCAGGAACTTGTGTGGTCCTTCTTTTTCTATTTCAGTTTACTTTTCTTGAAATTTAAATATTAAAATAATTATTAAGTAAATAATTATTTAATAACTAACAGTTTATCCTTTGCAGCCAGAGCATAGTTTCAATGTTAATAAATGGCCATTCTTTTAAATGAGCTGAATGAATAAGTGACATATGGCTTGGAAAATTTAACCCTACCGAATAACTTTGCCATGATTACATAATTTTCTTTCTTAAATATTTCACAGAACAAGACCTGGAATATAGCCTCTTCTTTTGATTGCTCTCATTTCTAGAATAGAAATCTAAAGGAAAGGTAGCAGAGCAAGTATATCCTCCTCATATCATAGATTTTTCTTTTTTCTATTAATTATTAAAACAAGATCAATATATGTATATGTGGGAAGATGGGGTACTTATTTGTAGGGTAGTAAACTGGCCTCCATTTTAGTAAATATCTCCCTATATTGATGCTACATTGCCTGAAATTTTATTATAGATCTAGATTCCGGGACATCATCTCTCCTTTTGTACAAATATTCCATTGAAACGTAACAAGTCAGCAATAATCTTTTCTTCAGCAGTATGAATCAGTATACTAGATCATATTCCTAACTGTTTTTAAGGCTTCACTAACATAAAGAATTTATTAAGGAAATAAGAACTTATATAGAATGGTATGTAATTATAATTAAGGAGTGAAATATTAGGAAGTGATTGCCTTGTGATTTGCTCTAGATGGGAGCAGGGAGGAGCTGAGCACCCACGAAGGAGCACAAGGATGGACTTTTATAACTTCTGTACCCTAGGCAACCATTGTATAAAAACAATTATCTTTTCAATTCCTCTATAGATCTTCAAAGGCTATAAAAACTTAAATTGAACCGAAAGGCTGCATTTTCTTAAGTTAATGAAAATACATTACTGCAGGTATAAAATTATAGCTTCAGAACAAGCTTAACAAAATGAAAAGTAGATTTATGTATCTTTGAAATTAAACATATATTGAGAAGTATAAGCAGACAGAATAATTTGAAGCAGCCAAATGGATAAAATATGTTTTTCAAGCAGAACACTCTGACCAAATAGAAATTAATTTCAGAAGGATGTTGAAATGGTAAATTCTATGAAGGGTTTATTCATTAATATAACATATGTTTTCGATATTACAGCCTACTGATGCAACAAAGGTTGTCTCTCATCCAATTACAGGGGAAATTCAGGTATGAATATTTTTTGTGTTTTTTAAATCATCATATACCATCTTTTTGGGTTATATTTTCCCTTGGTCTATGGAAGTTGTCAACACTGTTTAAAACCTTTCCTGTTTTATAACACAGACCTGTTAAGGAAAAATACAATTTCTTAAAGTGGTATTTTAATACAAATATATTTTATAAAATCTAATTAAACCAAGAAATTCTATACTTTGAAATCTGCCTTATACCTTAGTAGTGTCAATACGTTTTATGCCTTAGTTACTTGATACTTGTTGAATGTGTTTCAAACATGACAGATTCTCCTAGAAATTTGAAGATTTGTCTTTAAGAGTTTCTGGAGTCTAATACTTTCCTCATTTCTTCCAATGGAAAACCATTGTTGAATAATTACTGAACAATACTTGTAGAGCCGTGTTTTTCATATCAAGGGACATAACCAATTTGTAATTTATAAAATCAATTTAGGGAATTTTTAACAGGAAAATAGAAGAAAAGTAATGTAAATCACTCTTTTTTAGTCCTATGTATGTGTGTTTCTGTGTTTATGGATTACATCATAACATGTATTTCTTACTGTGGGACACAGTAAAAAACATTAGAAAAACTGTGCTTTCGATGATGCCAGAAAGTAGTTTAGGGTAGCTAAGAAATGTCACGTGGAAAGAATTAACGCAATATAAAATAATAACTATGTAAAGATAGTTTTAGATAAGGGAATGGGAACAGTAAGTGTTAGCCTTGTCTCCAACACATTCTAGAGGAAATTTTCATGAAGGACTTCACAAAGGATAAGAGATTTGAATTATTTGAGGATAGAGAAAAAGGAGTGTGTTCCTGGAAGAAGAAATTGTACACAGAAAGTTTCTGCTGCCAGAGAGTAATAAAATGAAGAGATCAGCTTTGCTGCAGTGAAATGTTCCTACAGAGATAAGTTAAGACTAAATTAAAAAGAACCTTGAACATAAGCCAAAGGAGAGTGAGCCACCACATAACAGGATGATCAGTAAATATTTTGGAGTGAGAAAGAGGTTAATTGAAAGGACTATGTAATAAAAAGTTCACACAGCAGTGGCCTATAGGAAATATTATAAAAGAGAGGACACAGAAGTTAATTACATGATTAGTTAGGCACACACTAGTTAAAGCAGAGTAGAGTGTGAGGGTAGAAATAGAGAAAAGGTGCAGCAGGTACGCACCTTACTAGAAGGAATCAGCAGGATGGAGCCTGATAACCTAGGTACTCTAGATCCTGCTGGCTCACTGCTGTTTTCTACTTCTACAAGGCCAGACCCTGATCTTTCTTCGCTTCATAAGCAGCAAAGAAAATGCTAGCTTTTCTGATTCATGATCCTTTTTCTCTCTCGCTCTCTTGCTCTCTCATTTTTTTTTTTTTTTTTTTTTGAAATTCCTTGCTATGGACTAGTATTTGCTATTTCTTTTTGGTTTGTTGTTCTTGTGGTTTGCTTTTATTTTCCTTTTCTTTGAGCGGTAATATTTAATTCTATAGTAGAAATTTACACTACTAATATTCCTTCTTAACTCGAGATATTTTTTATATATATACTGTGGGGGCAGGATTTTCTTATGACCATGATTTCCATTTTTTTTTTTTTTTTAGCAAAACCCTATTCAGAATGAAACACTATCTAGACACCCAAACAATGAATCTGCCAATGCTGCAGTAGTTCTGGTTGAGGATTGCTGGGAGCATCTCATTACTGCCTTGGAAGTAACCTCTGAGCAACTCTAAATGTTCTCTAAGACCGTACAGAGTAAATTTTGAAAAGTACTGTCTTAGGGAAGCCTGCATGTTTTCATTTCAATAAAAAAAGATTTTAGTGCCTTCTCAGTTAAAAGTGGACTTTAAGGCTAGCAGAGAAAAGAAAAAATGAAGAAAAATTTCTTTTTTTAAATTTGGAAACTGATCTAAATCACAATGAAATTAATTCCAGAATAATTACATATTTCAGCACCCCACTGTAGCACAGTTACTGCAATTATGAACTTTCCATTTCTCCTCTGTCATCATGGCACTTTATTTTGTTTCACAATGCTTTCATCATGGTCAGACAGACTGGGCTTTTCTGTATTGGGAAAAGCGATTGAAGATTCCTATTCTGCCACAAAATATAACCAGATCAAAATTATGCTAAAATTAAAAATTATTTTAATTATGAAATTCTAAATAAAGTTTGGTTCATCTAAATTATACCATTTCCAACATAACCATAGTGTATCTGTTTTGTATGATTATAAAAATATGTTAGAATTTTTATTTATGGATTTTCCCCATGAAATACAGATTCCTTTCTTTTTGTTATTTGATAAACAAAAAGAGCATCAAACAGAATTAAGTCTTATTCTAATGCCAAAGATTTTTTCAATTTTGGAGAAAAAGTAGTTAATTTAATTATTTTGAATTATGCAGGCTTCTCAACTATTAGAAACATAAATCTTTTACTATTAAATTACAATTTTACAAAAGTCATTAAGCATCTATTAGTCAATACCTCTTCCCTCTTCAGATTCTAAATTAAAAAACAATATTTTATCATCTTAGTCTCTCATTCTGTTAGAAAAGCAGGCATAGCAGAAAAAAACCTATAGGTTTAACATCAGATAATATAGGGAGAGATACATTTTATACATTCTTAAATATTCTCACAATTCAGTACTGATAGCATTCTTAAACAATGATTCCACTGACTGCTAACTATTCGGTGAAATGCAGAAGACATTTTCTAATAAATTTATCAACTAGTTAATTTATATTCAAAATTCTGATAATTGTATTCATGAATGTTAACATTTACAGTTTTCCTAAGAGCAAATATGTAGTTTAAATATGCAACTAGCATTCACTACATGATTTTTCTTGTAAATTAATTTTAGAAAGGCCAGGCCAGGACTTAACGGCAAAGAGAATGAATAGCACTTTTACTAGTAATTAACATGTGCCTGGGAGCTCCCAATTAAATTAGACATTAACTGGTCTGTTCAGTTTCAAATAAAATGAAAATGAGTTGTGATGCTTCCTATAAGAACTGGTAAACTATTGAATGGTAATGTATTATATGTTTTTTAAAATAAATAAGAATAATAATATTCACCAAATATATTGCTGTCTCTTTAAGCTTCAAATCAACTATGATCTTGGAAATCTCATAATACATATTCTCCAAGCAAGAAACCTGGTCCCTCGAGACAACAATGGTTATTCTGACCCCTTTGTTAAAGTGTATCTTCTTCCAGGGCGTGGGTAAGTAAAGAAATATCTCTGAGTCTTATATCTCCTGATTTAAAGAATAGCAATAGTGTCTTTTAGTCTCTAATTTCAGAGATTAATATTCTTTTCCTTAGTTTTACTCACATGTCATATTTATTTATTACAACTTGTAAATAAGGTGGAATTAAAATTTGTAAATTAAGCCTTAAGGGTTCTAGGAGAGCTACTGATCATAATAAAACCTGCCTCTATGAGACCACATCAGTATTTCAGTTCTGGAAACCACTCTTGCTATGATCAATCAAATTGACTGTGAAATCATTTAAGGAATTATTTGTGGGAGATTTAAAGAATTACCTCACATTTCCAAATTTATTTACAAAACCAGCGTTTAAGGACTCATTAATTACTGTTTTATTTTATAGGGCATGTGTATTATCCAATATATTAAATATTCATTAAATGACTAGATGTATCCTTACTTATATGCATATTTCAAAAAAGTTTTAATACTATAAAATTAGAAAAAAACAAGAGTAATATTTGAAATGTTGACTTTGATAAATAAATGAAAATTATCTCTGAATCTCTTGTGTGATATATGAACTATTCATATAAAGCAAGTGTTCTTTGGAGATATTTAATTTTCACATAACAAATGCAAATTGTTATGTTCTAATATATAAATCAGTACTCTATATGGTTTCAAAAAAGTGATTTGGACCTAACAGATCTTATAACTTATCCGAACAATTTATGTTAGCCAAATTAGCATAATGGAACCATAAGTAATCAACAATTAGAGGTAAACTTTAAAGTTTTGAACTGGTAATTTGAAGACTGGTTTATTTTCATTCATTTTTCATTTAACTTGAGGGGTTACATCCAAATGTTACATTTTACTTAGAAACTTAGTTGTTGTCCATAAGTGGAAAGAATAGTATAATGACCTACCACCTACCCATTACCTAGTTTCAACAATTATCACTTTTTAGGCAATCATGTTTTATTTTACCCTTACATATTCCCTTTGTACAGATTATTTTAAAATTTATGTCAATTATTATAACTTATTTCTGCAAATATTTTAGTATTTCTAAAAGATAACTCATTTAAAAAGTAATTATATCACATGTAATCATAATAATTTTTAAATATTTAACTAATTTATTAATTTCTCCAATTGCTTCATATTTTCCTAGTTGATTTGATGACCCAATTGATATTTGTAGAACATTCTACCCATCAATAGCAGAATATATATTCTATTCAAGTACACGTGGAGCATTCACCACAATAAACTATGTTCTGGACCATAGAAACAAGCCTCAACAAATTTGACAGCATTAAAATCATACAAAAATATCTTTTATGACTGTAGTTGGTTTGTTTGAACAGGTTCCAAATTAGAATTGCATCTGAATCTACTATTTACTAATTATACCACCACAGGCAGATCACCGATTCTTTGAGATTTAGTTTCCTTGTTGATATGAGAGAGCCAAGGTAGGCAGAGCTGTAATTTTTAGTTTATCAGGGAAATCAAATTAGATAATACTTAGAAATAATTTGGAAAATGCCAGATGATATATCAAATTCAATATACAGACTTTAATTTTATCCTACCCAATAATTTTATTTAGAAACTTAGAATTGCTGATTGTTCTAGTTTTATTTCGTTGATTTCATTTATAGAGATTACCAACCAGCCATATAGTGCAGGAAAAGGAAGGTTTTTGTTTTATGTTAATTACTTTATATTTTTAAGTAGTTCTAACTGTAAGTTGGCTGCATGTTTTAAACATGGGTGTAACAACAAACTGGTAACTTCATTCTGTCTTTGATTTGAGTCATTACACCTTCAGTGTTATTTAATCACAATACAACAGGATAAGGGGAAATCACTGCCAAGGGTAATTAATATTTGCTAATGAATGAAAATACAACACTCTCTTTTATTTTCTATCTTCTCTAATATCATGGAGTATCACTTTTTTTAAACCATATGAGAATACCTATATTTTATCTATTCAGGACTACATTTCAATTAGATTATTATATACTTGAATAACCAGAAGGGGCAGGCAGGTAACATGAATATGTCAGTCCAATCTGTGGTAACCAGGAAAAATGGGAACTATAGTAAAACGAAGAGTAAATTTCCCACATAAAGCCATCCTCATGCAATTTATCCAACAAAATTTTCCTGCTTGATGGGATCTGGCCCAAAGGCAGTCAATATGCTACTCTAATTCCTGGCCCTTTTATTAAATTACTCCTAATTACTGCAGTGACCAAGGCCTTGGGGTTTATTACACTGAGGAGGTATTATTTTCATTTTAGTTCTAAGATTATTTTCTGCCTCATGTCATTTGTATGTTATGGTATAGTTCCTCTAATTATTATTCTCATATTTTCTTCTTTATTTCTGTTTCTAACTTTGTTCTTCCTGTCTTTCATACTCTCCTATCGTATCCTTCACTCTCGCTCTTGGAATCAATGCAGTCAAGTCATGGTTGTCCAGAATGCAAGGTAGAGTTGGTTTTCTTTCAAAGTCAAGCTACGCTGTAATGTCTAGTTATATTCTTTGCATTTTTGTGTACATTAACCTGCAGTTCAACTTAGGCTGTAATTTTTTATTTTTCTACATGTTGGGTCTATTGAATTAGGCTAACAGCAAATTGTTCCAACTACAAAGTTACTCAATAGGTTTAGCATATGTGTGCAAAAGAACATAGAAAACTAGAAAATATTAAAAACAAAGAAGAATATCCATAAGGAAATATCACCCTGCAATTAGATACAACTAAAGTTTTAATTCATAATTTGTATATTAAAATTCATTTAACTTCTCACATGATAATCATGGCTTAAATTTTCTTAAGTCTTCCATTACAAATAAAAAAATTCAGAGTCATTTCTCAAATGGAATTAACTGATCTGGGTGTCTAATACTAGTTGTGTATCTCATCTTAAAGACAATAATTGTCTGGTCTTCATCCCTCACTTAGATCTTGATATTGAAATATTTCCATGCCTTTATACCTTCTGCACCACAAAATTATTGCTATGCAATATAGGATGCCATAATTGGCCTGCATTAGTGTTTTAACAACACAAAAGCATCATTTGTTTGCCAATAATAGGAAATTGTTTTCTGTATTCGATAGAGTTTATAACATATTGCATCATTATATTGTCAGCTAATGCTATCTCTCAATATATAGTAGTAAGTAAGTAGTAAGAGGGTGATGAGAATTTCAATCCCACCCAGAATTTTAATGGTATAGGATTTGTATTTGTCAGTGTCATTAAAGTTTGACATTTTTACTAATTCTGACAAGATGTACCCTAAAGAGATTGTTTCTGACTTTTAAAGGCATAAATTTATTTAAATAGTTTAAAGAATAGGATTAGTCACCACAAACTTTATAATGCCTCAAAACTTTTTATTTCCTTGCAGTCACATAATTATGGCAAACAATTAACTATGATACTGTGAAAGGTTGCTTGTTATGACTGGCTCCCTCACCTCAGGATGCCATCCAAATCTCTCAGACTGACACAAGAAATTAGCTGTTTCAAAGAGATAGTGTCATTTTAGAATAGACATTATCAATCACTTTATTCAGAACTTTCTTATCTTTTATTCGGAGAAACTGGGGGGCAATTGTCAGAATGACAATGGTTGTCTATACTTAACTTATAAGAGAACATGTTTTATAAGTATAAATAATGGTTGAAATAGGCTGGGTTGTGTTAGATTACAATTTAAGAGATCTAGAATTCACTTTGCCACCATATCTTTCATCTAGAAGTCATTTTTGTCATCTCTTTGAGAACTGTCAATGTGAGAAGGAAATACAATGACAAGGTACCGACATCCTAAGTTAAGCTAAGGAGACCAATGAGTAATGTCCTTAAAAGCATTTGTTTCAGTTTCAGCTGTGCTAAGTAGAAGTTGTGAGGTTTCTCTAAAACTATTTCCTCTTCTGCTAAATAAAATTTATAATAGGCCCCCTCCCAGACTTTTTGTGAAATACATGGAGTGATATACCAAGAGTGATAAGCATAATGTCTGGCACATAAGCTCTAATAAATGTCAGTTGCTGTTATTTCTAGTAACATATATAATAAGTTTCATGTAGCCAATGGTCAGTTATATCTCCAAAAAAAGAGATACAGAATTCTTGGGTTATTGAATTATACCAAATTATTTAACAATACTATACTGAAAACCAAACAACTTAATTTTATTTAATAATAAAATGTGTTACATTTGTCATTCTTAAAATTAAAAAAAATATATCCTGTTAACTCATAAGCATTTCATTGGTCTAGTTGTCTTCTTTCATTTCCTCTTCTCACCCCCTGATCAGTATATTCATAAGCTCCAAAAGCTCAAATATCAGCCAAGATAAGGTGAAAGAAAAACAAGGAAAGAGCCTGACGAGTCCATGAACTTTATACTTGTCCCTGGATAATTGAGAAATGGGAATGAGGATATCTGAAGAAACTCATTCTGGTTTTCTCTCATTATACTGTTGGATAAACTACTATTTTTTTTCCATGAATAAGATTTTTGCTGTGATCGAAGCTGATTTTATCTATAATGATACCTGTAAGCTCAATTCCTGGCTGGAGTTTCTGTAAACACCTTTGTTGGTGTAAACAATTTCCTAAAGACCTATGCAAAGCAGACACAGGTGTTGTGTGTATTTATAATTTGAAGACAAAAAAATATTTCATTGCAATAAATTTTAAAGGGAAAAAGGGTACAGGAATATTTTAAGGATCTATCCAATAAAAATTTATTTAGCACTAACTGCTCCAGACATTGTTCTAGGCGCTGGGGTGAGGGTTGACAACATAGCCATTGTCTTTGACCTCAGGGAACACAGAAGACAGTAGAGTGACAATCTGCAAACACACTATTACACAGAAAAACAGAGTTTCTAAATTAAACATCCTCAGAGGAGTAATTTTGAAAAATTATATATTTTTTATTGGACAATGTATTTTTTCTTTTAAGGAATAGATATATATATTTCCAATAAAGGAAAACCAGATAAAATAAAAGAAATTAAGACCGTCAATATTTTAGATAATTCTATATAAGTTAAATGCAAGGAAGCCATTGTATTCCAGTCTTTTTTCTTAATATTTCTTTTAAAATTGTAAAGAAAAACTCAGAAAACTGTTTTCTAGGTGGCTTAAGGCAGAAACATTGAATTTCAAGTATCTCTTTCTGCATGCCTTAAAAGCATATCCGCTTATGATAAAATGACTGACCAATAACAAAAAAAGAAAGAAAAAAGAAATTAGTTAAAACTTCACAGGGATGAAAATTTAAATATTTTTTTATAAGCATCGTGTGTTTACTTGATTAATTGGCTTTTTATTTTCCCTTATTATAAAATTTCTCTGTTGTTAGATATGGCCTAATCTTCCCATGAGGGAATGTAGTGTTTTACTAGACAAAAAGGAAATGGAAAGTGAGGTCTGCTTGCTTCTCAACCTGAATTTATGCTCACATTCAAAAATTCCCCTGCTTATCTGGCTATCTTCAACTTGTAAATCCATAAACTGTGATATGGCTATGAAAATTGTGGAGTTTTCAGTAGTGTAAAGTGGCAACACAGCCCATTGGGATCATGCTCAAGATGGTCAGTACATGGTAATTATAAAGAAAAACAAGTGTTCCTAAAGAAATAGCTTTGTGTGACCATATCTGCATTTCAGGAAGTTCAAGTGCAAAGACTGCAAAGGATTTCATTGGCATTTACAAAGGTCAACCATGGATGGTGGAAGCAAGCTCATGAATAGAGTGTATTTACCTCCATTAATTCTAAAGACAATGTATATCCTGAGTCTGGAGACAACTGAAGAATCAAACTCATCAATAAGATTAAGATAGTCTTAAAATGAACATCTAAAATTTCCCCAAATAATTTTAGTAATTTTTGAGCCTATTTGGACAAAAATAAATATAGTAATTATCCCACAATTGAATTTAGGATATGTCATTCAGAATTTTTCTAAGCAACTCTAAAACTGAACTAATTTTTTAATGATGTATTTATATGTACACAAATATTGTATGTTATTTATATTACATATAGGAAATATATATAATTATATTGAGGTAAAGAACTTTAGATTATAGTGTAACAAAGACAAACTTGAAACTTCAGCTAATGAAACCTACAATTAAGAAAATTGATGGATTATTCACATTTTATGATGAGCCCAATCAGTTGAGTTCAAATAGATATGTTTAGGAGCAACTATTTAGTTTCCTGTGTTTGAATTATGGTCCTACCAATTAGTAACTATACAATCTTGCCAACATGCCTTAATTCCTCTGAGCTTCAGTTTTTTTAATCTATAAAATAGAATAATAAGTGATACCTATCTAATTAGTATTAAATGAGTTAACACATTAAAAGCATTTAGAACTCTGCCTGGAAAAAAGTAAGCATTTAATAAATGTTAGCTTCTTTTATTTTAATGTACTTACTTTATAAAGTGTTTTTCATGCATATCTCATGTATACAATGGTATGTCAATACAATTAACTAAGTACATCTTGGTAGAGAAGCACAGTTTCTAGTATGAAGTTGGCATTCAATACTTTTTACTAAATGTATTAGTGAAAAAAATGACTAAAATATGAAAAATTATAATAATCATATTTATAGATTGAGATGGTAATTAATAAATCCTTTTGAAGACATTTCAATAATGCAGATTATTTTCATATATGTTGACATATCTAGAATTTTAATAAAAGTTTTTGAGTTTGCACTTGACATTAATGTCCATCTTGTTAAAAAAATGCATTTAATTCTTTCAGAATTTGAAAAAAATAACAATTTTACTAATATTCACTATATTATGAATCTTACTCTTGATATGTTGTTCCCATGATCTCATCACCTTGATAACAAAGTCCAAAATAAATAGAAACTTTAAAACTCATACTATTGTGTTTTTCTTCTAAGTATACCTGCCTAGAGGAATAGCCATAAATTCTAGAGTAACGACCAAAGCCAAAACAAAATATAAAGGGATATAGTTTACCAAAATAATCTTGACTTTTTATCATAAAACATTTCAAAGTTACTGAAAATTATAAAATACTCTTAATACCTGTGTTGTTGCTATCCAGTTTTATCAACTCTTAACATTTTGTTGAATAGACTTCAGACATTTTTTTTAATAAAACATTTTATGGATATCCCTAAAACTCTTTGAAACCATTCTCCTGTCCACCTGAGATAATCACTAAGTAGGATTAAATAGCTATAATTCTCAAGAGACATGATATTAAGATATGTTTGTTGTACAAGTATACATAGTTCACAGTGTCAATTCACATGACTTTACTTCAAATTATAACTTACTATAGTTATCCTTCTGCAAATTTTTGCTCATTATTTTTTCAAGACTTACCTATCTTGATATATGAAGATATATCTTGATATATCTTGTTATTTTATTTAACTTCTTGCTATTTCATTGAATGACTATATCACAATGTATTTATTTATTATCTATTAACATACTATTAGAAACAATGTTGCAGTGAATATTGAACAAATTCTTTGTGCATAAATGAGAGACTATCTCTAGGGTGGAAACAGAATAAGTCAAAGTGAAATTTTCTGTGGTTTTGGGTACATAAATTTAAACCACTAGATATCAATAAATTTATCTAAAAAGGTATGTGTACAAATTTATACTTCCTGTTTCTTTAAATCATTGTATATATATTTCCCCCTAATTTTTTTGTTATCTTGAATGACAAAATTATCAAATCCTCCTCTTATGTTTGTACATTTTTGGGGGTTGATTACATGTAAGAGTACTGCTTTATTTCTCAAATTAGACTCGGTTCACAATAACTGAAAGATGAGGTCTTAGGAGACTTAAGTTTAGTGGTTCTCAATTTTGTCTACACATTATTTTACCCAGGAGATTTTTAAATTCTGATGCTCAAGCCTTACCCCATACCTATTAAAACAGCATCTCCTTGGGAGTGTGGGAAGGGAAATGCAGTTATAGTTCTGGTTTTCTCATGTCCCACCCTCCCACTCAGATTCCTAGGTGATCCCCAATTCAGTCAATATTAAGAATTATTACCCCTGCATATGGCTGATAAGAAAGAGAATGAAGCTAGAAAAAGGAAAAATTCTTGGCTATAGATACATCTCTAAAAGTGAATGATGAACTGGAGTGTGATTCTTAGTAGCTTTATCTAAAATGGTTAGGGGTATTAGTGCCTGGAATAATAATTGACATTTCAAGGTGTGGCAATGCTTGAAACAAGAAATATAGCAAGAGTTAGTCTATCCACAGTTGGGAATAGAACTACAGATCATAGGTCAGGATTCAATCCCCTTAGAGAAAGGCAACTTGTGAAGTCTAGGCATAAGAAAGAACCTCAGACATGTAGGCTGATTTTCAGGATTCTGGTGCCCACCAGAATTAGTATTATCTGGTATCTGAGACATAAACCAAGGCAGAAATTTCAGGAAAAGGCAGTGAGGGTTAGAGACAGACCTTGTCTGTGTGGATGGACACCATTGGCTCATCGCCAGTAGAAATAATTCCAGCCCCATTAGCTGATTGATGCCAGCTATATGTATTCTGTCATACCTAATTAGAATAGATTTTAGAAATAGTTATTTTTAAACTTGTAGGATATAAGCTTCTAATTGTTGGTCAGAAAGAATGAACAAATCAAGGATAAACTCAAATGTCTGAAGTTGTAATGAATGAGGAAATAATTTGATTTGGTTCATCATTTGTAACATAAGCTATTGACATAAACCAATAATTTATGTTTAATTAAAATTGCTTTTATAGCTGGGTTGAATATCCTATTTTACTAAGATTGTCAGAATATACTTGAAATATAAGGTAACAAATGTTTATGGAATTTCAGCTGTAGCAAAAGCCATTTTTCATTCTTTCCTAAGCCAAAACAATTATTATAATTTTTATAGAAACAAATCATTAGACTTTTCTGACATGAATTGATGCAGAACTATTAGAAAGTTAAATAGCAAATTATTATTTAGGAGGCAAGAAGATACTGATGCTACCACATAGTTCATGTACTAATCTCCTGAATTCAGGAAGGAGTAAATTTCTAAAATTATAATATCATCATTAGAATACCTAAAAGCTTTTCTTCAAAAACCTACTTTAGCGAAAATAAAACTAAAGGCATTCAACATGTTTTTAATTTTTTATTGTGCATTCAACTTAAAATAAGGTTTAAGACATGAAGATGATGAGATGATTGCATAGTGATTCAAAGCAAAGTAGCATTTTAAAATGTCTGCATATCCTTCAGGTTGACTATGAAGTCATTTGTTAAGGTGAATAATAGATAACTTTTTCTTTTCTTCCAATTCAGTGCTGAGTACAAGAGAAGAACTAAATATGTTCAGAAAAGTCTTAATCCTGAGTGGAATCAAACAGTAATTTATAAAAGTATCTCCATGGAACAGGTATGCAATGATTATTTTCTATGTGACGGATTTAGACTAATATAAGAAAAGTAATGACAAAATTATTGAAAGATTGTGATCTTAAATTCAGAGAGAAAACAAATACAAATAGAAAAGGAAGAAGATATCCATATAAAGCAATTTATTAAAGAATTCTTTCAAAATGAAGTTTATAATTTGCCTTCTGGAAGATTTCTAATTTGATTATAAAGGTGAAACTGGATATAAATTATAATATGGGTTCTTGAATTTTAAAAAAGTTAAATTCACCTGCAGAAACAATGCTACTATGTATTTTGACAATTTACTGACCAAAATACCTCCAAGCAAGATTCTTTATCTAAATAACCTAGAAAGTTTTGCAACCTATGAATTCCACATATTTAGAAAGTATTTATAGATTCTCATTTCTGTTTTTAAAGATAGGAGTAAAACACAGGAAATTAGGAAAAATTACTATTTTGCTTACAAAATAGTGAGATCTCTTATGATCAAACACTAAATTAGACTACAAAATCATTGATATTTTACATAATACTTAATATAAACCCACATCGTTTTAGATAAAATTTAAAGTATTTTTATATAAATGGAAAGCGTTCAAGAAAGTGAAAATAAATGAGTCTATAATATGAGTATAATGAAAATTTATGATGAGAAATGGGGTGAATGACATTTTGATTTGAACTGTAGCTCAAGAAGAAAACGCTGGAGGTGACAGTCTGGGATTATGATAGATTTTCTTCCAATGACTTTCTTGGTGAGGTGAGCCTCTGATTTCCTTATTCTTATTTTCTTTTGTTTTAAACCACCAATTAAAGCTTGATGCAAAACATATTTCTTAAGTTTATAAGATAACCACTTCTGGATAAAGTCCTTTGGTGAATAGAGTTTATCTTCTAATTTACTCTTTGAGTAGATGAATAACAACTCAATAAACATTTTTTACTTTGCCACTTGATATACTTTATAATTAATTAGCAAGATGAAATATTAATTGTTTTGATGAAAAGCTATATAATCATGCTGTGAATCCAAATAATTATGTTAAGGATTTGAGATAATTATAAAATGAACTGGATTTTTTAACCCTTTTCACATTTAGAAAAAAAAATTCAGCTCTCTGCCAATGTTAATTTAACATCATGCCTAGGATTAAGAATGCTACATTTTCTAGAATTTGATATTTTTGGCAATCAAGAATTACTATATTTTGTAAATAGAAATACCACTCACTACTAAAAATGATGCTATAAACAGAATGATGTCTTTTGTTTCCAAAGATCATTGATATACTAGAACAATGTGAAAATAATAATACAAGGAAAATATTTTGTGGCAAACTTTGGGGGTAAGGTTAGGACTGTAATCCATGAGTTATCTCAGGGTAAACATTGATTTTCTTGGGGCAAATGGGAAATAGGTTAAAATGTGTTTTCGGGTTATTAAACTGCTATTCCTCACTGCATGTATGAATGATTGGATGTGACATTTTACATTCTATGTTTTCAAGTGTCCCATGAAAAAATATCTCTCAAAGTATCTTAAGAACAAAACTAGAAGTAATAAAAAAAACAATTTTATTCAAACTCTCAAGTAACCTAACTGTATCATGAAATCTGTTAAAGTCAGATCCTGTGATATTTTTTTCTTATCTATCATATTTCAAAAATATTTTTTTCTTTAGTGATTTTTGCTTAAAACAGAATTTATAACTCAATGTTAAAAAATAAATCATCTTCCAAAAAGGTATAACATATCTAAAATATGATAGTTATCCTTTTTGATAGAGACAATAGAAAACATTAGTGTAATCTAGTGACATGAGGTCTTGTTTGATTCCTAGACTTAGTCCCTTCAAATTAGACCATTTAGCCTTCACCTGCAGGGTCCATGCTTGTATAGCCACTTGGACTAATCTTGATCTTGGACAGGACTACTCTAGGATGTAGGATTAAATCTGACTTAATGTCCCATTTCAAAAAACTGACTCACTGAAGTCTTTAAAATTTATTATATTTACATGAATCCAGAGCATGTCTCCATTGTGCTGGTTTTTATTTTTTTAAATCTCTCATCAAATTTAAGATGCCAGCAACTGTAAAATATACTATAATTAATGAACACTAAGAAATTTTTTTAAAGTGTTGCTAGTTAAGCCATGACACAATGCTTTCTCATCATAAATTGTTAGTCATATCCCTGTTTCAAATGTGAATGAAAGTTTGCTTTAAAATAAAATGTTACTAACTACAAATGATGTATTCTTTCTTATTTTGTCCTTTTTGTAACTGAGATTCGACAGTCTTCAGAAATGCTAGCCAAGTTTAGGACTATAATGTGTCTATTTAACAAAACTTTATTTCATAAAGAGATTGAATTTTTGACTCTACCTTTCACATTATCTCCAAAAAATGTAAATAGCCAAAGATTTTATACAGTTCAATTTATGCAAACATTTATTAAGCATCTAGGATGCACAACTTGTTGTACCCTTTATCATGGGTGGAGAAAAATGAGAAAGATAGCTTTATTGTCCTTAAAGATTATACTATATCCTTGGGCTTATATATTTGAATAAATTTCAGATTACAGAAAAAAGTAATGATTTCCTATACTTTTTTTCAGGTATTGATTGATTTATCTAGCACATCTCACCTCGATAACACTCCTAGGTGGTATCCTCTCAAAGAACAAACTGAAAGCATTGATCATGGCAAGTCCCATTCCAGTCAAAGCAGCCAGCAGTCCCCAAAGCCATCTGTCATCAAAAGCAGAAGCCATGGTATCTTCCCTGACCCATCCAAGGGTAGGAGATATTTCAAGTAGAAAAAACTTTTGTCTATTTGTTCACTCAGTATCTTCTTAAATATGAATGCCTGTATAATTAATATATATTGAAAGATCGGATTCTATTGGAAAATATTTAATATAATACCATGCAAAGTCTAATAGATATAGAATCAGGAAAAATGGGATTTAGTCTCAGATCAATACATAATTAGGTTTATGATTTTGTGATCTTCATTTCTCTGATTCTTCATTTTTCAACCTGTAAAATGAAGGGGGTTGGGCTATATTAGCTATTGGTTCTTTTCAAGCTCTCAAAAGTCATGATAATATGATTTTTAAGATGAATCAAAGTATTTCATAAAGAAAATATAAAAATCTTCAACAGTTCATTGACTAGACAAAATTATCATTTTCATTTGTATATGTTTCTTCTAATTGTTTAAATACTTATTTTTCATAAGGTATATTTTTACTCACAAATTACATATAATATATGAACATATATAATTTTGAATCATGCTTTTCATATCAAAAACACATTCTCCATGTCATCAAAATAATTGGCATACTAGAATTTACTTAAACTTTTTCTAAATGTTGCACTCAAGCTAATTCTATGATTTTTTTAAATGATTAATACAATTTTAAAAAGCAATGTCATAGATTGGGTTTAGCAATATGCACAGCATTCCCATTTGAATGAGTTTTCCTTTGGCAATTCATTACCAATTATCTTACAACAAAATATTAATTCATCATAAACTGAGTAACTTCCTGTATGAGATAACCATGTAGTATCTTACCTAGATATACTGAACTATTTATAAATATCAAATGCAATTTTTTTATATTGGATCTAATTATTGCTTCCTTCTCTTCTCTTAGAAAGTATATCAATTGAAAAGTGATTCTTTGCACATTAGAGAGTAATGGGTCATAAGATCAAGTGTTCTAGGAGATAGAAAAACTGAGGCTATGTCCAGTTGGCCACTGAATTTATATGACAAACCACTGACTACAATGAGTAGATTACTTATGGATGAGTTTTACAGATCTTTCATGAGTTTTACAGTTCATTCTTGGTCAAGATCAACTCTAGCCTGGCCTGATTTACATTCTGGAAGATCATTAGTATAAATACCTCTTCCTCTATGACTACCATAGTAAATGTGTAATCTATATATACATTCTCAAAATCAGCTGAGAAAATGATTCTACAATCTCCATTTCTAATACGCCCTGGAGACTCACACCTCTTCATCCAGGAATTCACTACATTTTTACTTAAAAGTCCACCTATGGCAGTATAAACCTATTGTCTCTTACCTGGTCCTTATTAGAATTATCAGAGTTGCTTGGTGAAACTATAATATATTCATTCATCTGAGGCTAGTTAGAATGTACTCCTCTTCTCAAACTTACCTCTTCTCAGGATCATCCATTTGCCTTCCTCCCAAAAAAGTGCTTCCCAAATGTGTAATCATATTACTGTATGGTGAGCAGATACATAAATGAGCCAAAAAAAAGAAACAGATTAACATAAATCTTAGATCATTTCAAATTATGTAAAGCTTAGCAGTTGCTGGAGCAACTTTAACTCATATTTTACCCTTTTTTTAACCAGACATGCAGGTCCCCACCATTGAGAAATCCCATAGTAGTCCTGGTAGCTCGAAATCCTCATCAGAAGGTCATCTACGCTCTCATGGACCATCTCGCAGTCAAAGCAAAACCAGCGTCACTCAGACCCACCTGGAAGATGCAGGGGCTGCTATAGCCGCTGCTGAAGCCGCTGTGCAACAACTCCGCCTTCAACCAAGTAAAAGACGCAAATAAATTCCTCAGCATGGCAGCTTAATGTTCATCTGTTGCCTTTCTTTCCTGCTGTCCTTTCCTGTTTGCTTTCTGTTTTTGGCATACCGTGCTCACTCTGTTCTCTGTCCCTTTGTCTGTGTAAGAACAGTATCAATACATGAATATGCTCTTTCTTATTTAGATTTTTTTTTAATTGACATAGACTGCAGTAAAACTGGCTGTTTCTCCTTTGTTTCCACCATCCATCCAACCCGGCTCATAGTATTTGGTACCTGTGTCTGTGATGTTTGCAGGCAAACAATGTTGTGTGTCCTTTTTGTGTGCACTCAAATATCCTTTAGACTACAGGAATTATAAGCACAAGTGGCTGTCAAAATTCTAGGCATTACACCAAAAAAAATAAAAAGCACACACACAAGCATTTAGAGCAGATTAGCCATGAGATTCTCATATTTGAAAACACTCAAAAATTTTAGGCAGAAGAGTAATGTGATCAACAGCCAAGTTCTAGAACCTAGAGGGAAAAGCCATTTCAAGCTTAAAAACATTAATAAATTATACATGTGAAATGTTGTGAGAAACTTTCTAGTCTTTTGAAAAAAAAAGTCTGTGAAGGAAATCATGTTTCTTCTATTCTCAAGAAAGCATATAATATTAATATATGTATAAGCATATGTGATGAGGCAATATAACCTCATTAAGGAGCACAGTCAGTTCTATTCTGTTGGTTCACACTTTGTGTATAACAGAATTTATAGGTTATTTTCTTCCTAACCATTGGAAGTCCTTTGAAAGTCAAGACATCAATTAAAGCATAACAATTTACCAATCTTAACAGCTGTATTTTCCTTTAATTGGTGAAAACTTAGTAATTAACATATAAAAACTTAGGTACAGAGATTTTACAAATGTAGGTACACTGTTACTTCCAAGAGGCATAAGCCAGACAGTGAAGAGAGATTAATGTTTTCTCTATCTCCTAAAGTCATCATTTCCAAAGAAACAGCCAGTTTTAACCCTCTTTAGTGCTGTGCATGTGGTGTCATTTTGGCAGTTGAAAACACAACTTATTTAAATAGAGCAAAAGATCACTTCTGTTTGCATGACTAACATTTAAGCCGGTTCCATCTGAGGATACATACTCTGAGTTTCCATTTCACCCACACTGCCACAGCAGCACATAAAAGCGGTCAGTCTAATCATGCCAGGAAGCAGCACAGACACAGCATAGCAGGAGTCCTCCCCATTCAAAGAACTCAGTCTGATAATCTGCCTCCACCAGCCAATGGCAACCAAGACCAAAGCCAGCTAGCCCTCAGGAAGGTGATGTCTGATGGACCAGTCAAGCCAGAAGGAGGTGAGCAGAAAGGCGCTATTCAAAGCACACAACAAGAACATTCCCCCAATTTAAAGCCCTTCTCTTTTAATTTTTAGAGATTGTCTGATAAGATACATTTATCCACTTTTTAATGTGCTTTTGTGGGCATGGCATTTCAGGGCTTCGTCGTCACCGTGTAAGTCCCAAGATCAGTCCCCTAATATATTAACTATAGTGATTTGTATTTTTCTATGCACTGGGCGTCTTTTGACTTTTGTTGGGAAATAGATTCATGGTATTCATATTGCCAGAATGGAATGCATGCTACTAACCTAATCTGTTCAAGCATGACTATAAATATGTTGCATTGTGATAAAACTTTAAACTGCTCACAATTCAAGTTAGCGTACCAGTTGATATGTAGATCAGTTTTTGTTGCATATCATTTCAAGTGTAACTTTTAAAAAATTTGGTGGATTTTGGAAATTATTAGAGGAAAGTAAAGGAAAAATTGTCAATGCACTCATTCACCTTGACATGGTGAAAGTTCTCTCTTGATCCTACAAACAGACATTTTCCACTCATGTTTCCGTAGTTGTTAAGTGTATCAGCTGTGTTGGGCATGTGAATATTCAAGTGCCTGTGTAATAAATAAAGTATCTTTATTTCATTCATAAACTACTGGGTTCTGAGCCATTGTTATATGATGCAGCTTAAAATGAGTGTGTCAGTTTTTGCTTTCTCATTTGATTCCTTGCAATAGAGTATTTATAGTTACTGCTCCATTGTTAGAATTGTAATGATAGAGCATTTCAGAGCAGACTAAAGTTTCATGTCAAAAACATTATAAGATAGATGGAAAATTATTACCAAATAAAAGCACCAGAGCTGACATAAACACGTAAATAAATAATGGGGTTGGGCTACTCTTATGCAGTGCTTCTACTATTTCTTTATCCCACATCTGATCTTCTTAATAGTCATCTTGATTTCTGGATAAAGGAGACAAATTCTATGAACCTTTGCTCTGGAGATGCATCTAAACTTGATTCTGTAGCTGTGTTGAAAAAAGAAAGCAAGTTTATATCTAACCCGAACTTGACCCCAACATTGTGGAGTTTTTCCCAAGAAAGAGTGCCACTGCCAATGACAGGAATTAAATCAGGGTAATTATAAAATTATCTTCAAATTTAATTTAAAAACATTTTAAAATATAAAATTTTTTAAAAATTAGGATAGCAGTGTTTTCCCCTTAAGTCTCTTCCAGCCCTAAAATACTTGATTTCATTATTCTATATTTTCCACAATATTAAAATCAAACCTCATACTTTCCTATTGAATTTCTCTATTCTCAGAAAACTTAAAAAAAAAATTAATACACTCTTGTCCCAACTAATCAGTTAGTTAGGGGCTGTGGAAAATGTATGTGGCCATACCAAGGGCAAATCACTGTGATGATGTTTCTTGAATTAGCCGGGTAATTAAGGAAACAATTAGCTTAAACATTAAGATAATTCTGAATGTGCCCAGTTTATAGATTATCACTGAAGCACTAATTCCCTTTTCTAGTTATCCTTACTAACACTTTCCAAAATCACTTAAAATTCTGCCTCTCACCTTTTCTTCCATCAAATAAGTTCTGTTGATTTCTTAATGTTATTCATTTTCTTCAAATATTTCATAATTATAAATGTCACAGTAGTCAAGAGCTTCCCTTGTTTTGCATCTTATGTTTAATTATCATGATCTAAGTATTACTATACAATATTTTGTCTGATTGTTCTTCCAGATGTGGTTGTCAAAATTTGTAGCATAATGTTTTTAATCCCTTTCTTTGAATAATGATCTAATGGATATTCTCATTCATTTAAAGTGCTATGATTGAACCTTGAATTCATTCTTTATTAAAGTTTCAATCGAAAGGAAATCAAGATACTATAACATACTTTCTTGTTTAATTTTATTCTAATAGATGACAAAGAAAATGCCATGTTTTCTAAAATATAAATATATTACTTCCCTTCTATTATAAATGTACCAGGAATATAATTCAACCATGCATTAAGCAAACAACTAATGGCATACATATTATAGGATTAAATTTATATAAAATGCCATTTAATTAGTTCAAAACTTAGAAAAATTGGTAAAAGATGTAAACATATAAAGAGCCAGCAAGTTCCTGTTCACTAACTGCAAAACTATTTGTATTAATTTTAAAAGTCCGGATAAAAGTCTCCTATTTCAAATCTCACAATGGAGTTTATATAATCATATCTGCATTCTGAAAAAAAAACACCATGCATTGGAATAATTCTTCATATCGTACAAATGGTTTTGTCACCCATTTTCTCATTTTATCTCACCTGGTAGATGAGGTATGCATTGCAGATATTCTTATCCCTGTATTTTGAGTAAGCAATCAGTGAGAGGGCTAGGATGACTGACAGAAGAGCATACAGCTAGAAATTTTCTGAATTGTCAGTATAACCCCTATCTTGTCACTAGGCCTAAACGTTTACGTGTTAAATACATTGGCTCCTTTGAAATCAAAATGTCTTGATTTTGGTAAAAGCAATAGTCATTTACTTATTTGTTATTTATCACTCAAATTCTTACAAATGATTAGAGGTGCTAGAAATGATAGTAGAATAAATTTAGACTAGCTCTACTTACATGATCCTCTTTTCTGAAGGCTGATAATTAAGCTGCCACAAACCAAGGAAATAAAATCCTCTCACTGTACAAGTGTGATGCGGCAGTAAGCAGGATCTGTAGAGGAGGCTGTGCGTACATCTGTAGTAATTTCTTTCAAGGGTGATAAAATTGTCCCTAAAGAGCTTTTTAAATATTTTTTTCTGAGATTTTCAGCAGATTTCTTTTTGAAGTAGCATAAAATATGGGTCAGGCGAGAATTATGGAGTGAGCCAGAAAGAACTTTTTTTCCCCCCCCAGGGTTTAGTTGCATGTTAGGAAACCTGAAGGGAAAGAATAGATTGTACCAGATCATCCTGATACCTAAACAACTCTGTATTTAGAAATCCACCCCCCCCCCAATTTTTTTTCAAGCCAGTTGGTTTGGTTGAACACAGGCCTTGCCTTTTCAGAAGATGACACCAACAAGAGAAGAGAGTTTTAAAAGTGGTTCGTTTTTTTAAATCGTACCAAAGGAAAACAAATTGATGCATTCTTAAAACATTGAGAATGAATTTACTTGACAAATAGATTACATTTTAAGTGCAGTTTGACATTTCTGAAGTATTTTTGATACTAAGATTGTAGGTGAGTTTTAAATTTTGAACCAGTAATACAGAATGAATAGAAATATCCCTCCACTCTAGGCAATAAAATAAGAGCCATTGGAATAGATTGGAGGGATTAGGTGAGAAGATGAATCATTGAATTAGTTGTGTGAGGGAATTATGACTGAGTACCTTGGTGGGACTGAATTGTAGGAGAAAAGCCTGAAGCTACTTACACAGACCGCTGCTGGAAACTCCACTTTCAATAAGGCTCGTTGCGGCACCTGTCAGAGCTTCATATCCATATGTTACCATGGGAAACTTACTAAGCCATCACTCTGTGGGATCTGCTCTCTTGGGCAGGTGGTAGAGGGTGGATGGGTTGGGAAGCAGGGTGGGCACTGGGAATGGAGGGAATTGTTGGTTACAAAAAGTGGTAGCTAATCAGTGTCTCATTCTCTTCCAATGGGAAGTAGAAAGTCACTTTTGATCAGAAAGAATTTAGCATTATGTTTTTGGAAAGGAGAGGGTCCAAAGGGAAGTCAAGAAGAGAAATCAGAATGAGTTTGTTTAGAGGTGAAGTTTTTTGTAACATTTGTAACAGGTCAATAAAAACAGATTTACATTTATTTCAATGTGTTCATAAAAAAAACCTTAAATAATAAAACCTTGGATAGTTTAATATAAAAAGTTGAAACTGTAATGATGTGAACACAGAAAACATTCAAGAAAATCTGAAAGAATCAAATTAGATAATTTCAGCTTTCAAAGTTCTATGCCTATTTCTCTGGAAGTCTCCATGAAAATCAAAATCTCTTCTAAAGTTTTGTCTTTTTAAGAGTTCCTATATTTTTTTAGAATGATTGATTATGCATTTTCAACTCTTTCTGTAGTAATATAAAATTTATTGCCAGAACCATCTCTGTAATACATGCATAGCAACAGAAAGTAAATGAATAACTGACCATATGAGATCATTGTCTCCTGTTTATGGATCTTCCTTCACAGGGTGATTTCACTGACCTACCATCAATGGATACTTTTGTTCTTTTTCAGTAGTAGCCATGGGTCTGCATAGAACCATCCACATAAAGTATGTCTGATTCACACTGGGGATTTACATGTTCATTTCATCTGATGTGAATAGCAAAACCAACTGGTCTGTCTAAGTATTAAACTTGCTTTCCGTCTGTGCCTTAGTCAAATGATCTAGCTATGGACCTATGTAATTGGGCATGACTATTAATATATGACCTGACAAGAAGAGAAAGACTTAATTTTAACATGGCAAAGTCCCTTAAATACTATTACGACATGTCTTTAACAAAGTGAAACTTAATTTTTAAAAGGCAAATTATTGTACTTTGGGCCCAAGGAAATTATTTTCAAAAAGTTAATTTATGAAATTACCACCAGGGAGCAGAACCCTGAGGAAATGAGACAGACAAGTAAATCCTGGTGAAAGAAAAGTAAGAAGCTTGGAACGTGAGAAGGCTGATGGGGACAAGTGCAGGACCCTGGATAGACTGTATGATGTGAGCGTGGGCCTGGGAACATTGTAATCTGGTAAGGGGGATCGAGGAACCAAGGAAATGCTACCTAAGGAGAAGGATAGTGATTCCAAGACCATAATCTGGCTACTTAATAATATTGCCTAAATCCAGGTATCTAACCAAGAATTACTTGATTTTTTCCACTTTTCATTCACATGTATCACATTATGTAAAATCATAATATTTCACCCATTCTTCATTGTACAAGATAATTTGGGGCGAGAGAGAGGGGTAACCTATGAATACAGGATAGGATGAAGAGAACCTTTGTGTGTACCGAGGCAGATTGGGGAAATACACTTTTTTCTTTTTCTTTTATTGCGGTTTTGAATGTGTAAATATACAATTAATCATTGAGGAGCCAAAAAAAAAAAAGCTTATGGATTTTAAATATGTTTTAAGATACTGAATGATAAAAATTAATAAATCATTTAAGTTGATCATTTGAAGAAAAACTAATCAAAATATTGATATTGATATTACAAATCAAATAAGAACTGATAATTTTTAAAGAAGAAAATGCTTGATAAGTCAGGAACATGGGTCCCTATGTTTAAACATCTAAGAAAGAAATTAGAATAAAATTTCTGTTGTACTTGTTTTTAAAAGAACAAAAAGGAAAATTTGCTTTTTCTCATTACAAACTCAAAACCATATTACTTTAAATTTTCTAGGCCATATTACATTTTTATCTGGCTTTATATAAAATGAACTTGGAATCTATATAGAGAGATATAGAAATGAACATTTTTATATTATGTAATTCAAATTTCTATATAAATCTATTATGTACATTCAGTTTTAGTTTGTTGTAAAGCATTCTCATTGCTAATAACATTTGATAAAGTAACTAACTATTGAATTACTATTTTAGCTCCATCCAACTATTAATATGCAAGAAAATTAAAAAGACTTTATATACAGAAAACCCTTTTGGAAGAATTTGCATCATTTAATGCCTTCCAAATATCATTATTTATTCTGGGTTTCTGCATACCATAAGTAGCTTTTTAAAGCAAAAATAGGACAAGCAAACTGTTATGATACATTAATTTCTAATTCAGCACTTGTGCTTCTAGAGTTGTGAAGTTCTAGGTGGAACAACTTCTTAGAAAGCTTAGAAGCTTAGAAAAGTTAAGAGGATAATGATATCAATAATAATAATTTTTTCAAAGGAGACTAACAACTTGATGTTTTTTAGTATAAAAAATAAAAGACACCATAATGATCATGAAATATATAGTGGTTCAGAATAACTATCAAAAAAGCTGGTGCTAATTGGTTTCTTCTCATTTTCACAGTTAACTCTTCTTTCTGTCATTATAGATCTAAATCAGTATTTCTCAGTGTGGCTGTAGACCCCTGGGCATTCCATAGACCCTTTTAAGGGTTTATTAGGTCAAAAAAATTCTTAAGAATTTTAAAATGTTATTTTCCTTTTTCACTCTCATTCTTTCTCAAGAGTACAGTGAAGTTTTCCTGCATTTACGTGCGATGTCAAGACATCATTGCTTTGGTGACTAATGGAAAATGTATTGTTGGTTATTTTAAATTTTTCTTAATTTTGAATATGACAAATATTGATAGATATAACACATAAAACAAAGGTTTTTGAGGGAATTCAGTAATTTTTAAAAATGTAAAAGACATCTTGAGATCAAAATGTTTGAATCAATAATCTATACCTATGCACAATCATAATTTTTCCAATAGCCAAAGGCATTGAATAATTAGAAGTTTCTTCCAAAATACAGTTATCATATTTATCTTTAAATTTTATATTCCTTATATCTGTTATACTGCATTTCAGAATCCCTTCTGTTTTTTCTCATTTAATTTTAATTTATAATTTTTAAGGTTGACCAAGAACAATTTTCATTTTATATTTTTATTCAAAATATTTTATTGGGAATGATTTAAATTAAATTATGATTATATGTCCATGTTCATTACTTCTTACTTTCAGAATCTGACTGGTAAGTCACCTGTCAGCTTTAATTCAGCTGTTCTCAACCTAAGGTGGAGTAAGAGTATTATAAAGGTAGAATAAATTTTATTTGTGTCCTTATCTTGAAGATAAACTTTATTAAAAAAAACAATTGTTTATGTCATTTTTTTTATTTTCTATTGTATTATCTGTATTATTGGACCATGTACTATAAATTAATTATGTTGGCATAACTAACATAGAAAAACTGAAAATCATCACTTTGATTCAAATTTGAGGAAAAATTAAGTTTCTTACCTCTTACCAAATTTTTGATTGCTGATTTTCAAGGATATAATTTAGCACGTTTTAAGTGATTAAAGCTAAAAAGAGAATTCTGAAAATATATATCATTTATAAAAAATATCTGAATTACCTGTATTAGTTGTTCATTTATTTACATTCATAAATACATTTATTTTTTAATGAATGTTATGTTCCAGAACCTCATTAAAGTGTTAGTGATACTGCAGTGAACAAAATAGACAAAAATCAATGTCCCTGTGAATCTGCCATCTTAGTGATATTTATCGAATAACCAATTAAAGATATCTGGGAAGAATTATGAAGAATGAGAAAGCATCAGTTCTGTCTACCTTCAACTGAGATTGAAAAAAAAATGCAATTAGTTATCGACTTAAGTTTTTATATAACTAAACATCATTATGTTTAGAAATATGCCGAAACATAATTAATTATATTTTTATTTGTTCTGGCTTTGATTCTCTCTAATAATCTTTCCAGTCCACTGGGATATAATTAACTACAGGAGGAGAGAAAGTTTTTGAAAATGATCTATTTGGAGGAGGTAGAGAGATTAAAGAAATTAACTAGAGAGGTTAAGTCCCAGAGGACTGGACATGCATTTATTAAATAATTGTCCGAACTCTTTTTTACTTTGTGACCATTAACTACATTTGAATGATATCAAAAATAATATTCAGGGTTTGTTGTAGCAGTAGCCATATAAATCAGTCTACCATTATTAATTTGTATTTAATTTGTATTTGTTTATACTGGAAATATATTTCCTTTGGTCAGGATTTTTATGTAAATCAAACAATTTAGATTCCATTTAAGGATCGTTATCCTTGTTATCTAAGTATTCATGATCTAAGTTGTCAGTTTTAGAATTACATAAAAACATTTTTCAAAACTGACTACTTTTATAATTACTTTTTACTGAAACGATCTTGCATATTTTGCAAGCAAACTCCAAGAGAGAGGATACCTCTGCTTCAAAAGAAAATGAAATGAATATTGAAAAATTAAGAGTTGCCTTTGAAAATGTGAATGTTTTTTCTTTCAAATATCATTCTTCCTACAATTAACCTTTTAATGATGATCTTTAGTGTGTTGTAACAATTGTGCTAGAATCCTTTAGCACAAAACCAAAACTTGGCACTTTATAAATTCTTTATTCTTTTTATTTATACACAGCTAAGGAGAAAATGAATTTATTTTCTTAATTTTTATTTTTGATCATGTCTTAATGAAACTTTTTTCCATTATTTACTATGACATTTTAGTCCCCACTTAAACTATATTTACTCTAAATGACTTCTTCCAAAACCAGTTCTGAATCAAAAACACCTTTAAAAAGAAAGATGCTCTTAAAAGGCAACATCATAGCATTAATGCAAGGACTATAGTATACTAGCCATCACGTATTATATCTACATAAGAAAAAATTCTTCTCTACCATGTTATTAGTTAACTTTACCTGCATTTCCAAACACCTGTTATATTGAAGTTATACACTATTACTTCTTTCCCTGAAGTGGTCACTGATCCTATTATCTACAAAGATAGAGAATGAATGATTAGTTAGTGAGTATGGAAAATGCCTACAAATTACTGATAGCATTAGGTAAAAACATGAAATTGATCATTACAACGTCATGAAAAAATTCAGTCAGAAAGCCAATGTGGATGAGAGGAAAAGGAGTGAACACGATTACCTTTCTGGAAACAGCAAACAGAGGCATTACATCTCCATCTCCCTCTCTGAAAAAAGCTACTGTGTGAATATGGAATATGTTAAGGGGTATATTTTAATTTTTATAAGATAAAACGATACTGCAAAATTCCATTTCTCATAGTTTGTTATAATTTTCTGATATTTTTGTTTTTTTAACCAATAATTTGTCATTTTAAAAAATATTTCAATGCCATCCTTCCTTCACCTGACTCCCCTCAAAAAAAGTTTATAAAAGTCAGTTGCCTATTTTTAATACTTTTATTTGTGAAAACTTGTAATTTAGGAATATGCAAACACACTTACAAATAGCTGTATTGAAACTACTTGTGCCATTTTTCTAGTGTGAAGATTTCTTTTAAATCTTCCAAATTGAATAATGAACATACCAGAGTAAATTTAGAAAAAAAAATTCAACTTCTAATGTCCTTGTAAGATGCAACATCTCTTCTTAAATTAATACCCCTGAACTGTATTAGAAAACATAAAAAATGTGATTGGACATAATTCAAGGGAAAACCTGCCAAATAATTCTGGTAACAATGGAAATTGAAACCTGACATTTTCAGGTACATATTCACAACAAATCAACAAATGAGATAAAACTGCAAAATCTCTGGTAAAAATAAAAACAAAAACATTATTTCTAAAATAGCCAGACGGTTATTTCAGTTCCATTATTAAACTATTGGAATAAACAAAAGAATTATTCATTGATCTATCTTAATTTCAAAGAGTTGATCTTAATTTCATTGACTGGATTAATATTATGATAAAGATAATATTAATACTTTATCAACCAAGTAATTTGGGAAATTATAAACTACCTACATTATTCTTGAAATATTTGAGCTGAACCAAAAATATAAACCTAATGATAGAACATCACAAGCATCAAGGCTTTATACATTCCAAACATTGAATTATGGGGAAGACAGAGATCTCACAATCTTAATTTGAGATAATTGGATGTGATAGAAAAGTGGATTAACATTTTTTAGTTTTGATTCTTTCTCTCATTAATTAATGTGTGAACTGGAACGAATCACTTAATCTTTACAGGGCTTAATTTTCCTATAGGTAATATGATGGGTCAGGAGCAGGTTATCGCTACAGTGTTTACCAGCTTTTAATTTCCATAATTCTACAACTAATAGCCTTCAAATCTGATCTTCAGACTTTGAGCACAGTGCTGCCATCGTGTGGTGGGGACAGTAATAGTTCTGCAATTTTAAGTACTATCGTAGAGGGAGAAAAAAACAACAGGGTAACTGAAGGCAGATGTGCAGGCAAAGAGACACTATCGGGTTTAATTAAGGTTAGCCACAGTGAAGTAATAAAACAAAATGATGTCTCATCATCTATCATCTGAAGAAAATGAAGAGGTCAAAGAATAATTTAAAGCAGACGAATTGCCTCAGAGAAGATAAAATTGTTTACCTGAAATGCCCCCTCAATAATTGAGTCACAAAAATGATTCAAGTCTCTAGGATTTATTTCTCTAGGCCAGGGGAGAAGGCTTATTCTATTACATATTTATAAAATACATCTTTCTTTTAATTGGTACTTGATAATACAAATAGGAATTCACAAAGAAAGTACACACAAAAATGTAGACTCTAAAAATGTTTTATTATTACATAAACCTCAATTCTTCATAAAATACACAGGTGCATAATAAATCCATGTATTGCAGATCCATGATTTCTGAAACTCTGATTAAGAGTTGGAAGAGTAAAGCAGAAGAGTAATGTTTTAAATATTACTTCTGGTAGAAAATTAAATGTAATTTCTCTCTGAATCGAGAGGTGGGATTAGCACTAGTTTCTGTAATAGCACCCTCTGGTGGCTCCCGTGGAATGTTACTACACATTTTATATTTTATTGTTATTCCAATTTAAATATTTATATATAATATCCATGGCCTGTTTTTAACTTTTTTACGTTCACAAAGCTATTTTGTTTTGTGTTTAGTATATTGTCATTAAATATTTTTTTCAATCAAACTAGTTTTGTGGGGATTGGGACAAAACATCTAGGTGAGTGATCACATTTTTGTACACAGTGTGACAGATTAAAGTTTCATTCCAATATTTAAAGCCACAAAAAAAATTGAATTGCCCAAAGTTTTCTTGACAAAAACATGAGGGAAAAAAACCCTATTATCAAGTGGTGCTATTGATGAAAGACTTATAAATTGCATAAAGCACATTGCCAGATAAAAAGTAAAATATTACTAAACCATTCAGATGGCTTAGTTGTTTGGTTAAGGGAAAGATGATTAATTTTATTATTATTATTTCATTAAAAATTGCTTCAGTATAGTTCCAGAATAAGCTTTTAAGAATGCTACCATGGAGAAAACACAGGCTCTGCTTTGAACAATAACATGAACGTTAACAACTACCATCAAAGATAGAAAGTGATAATTGCCAATAAGATAGATATGACCTTGTGCTCTGAGAGTACAGATATAGAAGAGCTCACTTCTGAATGGTAAGATGAGAAAAATGTATGAATCAGGGCATTTACTGATCTGAGCTGGGCCTTTATTGATAAATATAATTTAGATATGAAAAAGTGATAGGGGCAAAGGTAGCATAACAAAATTGGAGACAACAGCCTCAGCTCTCAGGATAAAGAAAGCCAAACCAAAGAAGCAAGAGTGAGTGTCCTGAGAGGCCTTCCATGGAAAGCATATGAAGGAGAATTACCTTCAAAAAGAATCAGATGATAAAGGACTTTGAGAGGCAAACTAAAGAATTTGTCTGAAACTGCTTTTGCCCAGTAAAAAGCAAAGGTCCATTCTGCATTTTAATTGAATTTATTTTAAAAAACCAACCAAATGTTAGGCTATCCAATGCTACCCTACGCTTAAATACCAGGTTAAGAATAAGAATAAGAATAAGAAATTTGATCAAGTACCAAATGTTTTATCGCAACACTGGATTTATTTGAATTAATCACCAACTTCCAACTACTCCAGATTTCCTTAGACTCCAAGTTACATATAATTTGTTTTGCAAAGGTGTTAGATACACTGAGACTTAATCCAATATATGCGTAATGTTCCATAGATTTGGTTTTCTTTCTTTTTATATTTCTTATGAAATATTATTTATTTGCATTTAAATTGGCAGCACATGCACAGGCTTTCCATATGAGATTTTTCTATTTACCTAGACAAGATAAAAAAAAACTTTTTCCTTAAAGTTATTTCTAGCCTTCATCCTTTCTTCTTCTTATATTGTTTTGTATTCTGTACACATCTCAAATTTCCCAGAAGAAGAATAGAACTAGAAATTGCATCAGGCAAAATTAAAGTTCACAAAAGAAAAGATGGAACATTTTTAAATGTAAATAATGACATCTTTTCTATAATGTAGCTATTTTGATACATTATGAGAGCACTGTTGGATGAAAATCATTTTACTTTAGTAAAAATCAATCGATTTAAAATTAATATATATTAATTAAGATTTGTCTTTGAAAATAGTATATTGAGATTTTTCAGTTGATAAAATTAAAGGATTTTTTATTCAATGTCATACTAAAAACTATTAACAATCTCGGTTGGATTATACATCGCCAATCAAAAAGTATGATAGCTTTCTTTTGTTTACAACCAATTGACTAATATGACTCATTATGTGGTTGATTATACAGTTTAGTTTGCTTTATAAATGATTATAATTTTATATCAGTCATATTACCTTTACATTTTGAAAGTTATTCTTTTAAAAATTATTTTCTTTAACACTAAATACAATATATGGGTTTCTTCTACGAAATTTGAATAAAATATTAGACATTATAACTATCATTCTGTTTCTGCAGATATAATCCTATGGGTTACTAGTAATTCATTGGTCACTGGTTATTTAACAGAATTCAAGCCTTTTTCTAAATAGCTATTCCCAACTTATAGACATCTGATATATAATTGACTAATAAACGGTTCTTCCTTTTTCACTGTTCTGAGAAAGTGATCCTACTATCACTGGAAGATATATTATAAAATTTTCTGGTGGCTTTAGAGAATTTGTTGTCCTGAAGTGAAAGAAGGAAAGAAGTAGGGAAGAGCTATAACCTTTACCAGCCTTGATCCTGACTTCTGTGTTGGTTTCCCTGCCCTCAAATGGTATCCCACAAAATGTCTGTAATTATTGCTTCAGTTGGTTATGTTGATTATATTAAAATTCCACCCCATCAAGTTATTGTGTTTCTATATGATCCTTAAGAAAAATGCAGAAATCTTAGGATCATTAAACAATTATTAACTATTCACCCAGTAGTGTGAATCTATCTACCTGCTTAAAAAACTCCTGATAAAAAGAGATGTATTTATGGAAGAGAGACTCATGGTTTTATAGCCTAGAACATGTCTAGAATTAGAAGATACCCAAGGCAAAATCATCATCAGGGACAATGTACACCCAAAGATACTAGAGGACACCTATTGACAGTAGAGCCCTGAAGAAGACGTTGGAGTAAAATACCGGGCTCTTGCTTTATTTTACCTCACTTCCCATATCATGATCTTATGAGATAGGCGTTGCTGACCCCATTATGTTTAAATGAGGAAACTGAACTTTGGTCTTACTCCACAATGAGTTGAGATGCAAAACCATGTCAATATGATCAAAGCTCATACTCTTAAACTCTGACCATATGACAGAAGATAAATAATAATTTCAAAAATTTGCCTAGAGAAGCTTCTCTCTACAGAAACAAAAGAAAACACTTGCCTTCTCTTTTTTTCCAGCAAAAGTTTCCCCCACAGATCTCCTCTAATCTAGAACTCCTCTAACAATATTGGCACTATACTCCTACTACTGCATAATTTACAGCACAGGATTATTACATTTCTATGGAAATAAGAATTCTTACATCAAAAAAAAAAAAAAACAACTCAAGCTGATGAAATTTTTAAAACGAGTCCTAATCATAAACTAAGAAATGCCTAAAAGGAAACAAATATCTTCAAATTGAATAACCTGTGGAGATGGTTGATAGAGCAACATACAAATAAGCACAGAATTTTCAATCGCTTCTTGGAATTGTCTGTTCTATTTTGCATCTTCACGTCTCAAGAAAAAAATGGATTATTCGATATTAATACGAAAAATAATTAAGAAAATTTTTCCTTATCCTGATATTTCTATCTACCCAAGTCTTTCTAAACTCTTTCTCCATGAAATAGCCATATCATTATTGCAATACTGTACAAATAAGCCACAAATGATAATAATAATAGAATAGTTACGTGCTATTTATCTCAGTCTAAAAATATGACGGTTTATTCCTAAAAGCAATTGTTTTTTCCTTTATGTCCAAGAAAAACAATCAAGTATGTTAGTGTGGCCACTGTGCTTTTTGGTTAAGGGAAAGAAAATGAAAGGAAGGTTAGGAAATGTGGAGTTCTTGCTACAGCTGTTTCTTTATACATGTAAATGAAGAGAACACATCATAATGCATTTGGAGATCAATGGGATTATCACTGATTGACTGTGGTGTTGACTCTTCCCACATCATGCAGCAAAGCCTACCAATCACCGGCCTGCAGAAAGCTCCGTGTCTACCGGCTCCTCAGGCAGCAGCTTTGGCAGTGGCTACAGCGTGGACAGTGAAGGAAGCAGCAGCACTGCAGGGGAGACTAATCTATTTCCTATTCCAAGGATGTAAGTGGTTCTTTTTTTCTCACTACAAATCTAACAGCATTATGAGTAAGCTTTTCTTAACATTTAACAGGAAATAACTAGATAATTAGCCAATTCTGAGTCATTGTCCCTGAAGCACTTCAACTGGCCATGCCTACGTAAAAAAAAAAAAAAAAGATTGTTCAGAAGAAATTGGATTAATTTAGTTAATTCTAAGGGTGAATACTGGGCACTACCAGTACTACTTAATTAATTCAATCTGTATTTAACAGAAACACTGCTAAAATAATAATTTAGCGATGCCTGAATCATGCTTTAATCACATAATGACCAAGTAAAAACAGCATTGATATTTGAGATAAACATAGCTTTATTTACTTTGAATTGAGAGAGCTTTAAATATATTTAAAGAACTCAAATATTACTTTTGAAATCGATAACATACTGAGCTACTCATATAGATTTTTCAACTATACATATTGCTACAATTAAAAAGAAAATTTTGTAAGTGTTTCCATATTTTCTAGAACAAATAGCAAGTAGTACATAGTACATAGTACATGAGTAGATAAACTTGGAGTAAAGTTCATTGGTAATGTGTTAAGCTTCAAGAAAATCATATTGCAAATCAAATGCAAAACTAAAGCAGATTGTGTTTAGAATGTGTTAGAATGGGTTTAGTCATATTGGTGGCAAAATTTAGCAGCATCCAAGATAAATATGTAGGTTATGTCTGTTCCAGTAACAAAAATGAAAGTTCCTGACCTTCCCTTCTCCTCCCCAGTAACTAGTTTTCTGGGTTTTCAAAAACACCACCACTGGCCAACCCTGTCTCAGATTCAATGCCAAGGTGAATCCAGCTGTGAGCTAACAATGGCTTTGAATTTTTTTAAGTTTGAAAAAGAAAAACAAACGAGCAAAAACAGAAGAAGAATGCACATTGTAACATGTGAAAATTATATAAAATTGAAATTTCAGGGCTCATAAATTAAGTTTTATTGTAACACAGCCACACCCATTTGCTTACTTGTTGTCTAATGCTGCTTCACATTATAGGGGCAATCTTGAGTGGTTGCAACAGAGACCATTCAAATTACTTATTATGTGGCAGTTTACAGAAAGAGCAGTGGTCCCCAAGGTGCCAACCTTGTTAAAGGATCTTTTTTCTTTTCTCCAATGTTGAGTGAAGCCTTCTCTGAGAGTGGAACTTCTATTTCTCTTTCTTTTATCATCACTTTTTAAATAAATCTTTCCTTTTGATCTCCAGAATACTATTAATATTTAGATAACAGATCCATTACAAAAGCAAAATACTGTAAAAAAAAAAGTGTTTATTTTATGATGTTCAAGTTATATTTTTCCTACTTAAATTATTTCATTAGCTATTTTTTTGATACTTAGGTTATAAATCCATAGTTATTTGTATTTAATCAGTTCTTTTTATTAAAAACTATTTCTAAAAGGAGTAGTTTTCAGCCTCTGATGATCCAGTTTGACTGAACAGAATTTCAGCAAATTCATTAAATTCCTCTCTCTAAATTATAAATATCATACAAATCTGTAAAGATTTTACACCACATATTACTTAATATCCTTTCAATTTATCCATACCTTTTAAAATAAATAATTTAACACTGATAATAAAGTTACAACTTTCAGAGAGTAAACCATATTTTTTCCTCAATAGCTGAATGTCTGAAGGGGAAGTAGATTATGTATTTTTCACATACATACCACATTCCAATTTTTTTTTCCCATTTTCCTGTTTCTCTTATAAATGAAAGCCTTTCAAAACTGCCTAGGAGGCTATTGTTTTTCCATATGAGCACAGAAAAAAATTCTCTCTTTTAAAGCATTGTAGGATGATGTTAGAGCAGTATTTGGTAGTTTCTTCATATACCTCTTTGTGTCTTACAGTTACTGTGTGGGCTAACATAAATGCTCAATACATATTTGGTGACTGATTAAGAAATATAAACTACAAACTATGTAGTCAAAATGTTCTAAGCTGAAGATTATTTACTGGAAATTCAAAAAAATTGCAGCCTTCACATGACCCACAATTACATTTCCTTTGTACATATGTGGCTTCACATTGCTGCAAAATTTTTCTCTCTAATCTTAGAAATGCACCTAATATACATTTTGGCTAAGTATCTAATGTTAAAAATCAGTTTTCACTAGAAGCAAAGACTGTAGCTGACTATCACCATTATAATATGAAATCTAGGACTCAAGATCAATAAAAAAAAATGATCGAAAATGTGTTAAATTGCAATTACTAAAAATTGTAATTATTTTGTGAGAGTTTGGCATGGTATAGGGATTTTTCAGTACTCTCATCTGCTATATTAGCACTGCTAATAGGATTTCTCACTTTCAATTCTCTTTGGCTCAGTAATGATATGTTTTGTCTCTTTCTACTAGTATAGTATATTGCTAAAGGTGAGATTGCTATTAAATTATTATGTTTATCTCCTTGTCTAATTGTGACAGACACAGCGGAGTTAATTTTTTAAAACTTATCGACCAACTTATCTTGACTCTCACAGAAACAATTTAAAAAGCTTAGCAATGAGAATCACATGACTGCAACACACCATTACAGAAAAGTCTGTCAGTGGGGTTTTTCTTTCTTTTTCTTTTCTTTTTTTCTTTCTTTTTTTTTGCAGGGAGGTGGTGGTTTCTAGAATAGTGGCTTTAACACTGTCTTTTTTTCCTTTTTTCTGTTCCCATACCCTTACTCCCTTCCTCTTTGGCAGTCATCAATTTGCTCTCTATAGCTATAGGTCTGTTTCTGTTTTGTGTTGTTTATTTGTTTATTTATTTTTTTAAGACTTCACAAATAGATGAGATTATACAGTATTTGTCTCCCTTATTTCCCTTAGAATAATACTCTCCAGGTCCATCCATGTTGTCACAAGTGGCAAAATTTCATTCTCCTATATAGCTAAATAATATTTATATATACATATATATGTGTATGTGTGTGTGTGTGTGTGTGTGTGTGTGTGTGTGTGTGTGTGTGTGTACTGAGAGAGAGAGAGAGAGAAAGAGAGAGAGAGAGAGAGGTCTACATCTAGGTTGTTACCATATCTTGGCTATTATAAAATCATATTGCAGTGAACATAGGGGTGTATATATATATCTTTTCAAATTAATGTTTTTGTTTTCTTTGGATAAATAACCCAGCAGTAGAATTGCTGCATTATATGGCAGCTCTATTTTTAATTTTTTGATGAATCTTCATACTATTGTTCATAGTGGCTACATCAATTTATATTCTTACTAACGTGTATGAGGGTTTCCTTTTCTACACATCCTCAGCAGCATCTGATATTTGTTAATTTATCGATGATAACCATTCTCAACAGGTGTGGGGTGACAGCTCATGGTTGTTTTAGTTTGCATTTGCTTGATGATTAGTGATGTTGAGCATCTTTTCACATGTCTGTTGACCATCTGTATGTCCTCTTAGGAAAAAACGTCTATTCAAGTCCTCTGTCCATTTTTTAATTGGATTGTTTAGGGGAGGTTTGGTGTTAAGTTATATGAGTTCTTTATGTATTTTGGATAGTAACCCCTTATCAGATGCATCATTTGCAAATATGTTCTTCTATTCAATAGGTTCTTTTTTGTCTTGATGTTTTCCTTCACTATGGAAAAACTTTTAGTTTGATGTAGTCTCATTTATTCACTTTTCATTTCTCTTGCTTGAGAAAATATATCCAAAAATATATTGCTAAGAGAGATGTCAAAGAACTTACTGCCTGTTTTCGTCTAGAAGTTTTACTGTTTCAGGTCTAACATTTAAGTCTTTAATCCATTTTGAGTTTATTTTTGTATATGGTGTAAGAAAGGCCTGATTTCATTTTTTTTATTTTTTGCATGTATCTGTTCAGTTTTTCCAACACTTATTGAAGAGACTGTCTTTACTGCTTCTATATCATTGTCTTCTTTATCATGGATTAATTAACTGTATAAGTGAGAATTTATTTCTGGCTTTCTATTCTATTCCATTGGTCTATACATATATTTTTATGCCATTGTCATACTGTTTTAATTATTGTAACTTTGTAATAGATTTTTTGTATATATTCAGATGCAAACTATATATATATGTATGTATGTATATGCACACACATATATAAATATATTATATATGTATATATATAACATATAACATATAGTGTTTAAACCTTTGATCTAGACTTGTCAAAATAAAGCAACGTAATGTCTTTCAAGATAAAATAATTTCTGAATTTACATCTGTCCCTTTTTCATGTGCAAAACAATTGTCAGTAGAATAAAAGGGTCTTTAGAGCAGTGTTCAAGATATAATTAGATTGTTTTTTAAATTTTTTCAATTACAATTGACATACAATATTATATTAATTTTAGATGTACAATATAGTGATTAGACATTTATGTACCTTATAAAGTAATCACCCTAATAAGTGTAATACCCATCTGACACCATACATAGTTATATTTACTATATTCCATATGCTATACTTTATATCTCCATGACTATTTTTTATTACTGGCAATTTGTACTTTTAATCCTTTTCACCTTTTTCATCTGCCCCCTCAAACCTCTCACATCTGGCAACCATCATTTTGTTACTTTAGCCTTGTTATATAGTTTGGTATCAGGTTGCATAATACCTCCAACTTTGCCCTTCTTTCTCAATATTGCTTTGACTATTTAGGGTCTTTTGTAGTTCCATATAAATTTTAGCATTATTTGTTCTACTCCTGTGAAAAATGCCTTTGATATTTTGATAGGGATAGTATAGTATCACTAGATTCTTAAGAAATAATTATAGTTACATTTTCAGTGGGTTCAGCAAATCAAGTATTTTCAGAAAAGTAAGAATTTTTAGTAAATAATGGCGCATTAGAATTATTGTTGAGAAATATAGTATTAGAATATTCTGTTGTTCAAGCACCCTTTTTAACACGTAAGCATTTTTATTCTATTTTTTAGAACATCTTGCATAAGTATATGAGATGATTTTAAAATCTTAAATCATGAATTCTTCATCTATTTAGCCTTCCAAAAGTTAGAGGCTGACTGAAATGAGTAGCAGTCTCTAGCTGAATTCCAAAGCCATTATGTGCATACCTGTTTATTAATACTTTATATTTATTGAATGTTATGATGTTTCAAGCACTATGTTTAGCACTTTATATACATTTTGTCATATGATATTTTCATAACCAAAGGTAGCAAATGTTACTATCCTTGTATTGCAAATTCATCAGATTAAGTAGATTTGCCTTAGATGACACATAGTATGAAATAGTAAAGACTGAAGCAGAGATGTAGCAGTCTGACTTCAAAAGCCAATATGCTACACCCAACTGCAAACACAGGAAGAACCTGAAGGAAAGCCACTAAGTGAAAAAGATTCTGTGTTATTACAACATTATTTTTATAAGTTAATTCAAAATTTCCTTTCTTGTCAAAGGATATATACAACTCATTATAACAAAGGATCAACATATAAAAACACTTCTCATTTCTTGAGTTTAAAACAAACAAACAAAAAAACCCTTCAAATTCTAAAGTCAAATTTGAAAATTTCAAGATAGTCTGATTTTTGATAATTAAGACAATAAATAAGACACTGAATTTTAAGATATTATGTTTGGAGTAAGTAGAAATTATAATCTTTCATTTTCTTTATAAACAGAGGGAAGATGGGGCAGAATGGTCAAGAGCTTATAAAACAACCAGGAGTAGGAGTGGGACTAGCAGACACTGAAGGTAAGTTAAAATTTACAATATTGGATTTTGGTTGGATCTATATGCTACACTATAAGTGTTTAATTTGTTTTTTTTTTTAATATGAAAATTTCTAAGCACTAATGGCAAAAGCATTAGAAAGTAAGCCATCAGTTTCTGTTATATATTAAATTACAATGACTTTGTAACTTTATTTAACAATTTCCCGATTTTCTCATGCATATTTAACATTTAAGTATTTCGTGGTACAAAAAATTTAAAAGAGGAAAAAGAATGAGAATGATGACAGGAGAGACTCAGAAGACTTCCTCAGGGGTAAAAAAAAAAAAACTTTTTCAAATTTGAAAACTTTTTTTCATTTAAAATTTCATGAAAATAAAAAATAAATTATGGAAGCTCATTTAAGCCAATGGAAATTCTTAAATATATGGAACTAAGAACAAACTAATGATGTAAAAGTCATTTTATAGAAAAAAAATGACAACTAACTTCTAAAGTGAAACCTAATTTGAAATTAAATTTGGTTTTATCAAACAAATGGTAAGGGTATTACATATGCCAAAAAAAGTCTTAACTTTAGAAAAAATATAATCAGCATCTATAAGGTGCACGATGTTGCTTGTCTTTCATAATATTGTGGTAAGATCAGGCACCACTGTCATTCTTCATGAACATGAATTGTACCAACCTCTCAAAAATTTTAACTATCCTAATTACTTTACTCTAAGTACTTTTTATGTTTATCTCATTTAATTTCTTAAAATTACCTGTGAAGATAAATAATATCATTTACTTGTTTTCCATAAAAGAAACTGAAGTGCAAACATCACACAAATAAAGAAAAGTGACTTGAACCAAGGAAGATGATACAAAATCACATGCTATTCAAAAGAATGATTAAACAAATGGTATCACAAGGACACTAGATGGGGAGATAGAAAACCAAGATTTGGGTTTCAAATCTGGTCTTGTTACCTAACTAGTGACTTGATATCTTTATCTTCAGAACCTCATTTGATAAATGCTGTGTCTAAGTGATGCCTAAGCTTCCTGGTGGAGATCACATTGTTCTGGCTTTACAAAAAAAAAAAAAAAAAAAAAAAGGAAGAAAGAAAAAACAAAGTTAGACTCATTCAAAGGCTGTGCTTCCTTTATCTGTTGCCATGTTCCCTAGGGTTCTATCCTCAGTCCACCTTTTCTCTGCATAAACTCATCAACTCTTGTCTATATGTTGATTAGCCCCAAATCTACCGTCAAAACTCCCTGGAAAACCCTCTGAATATTTAAACTAGAGGAAATTTGCAGCTGGCGATTATTATATACTCATGGAAGACTCTGGAAAACCAAGCAGAAGATAGGTAGCAGAAAGAAGCTATTGTCCCAGTAGGCTCAAGGCCAGTGAGAGCTGAAACCAGGACAAGTCTGTCTTGATGAAAGGAGGAGACAAGGGAGAAACACGACAAATGCCAGAAATATATCTTGCCCAATATTTTGCTGGAGATCCTATAGACGCATCAAACTACTTAATTTACCTTCTTCCTTATTTTGCCTCCTCTTCCTATATGCTTCTACCACTTACAAAATCTATGCCTATCACACTATAATTTGCATGTTTTGTTATTATTGTTCTTTGTTTTACATTTACCTATTTTGCTGCCTGTCTCCCTCATAACGCTGAACAACTCTCAGGCCAGAGCTATGGTTTTATTAATCTTGAAGTCCCAGCACTTAGCAGGAAGCCTTATTCATAGAGTTACTTCAAGAGTTTGTTGAGTGAATGAATAAACAATATAATCATATATAGAAGTCACTGAAAAAAAAGAAGTCATTGATTTTCATATGACTAGAACTTAGGTATATAAAGAAGCAATTCGCATGTAGTTTTTTTTTCAAAGTTTTAGTTATTTAATTTCACCTTTTTTTAAGTTTATAAATAAAATTATTTTAGTATAAATGTTAAGAGTTGTCAATGAATAGAAATTGTTCATACTAACACTTTCTACTTTATATAAGTTTCACACAAAACATTTATGTTTCCAAGAAGAGCCGATCATAGACTATTTTATATTTTATTTAAACTTATGAGTCAATATGTTTATATTTTAGTGAACTAGATCTTATCAAGATTTAATCTCAACTTAGTTATTGAATACAGGGACTGGAGTTTAGGATAGATAAAAGATGGACTATGTAATACAATATGAGTCATTTATAATCATGCGCTCTTTGGTAGCAATATTTTGGACAATTTTTTTATGGCATTACTTCTGATATCTAGATAATAAGCAAATTTATAATTTACATGTCTCTATGAAGTTGGGCATGAATAGTTCTATAAGAGATATATAAGAGATTGCTAACAATATGGAGAAGAAAAATGCAATAAATATTAAACCTTTAGAAACAATTTTAAATTAAGAAGAATATATAGACAGAGAGTGGGCAGAAATTAAATTATACAGGAATGTATTTTTTCTAAGCAGATAAGGACACACTAAAGTGCAAGATTTTGTTTTGCTCTCATAGAAATATGGAATCAACTTTTTGTTGTACTTGAGGTATATGTATGATATATATCTTGTTTTCAGTGATCCAGAGGATTGCTTTACTTCCTTTTGTTATTGGTCAACATAAACAGCCAGTTCATGGGAAAACAAATAAACAAACAAAACAGAGTTGTTCAATATGTTTTTAGACATAATGTATTTTCAAGACTGGATTAGTCCTTGAATTCTTCATCAGGGTACTGTAGAAACAGTGTATCTTTGTAGATTAGTACAGTTTTCTTGAAACTGTAGATTTTTCAATGTTCCCCTTTATCTTGAGTCTTTTATATAATTTTTTTAAGCACTTTGTTTTATGAACACCTCGATTCTCTTTAAGGAAAATTGATCTACAAAGAAATGATCTAGGACAGCATACTGTAAATCAAAAGCAAAAAAATAATCAAAAGCATATTATAGATTTCAGGTAATCACCTTTATACAGTTTGTTTTTGTAAGTTTTTATTCTTATTTTGAAATTATTGTGTACAGAATACAAAAATGGAGTTGAAATTTTATGTTGAACATGTTAATGAACTTACTCTACTTATTGAGCAAGTCTATTTACTTAGTGTTCTGATTTTTTTAAAATCTACTTTCCACTTAGTCATTTTGTCAAATAATGTTTCATCTTTTCTACAGCAGTGATTAATAAATTAATTCAGTGGGTCAGAAGGTGAGATCAATTGAAGGTTCTGGGGTCCTGACCTAAGTCGTGGTGGAAAATATTAATACTCTTCTAAACTATCTCTGCTAATGAAAAGCTGAACTTCTACAATTTAAGTAAATCCCAAAGTAAAGTGCAAATAAGCTCTGTTTGACATATGATTAAATCCTTTAAAGTGTAGCTATTTTTAAATTAGAAGTAGATTTAAGATATAGCCATTTGGATCCCATCCAAAGGAATAAAATTAGTCAAGAATGATAAAATATCACGTATTTGTTGGGAGAGCTATACAAGATCACTTCTCTTAAAGATTTAGATCAAATCAACTAGACTTTCCAATTGTGTTTTTCCAACTTACATTAAAAACCTCTAATACCCTCAAGAGAGATAAGATAGTACTTTCCTAAATTTTTTATTTAGTATATTTAATAGTGTTATTTTTTGCTAGTGGGCATTCACAAGTATTACATATAGTGACTGGCTTGACCCATTTATTCTTTTAAACCAGGTGTTCACAAGTGTTAACATCAGACATCAGGATCATAACTTTGTATGAAGTTTAATTTGCCTGGCTGCATGCATTTAAAAAACAAATAACTATAATGAATCGTTTATTTTCTAAAGTATCTTTGGAAGCCCCAATTTAATCACTCAATTTCTACTTTCAGTGAGCCAAAATAAATAAAACTACCATTATATAAATATGCTAAGCTCTACTCACAAATGTTTTTAAATAGAGTGTGTAAAAGCACATCACCAGTAATGTTAACCTAAGAAGGCAGGGAGGGGAGTAGGGCAGAGAATAAGATTTGATTCAGTATCTTATTGAAAGAGTTAAAAAAAAAAAAGCATAACAATATATGTAGAAATAATGGAAATTTATAATCACAACAGTCTCGTTCAACTCAAATTTTAAGTGTATTTTATGTAAATATATGTTTTATACATAGCTCTAACAGTGATTAGCATGAGTTTTTTTAGGTGAAGGAACATATTTTGCAAAGTCCATGAAGCAAGTGTAGGACAGAAATGACTTCCTGCATTAAACCAATAAAAATCTAATCTTCAGTATTGGAGTCTTCTCTCTTATCTTGTTTTGATAAGCACACACACACACAAAGATTAAAAAAATAATTTCCTCCAAGCCTCCAAGTATTTTCTCTTTTTAAGTAGGAAAAAGGGATGGAATAAGTAATGGGTATCCCTCTAAGAGTTTGTAGATTGGCATATCCAAGTGCTCTATGTAAAATACTCATTTAACTTCTTCTCTTTCTCTGTCCAACTGAGTTTTTAAAAAAATTAACCCTCAAAGAGAAAAATATAAAACCACCCTGGACGACCCTCAAAACATAATAACAGCTGTTATTAAGGCATTCAATAAGTCACTCAACAAACACTTACTGAACATTCATTGTTAATAAGGTGAGGATAAGCACTGAGGATGGAATGCAGAATGTGACACACTTCACACCCTGGTGGAGTTCCCAAAACTCATATAAGAGTTAATGCTCTTATTCCTTAAAAAAATTCATGTCGCCATTTTTTCAGACTCTAATTCTAATTAAACTAAAGAACTTTCAAATTAAATATGTAATATCTTTTTTTGTCATCTATATCACTTCACCTTTTATTATTTTGGAATTTTCTAATTCTCTTAATTTTTCTGATGTCAGTAATGATCTTTCAAGGAGTTAATTTTTAAGTTAAAAATTATCTTTATCTAAATTCAGTTTCATTGAAGCGGACAATGGATAAAATTTATTTATAACATTTATATGGTAAATGTGTTGTTAAAATTAATAAATGTGATATTTAATTTTTACCTCAATTTTGAGGTTGGGATGTTATCAAAGATAATGCGATTAGTGGATTGTTTTGTGTCATTTGATTACTTGTCCTACACATTTTGTACTTAAAAACTGACCATGTGTACATTGTATTATAAATTTTTTTTTAGTGGATTAAATATGTTTGGTTGTTTATACTCTTGTTTCCCTAATTTTACTGATACATACACTGTGTTTTTTATATTTCTAAAGTTGACTAGTGCTAAATATGAGTACGCCTATTATACGTAAGACACTATGAAAAATTTGAATGCTATGAAGATCAAGTCAACACATATGCTGATTTGAGGGCTTTTATGATCTAGTATGGTCCTATCCCATAATCAACCAGTAAGCACACCTGCTCAACCAGTATGTACAGCCACCGAGCATTTGCATTGGTTGGAGACTGTGTTATGCCCATTGTTAAATATTTTATCACCTTTAATATTTTAAAGAAGAATTATGATAAAAATTCAAAAGAAAGAGAGGAAATAGTGTGCTGTAGGAATCAGGGAGCATAGCTTTGTAAAAGAGGTACAGGTGGTGACTGATGTGAAAGATGGAGAAAGTCTTTCAAAAGCATATGGCAAAGGGAGAGACAAATTCCAGACCAAGGGAATCATATGAGCAAAGACACAAATGGAAAAAAGGATTAAGAGTGTGTAGGAGAAAGTTAATTTAGTGAAAATGAAACAAAAGATGCCAAGGGAGAACAGAGAAATTGGAAATTTGTACAAAGTTGGATTGGACATGAGAGTTCAATGCTTTTGTGAACAATGGGAAACTATTCAATATTAATGAGGAATTTAGACACTATCAACACTTAAAATACTGAATCTTTCTATGGAAGAATGAGGTAGACCTCTTCTTATTCAAATCTTATTTTAGGAACTTTGGGGAATTGAAGTACAAATGGGAAATCCAAGTAGATATATTCCATTATGTAGTTGGACTATGAATCTAGGATTCAGGATATGGGTTTCAATTTGGATCTAGATTCAGAGTCATAATGTAGTAACATTTAAGGGGCACCTAACATGAACCAGTAATAGTGAGGATCATTATCTCTTTTAAGCATTATTTACTAATAAAAAAAATCTCAGTAACAACAGATAGTAGATATTTTTTTCCTCTATAAGTCAGGGAAATTGAAAATCAGAGGAATTTAAAGTGCTGTTGGGGGCAAAGTCAAGACACAAACCCAACAATGTCAAATACTAAAGCCCATACTCTTAACCAACACACTTGCTGCCTCATCAGAGTTTACATATGACATTTGAAGTTATTGAGGTTACTGAGAAGAATGAATAGTACAAATGGTGGTTCTTCAGTAGAGTAAGTAACATAATATGTTAACAAAGGGTTAAGTCCACTGCTTTTAAAATGACAATTTAAATCCTTGACTTTGGTTTTTAAACTTACATGCAAAAATATATAGGGTCAAATCCATAGACAATGATCATTTCTTCTTCAATTATTTATTTAGATATTCTTTTTCCATATAGAGGATTATGGTACACAATAATTTCTATTTTCTTCTAACTCTTTTGTAGTGTGAAAGAAAAACATTTATTAAATAAATTTTTCTTTCTTCAGTAATATGAAATACCACACCAACTATACTCAAAATTTTCAAGTATACTTATGTCTGGTAATGAGATTTATGGAATATTTCATTGGCTTGTCTGTCTATTTATATCTATCAATGCCACAGTTATTCAATTATTCTAATTTTACTTTCAGTTTTTCTAAATTAGACTATTTTATCTGTTTGGTTTTTTTAAACATTTTAAAGGAAATTTAAAACTTTGTTGAGAAGCAAAGGAAATTCCACATAAATATTTGTTAAAATTACATTAAAACTAATGTAATTTTGAGGGAATTGACATCTTTATATATAATATTCTCTTATTTATAGAATACTGTATTTTATATACCAATTTGTATATGCCAATATATATGTGCATGATATTAGGCCAGTTATTCAAATTCTCTGTCTCTGGTCCCTAACCTACAAAAGTAAGAATAACAAAAGTACCTACTTTATCAGTGTGTTGCAAGGATTGATGAAAATAATGATTGTGAGGTGCATGGCACTGTGGCTGGCACATAGTCAATAAGTGCTAGCTATTATCCTTCCAATTGTCGCCTGTACCATGTAAGTGATTAATCCTGAATTGATTTTTCCCAAGCCTTTTAAAATCATGTTCTCTAAAATAATTTATTTTTCTGCATTTGACAGTCCACCAGAAAAGATATTTGTAGGGTCTTACATTTTCCAGTTTGTTTTGAAAAAATGATACATATTTTATTACAGCATTTCAACTACTCTTCTCCCCCAAGTAATTCTGATGTGATCCCTTGTATAGTAATGCCTCCCCTCTGTGGAAGATGACTTCCATAGATCTTATTATACTTTCCAAAACTGCCTGAGTTTAAAATTCAGTGCTACTGATTTCTAGTCCTGGATTACTCACTGAGGAATATAAATATAAAGAACCAAAGAAACATAAAAATAGTTCATAGATTTTTCTTAGCAATTTTATTAATAGGGAAAATGAAGGTTTGGGACATGGGAGAATTGATTTTTGCAAAAGATGTCATGAAGTGTAATATGTTTCTAACTTTTAATACGTGAGGAAATAAAATAAGGATCAAACAATATTAACAAGTACAAAAACAGAGGCATTATTTGTGGTAAGTAAATAACTTCCTACTATTACCCTAAATAATTATGAATAGACATTCTCTTAAAACTAGTGATAGTTTTTGCAACTGAGTACTCCCTTTATCTAACATACTCATCAAATATATTCTGATAGCACCAATGTTGTACGGAGAGAGATTTATCACTTTTAAGAAGCCTGACTTTGATGACAATAAAATACAAAATCTGTGTGGTGGGGGAATGCTGTAGAATTCAAACTATCAAGTTGTTTTAACTTTTTTATTTCACTTTACTCAAAAGTTAAAATGAATTTTATAAATTCTCAGCTAGGAAAAGTTTCTGAATTTTGGATAATGACAAAATTCATTTAATTTATTTTTCTACCATTTAGATTATTAGTTACTTCTTTAAATTAAAACATTCTTATTTGTTTTATTCAAAAAGTTATTTGAAAATTTACATAATTTTCTATAGAAAACAAAAGCTTTTAAATTGAAGAAAAAAACTAGAACTGACATAACACACATACACACATGAAAAAAAAAAAAAACTAGCACTTTTCACAAAAGAAGCCCTTGCTCAACCAAGCAACACTTTCCCTGAAGGAACCAATTTTACAGATAAGAAAGTAAAACAGATGAGGTAATATACTCTGAAGAAAGTGCACATTGTTTCTTTATTGTTTGACTGCTAGACTCTAAAATAATCAATATATTCTATTATTTGCTTTGCAACAATAAAAATTATAGGAAAAGAACATTCACCTGTTTAAATCTTTTATTTTAAAATAGAATTGCTATCTACTCAATTATCTTTTGCATTTGAGTATTTTCTTGCTTCAGGCAGCAGATGCAATTTTAAACTGTTATCATCCAAAGTAGATGTGTACTTATCCATGAGATAGCACACTATTGTGATTTCTGTAATTTACATTGCCCTTTGAATCTTGGATGACTGTTACTGGTGTTATGGAATACTAAGTAGGAGTAGCAGGGCTTTACATTACACGTTTTATTATGACATTGTTGCTATTGTATAAATTACATATATATTTATTCTACCAAAATATATATATATATAAAATTATTTTACTTGATGAATCATCTTCACAGTCTCCTTTACAGAAATAACCACAACATCACAACTCCCATTTACTTGCTAAGCACTCTGTTGGAATCTTTAAAGATTTGGTGGCCCCAATTCTCACAACCCTCTATAATAGATATTATAATTATTTTTTAAATTAAATTTATTGGGGTGACATTGGTTAATAAAATTACATAGGTTTCAATAATACATAATGCTATAATACACCATCTGTATATTGTTATATTATAATATTTATAATATTCCCAGTGTCTAGCACAGAGATTTACACCAAATACCCACTTAATAAATATTTTTTTAATTAAGAAATCAAGACTCATAGAGACTAAAAGATAAATAAAGCCTAGCAATAATGTTGTGAAATTCAAGTTAATATTGAGATAGAATCTTAAAACTTAAGATTCTTTTCTTATAACTTCCAGACCCAAATATCTTGACAATTGATGCTAATCCTCTATGTTGATATATACCTTTTAAGGAAGTTACCACCCTAAAACTAAACTAAAAGAGATGATATCACTTCAATTAAAAACTACATAAATTACTTAAAAACATAATAACTGTATTTTTAACAGTTGTACTTTTTCACTAAAGCCCAACTGAATCTATAGAGGATGATTAATGTTGAATCTCCAACAGAAAGAAGCAGTGCCCTGGGGCAGACATACGTTTAGGATAACTGGGATAAGAGTTAAAATAAAGGTGAATGAAAGTATTTGGAATATTAAGGCACTTTAGGTTGTGTGACTAAAGTCTATCTGTCAGGGAATGCTTTTTAAGAAAGTTCTTGAAACAAAAGTAATAAGTAGTCTAACTGGAGGAGTGCTAGCAAAGTTTTCAGTAAAGGAAAACTGAATATTCAAAGCCTTTGGAACATGAGAATATATGTATTATTCGTGTATCTGTGGGAACTTCTGTGTGATTGTAGCAGAGTTCTGTGTTGGAGGGAGGCAGGGCTTGAAAGGTACTCATGGTTCAGATAATTTATGAAATAGCAGACACTGTCAAGAGGAATTTAGACTTTATGTTCTAGATAGGCAATTGGAAGCTATAGATAGATTTTAAGAAGGAAAATTACATGGCCAGAGTTGATGCTGTAAAGGATGAATTATAGGAGATCACATCTGCAATCAGGCAACAAGTTAGGATGCAATTCGATAGTCCAAGTAAGAAATGATAAGAATTAGAATGCAGACAGAGGCAGTAGTAGGAGAAAGAGGGTGGACAGTTCTGAGAGCCATCTAAGAAGACAAATAGGAGTGCCTTTGTTCTAAAAATAACGCAGAATCAAACTGCAAATAAAACAACTTTGGGCACTAACATCATAGAAATTAAATGGGATAATTATGGCACATTATAAATGACCAGTAAACACAAGCATAATTTAAAAAGAAACTGAAAAAGTGTTAACAAAGGTCAGCATAAAATGATAAAGAAACAACAGGGAAATGATAAAACACAAATCTATGTTTCATAGATTTCTAAAGAAAGAAATTGTGCTTTGAATAGTCATATGGTACTCACTTTAGGGCACATTTTCAAGATGAACTAATAGAATGAAATGGAGTTTGAATGAGGTCGTACACTTGAATTGTCTCTAACTCTGTGTATACACACACACACACACACACACACACATATTATATATTATATATAATATATATATTACATATATATATTATATTGATCTGTTGTTCCGAATACAGAAAACTTGATGAATCAGATCCTTCCACATACTGATTTGTATGTGAGTGTGTATGTATGGCACTCTAAGTGAAGGAGAAAAATCGCTGGCAAACTAATTCAGATAAGAAACTTGAATTTCTTAATAAAAACTTCCAGGCTGTATCCTAAAGACAGTAAGGGAACTAGTTTGATATATATATATTTTTTTTAATTTTATACATCTATGGTATTATACAAAGAGTTCAAAACTCCAGAATGCTACCATAAGGTATTGAAAGCGGGTTTAATAAAAAAATACAATTTTATATTTGGAAAGATATAGATGCTGATATATACACTTTAGAAAGTTCTCTGGGAAGATTATTTTTATTTGAACTGGAAGAATTAGAATTTATCTAAATACTCCATCACCTAAAGTAAGAGAATTAACTGAATTATAATTTTACCCTTTTAACTTTTTTTTCATTTGCTAATATTCCATTAAACTAGAGAAACAGGATTATTGGTTGAATGATTTAAATTAATAAGCAGTCTTTAGTACTGAAGTATCTGAGTCCATTTCACAATTCTATGGTTCTGTGTTGAGTTGGGCAGGGTGTGCACTGTTTGGCTTCTGTATTAATTGGTGGAAAAAGGAATTTAAAATTTTTTTTAGTTACTGTTAAGAGAGTAGAAAAACAGGAACCATTTGTCAACAGTTTATTTTTCAAGACAGATAGATTTTTCTTCAAGTGTTTGTTACTTTTGATAATTTTATAGTTTGAATTCATTTTCTTTTAGTTAATGATAAATTGGCTGGTTCGAAATTTAGGTCAGGTTGTACAATTTAGTTAGATATTAAGATGGCTGCTATATTTTTCAGCTGATTTACAATTTGCTTTTTTATAGTTTGCAGTGAGGTTATCTGAGTAAATTTAATATGAGCTTTGCTCATTGGCTTAAGATGTTTTATAGCTCTGAAATATGATCTGTTTTCTGAATACGTTTTTCTTGTGACTTTAGTAATATGGGTTAGCAATCTCAGACTGAGATTTTTCTAGTGTTTGATTTGATATAGTAAACTCAAATAACTAAGTTTAACTGATTATTTCCTTGTCATAGACTTTTCTTTAATAAGGTGTTTTCAATTTTACAGTAATTGTTTTATGTTTATTAAAAATATTAATAATCTTAATAATCTTGAGTGTTTAATTTACTAGGAAGCCTGAGGTCAGTGTCACGCATGTATGGACAAGTAGGATGTGCACAGCCCAGTTCTGGGAGGACTTGTTCACATAAACCAGTTAGTGAATGGTACCATCTGGAAATATCAACGTGACATTCCTGCCAGAGAGACATAGTATATTATATTGCTTGGATATGGGGTTCAGAATGACTTGGGATTTATAAAAATTGGAAGATAAAAATTATTTTCCCTTAACATCAGGAAGAACTGTTAATAAAATGCCTATTGAGAGCTTAAATATACTGGACACTATATTAGTTCATTTAATTTTTAAAAGAAACCTGTGATGATGTCAATGAAAATATTCTAAGGTGTGTCATTAAATAAATTTTTTTAAAAACCTGTGATGTAAAACACTTTTGTCTCTGACCCATATTATTAAGTCTGGAAGTTAGGTGTGATGCCTAGGTATACAGCATGCATCTTGCAACTATTAGACAAAAAGGATGAAAACGAATATTAAAAATGACACAGCAGAAATAAAGAACGAACCTGGGTTCCTAAACTCATCACCAAAATAGCAAACCTATGCTTATCTTTGGATTTCTTGTTATATTACAAAAATAAATCCCTGTTTCTTTAGTCATTTTAAGCAAATTATTCTGTTACTTAAAGCTGAAAGCAGTCCTTAAAGATGTAGAAGAAAAAGAATAGAAAAAATGTAGTAAAAAGAGGAATTAAATAGAAAATAGAATTAATTCCAAATCACCTCTAACTCTTGCTAATAAAAGATAAATTTAATCTAAGTAAATTAAACATATCTAACTGTATGCTGTTTACAGAAAATGTACTCAAAGTAAAATCTCATGGAAAGTTTTTTTTTTAAAAAGATAGAAAGATGCATACCATGCAATTATTATTCAAAATAAAGCTGATGAAATGGCAAAAGGGTCAGAAAAAATAAACAGAAAAATCAAGGCAAGAAACAATAGCCTTCTTATGTCATCTATAACAACCACTTCAAAAACATGATCAAAATGAGAAGCTTTTCACAGTAGCAGTGTAGAGTTTGAGATTTTAGGATATAAATAGAACAAAATATTCACAATACCTTTGTAAGAAAATTACAAAATACTGTTGAAATTCATAAAAGAAGAGATAAATGAATAGGTATCTAGAGCATGTCAAAAAAATTAATATCATAAAGATTGCAGTTGTTCCCAGGTTAATATGTGAAAACCATGAAAGCTGAATTAAATAACAAAAAGTTCATTGTGGGATTTTTGAAAGCTGATTCTAATATTTATGTGGAAAAGCTAAGGGCCAAGAAAATTTTGAATAAAAATGGTAAAGTAGAGGTGCTCTTTGTTATCAAGATTAATTATAAAATTACAGTATATAAAATACTGTGGTATAGTACAAGCATAATCTGGTAAACCAGTGGAACAGAACAGATGGCCCAAAAAGTGTAATCATGTATACAGAAACTTTATTTATATTAAAATTGTATCACAGATAAAGAAATGACTTGGAGAAAATCGGCTACCTGCATGGAAAAAAAATTACTACTACTTCACACTATAAAAAGCAATAAATAGGTACTGTGGATAGTTTAAGTATCTAAAATGAAAAGTAACATTTATAACCTTCTGAAGGAAATAGAGACTATCTTCCTAATGGCAGAATAGAAAGGAACTATTAAAATACAGAATCAAACCCATAATCCAAAAGTCTAATAAATTTGACTACATTACAGTTTAAAATTCTTTTCACAAAATGACACCATAAACAAAATTTAAAAATATGAAGACTAAAATGTTTTTTTGACTATATCTCCTGGGCAAGGGAAACAAAAGAAAAAATAAACAAATGGGACTACATCAAACTAAAAAGTTTTTGTACAGCAAAGGAAACCATCAACAAAATAAAAAGACAACCGACTGTTTGAGAGAAGATATTCCCTAATGATACATCTGATAAGGGGTTAATAGTCAAAATATATAAAGAACTTAAATAACTCAACAACAAAAAAACAAACAATCCAATTAAAAAGTGAGCAGAAAACCTGAACAGATGAACAGATACTTCTCCAAAGAGGACATACAGATGGCTAACAGACATGAAAAGAAGCTCAAGGTTGCTAACAATCAGAGAAATGCAAATTAAAACCACAATGAGATACCACCTCACACCTGTCAGAATGGCTATCATCAATAAATCAAAAAACAACAAATATTGGAGAGGATGCGGAGAAAAGGGAACTCTCATACATTGTAGGTGGGATTGCAAATTGGTACAGCCATTATGGAAAACAGTCTGGAGGTTTCTCAAAAAATTAAAAATGGATAGACCTTTTGACCCAGCAATTGCACTTTTGGGTATTTATCCAAAGAAAACAAAAACAATAATTTGTAAAGAACTATGCACTCCAATATTCATAGCAGCATAACTTACAATAGCCAAGATATGGAAGCAACCTAAGTGCCCATCAACAGAACATTGGATAAAGAAATTATGGTCCATATATACAATGGAATATTACTTGGCCATTAAAAAAATGAAATCCTACCATTTGCAGTGACATGGATGGACCTAGAGGTTATTATGCTGAGTGAAATAAGTCAGACAAAGATAAATACCATATGATTTCACTTACATGAGGAATCTAAGGAACAAAAAGAATAAACTAATCAAAACCAGACACAATTATAGTGGACAATTTTGTAACAGACAGTGGAGAGGGGGTTGGGGGGGGCTGGGAGTAAAGGGTGAAAGGTTAAAAAAGTACAAATTAGTAGCTGATAGATGGTCATAGGGATGGGGAGCATGGCATAGAGAATACAGTTAGCATTAATATATTGGCTAGATAGAAAACCAGAAGAGAGAAGGAGCAATTAGGGGGATCGTTTTATAAACTATATAAATGTCTAACAATGTACTGTATACTTGAAACTAATTAAAATCAAAACTGAAGACTGAGAGCAGATACTTGTTATTGTATATAAAGGAAATAGATAAGGACTCAGAATGTATGTGTGTCTATATTGTTTTTCTAAAAATCAATAAGAAAACACAGAATTTGCAGAAATATGACAAAATGGAATTGTATACTGCTGATAGAAGAGCAGTACATAAAATGTTAGTATATACATTTAAAAGACCAATTTGCAATAACAACTTACTTTGAAAACATGGATATTGTTTAAACCAATGATTCTAAAATACCCTATATTTTACTATAGTCTAACTACACTCTTTTATTCATCTGTGAAGAGTTACATATAAAATGTTCATTTCAACATTGTTTATAATAATATAAAATTGGAAAACTGCATTTATGAAAAATTGATAGATACATAATTTTACATATTAATTAATGATATAGTAAATGAAACTATATAGATAAAGGAAACTGATTTACATTAAACTTCTATTTTTGATGATAACTCTTGGCACTTTAGGAAAAGTAGAGCCCTTCATTATTTTTGTAAAGATTTTATTTTTTTTTAATTATTTTATTTTTCATTTCTCTTACTTTTGCATGTGCCTTTTAAGATCAGGCTCAGCAAGAATGTCCAGTGCCACTATTAATATTTAACATAGCAATGGTTTTAGTTAATGAGTAAGGAAGAAAATGAAGAGGTACAATTATTGGAAGAGAGAAAAATAAAATGGATTATTTGTGGACAATATAAATATGTATGTAGTAAATACAACAGAATCAAGAGATAAATGTTAGAACTAATAAGAATTACTCTAAATGAGTGGTCCTCGACTTTTTGGGCTTCAGCGGCTGGTGCTCCTATGAGAATCTAATGCCTGATGATCCAAGGTAGAACTGAGGAGGTGATGCTAGCGCTGGGGAATGGCTGTAAATACAGATGAAGATTTGCTCCCTTGCCAGCCACTCACCTCCTGCCTTGTGGCCCGGTTCCTAACAGGCCACTGACTGGTACAGGTCCCTGGCCCCGGGGTTGAAGACTCCTGCTCTAGATCACTTATTTAAGTAACCATAATACTTAACAACAAAGCAACAGCAATAAGAATAATATTTATAATATAAAAACTAAAAAGTATCTTAGAATAACTTACAAATAATCAAGATATCTACAGCAACTTCTAGGCTTCAATAAAAGCAATTTTAAGATTCTATGAAAGGGCATAAAAGACGAGCCAAATAAATGTAGAAACATTTCATACTTCTTAGTGAAATAATAAAATATAAATCTAATAAAATTCAAATTAAATTACTGGCTGGATATTTTTGAGGAACTCAATATAATTCTTCTAACATTCATGAGAAATAATAGAAAAACTCCAACATCCAAGTCAACTTTAAAAAAGAGGACCAAAGGAAGCTTTGGTGTTTCTTAGTGTTGCTTAAACACTGGTTATTTTCATTTCTCTGACTCCCGTGCTGTTTGGCTCCTTTTGGCACTAGTTCTAGCCAGTGGGGCATGGGTGGTCATGAGGTGTGCCATTTTGAGACTGAACACCTAATTACTGGTATGAAACTTGCAAAGTTCTCTTTTTCTCTAGGCATGGCAGTCAGCAAAGAGGAAGAGAGTGACTGTCCCATCAGTCTGAGATGTTATCACTCTAAAGAGCAGAGACCCTGTCAAACTTCAATGGACATGTACAATGAGAGAGTATTAAATCTTTCAGTTTTAAATCACTGATATTTTGATAGTATTTGTTACTACAGCAGAATCCAATCTATCCTGACTGATACAGGAGTGAAGTTACCCAGCAAGAGAGTAAGACATAATGCTAAAAGAGTTTGGTACATGTGCAAAATGAAGGGAACAATAGCATAGAATACAAAGTGTAGTGATAGGCCCAGGAATATATGGGAACTAAAAGTGGTACCAAAATCAAAAGGGACCAAAAAATCCTGGATTATAGTCTAATTTTATATGCAACAGTCGATCTTCCCTGAAGCCCTAGCAGGAAGCAGTTGACACATTCAAATGGCATAGTTAAAAGAATTTTATAAAAGGACCATTTACAAAGGTTAAGGGAACTAACAAGAAAAGGTGAAACATTAAATGACTAAGCCACAAAAAAAGCCACTCCCACCCTGGGTTTAATGCAATGTGAGGAGGGAGGCTGTTGTCAGAACCCAGAAGGAGCTCTAGCCATACTACAGGAGACACCAGATAGCAGCCGTAGCCTTTATAACAAGCAACGGCCATTGCAAACGAACCAGCGGAAGAGGATGGGGTCAGAAAAGCATTAAACAACCCAGCCTCTCTTCTACCCTCACATCTCCTGCAGGTTCTTTATTGCCAAAACCCCACCAGAAGTCATAAGGTAAGGCAACCCAGGTGATGAATTTCAATTGTTTTTTTTCTTGGGAAGCAAGGTAAGACTAATGAAGAGAAGAATTGGAGAGGCAAAAGAGAACATCTAGCACAAGTGGGCTGAGAATAAACAGCTGGGGTGGATCTAGTTTGTTCTTTTATCTTGTATGACAGTTAAAGACAATGAAGATAAAGTGATACCTGGAAAAAATAGGATCAATAGAATGGATCAATTAAATATTCCTATATGTTGCTTTAGTAGAAAGTGAAAAACTGAAGAATCAATTAAAACTAAAAGGAGTATTAAAATCACTATATGTTGAGAGATAAAATTAATCTAAGAACCAAAAAGAAATGATGTAACTAACCTAGTGGGCCAGTGGAAACATTTGATTCTCATAATTTATTTAACCCTCATTTAAAACTTAGGCAGTAGCCACAAATTCATTCAAGGGTTACTTGGTTGCCTGGTCACCATCAACTCCTGTGAGAAGCTGGAAGTTTTTCTACAGTTAATTGGTAGCCTCACTTTTACAATTTTTCCTCACAGGAGCTTCTAATTTCTCTAAGTTTATGTTATTATCTGCTTTTATTTTCTGAAGTCTTTACATGGTGATGCCAATGCTTCTCTCTATTCAGAGTATATATGTGGGCATACCCCTACTCCCAGCTGGGTAACCTGCCTGCTTTTAGATGGTCAAGACAATTCAATCTTTTTGACCACAACTTAGAGGGGAGGGCTCCCCAAGACCTTGTGAACTTGGGATGCCAGCCTTGACTTCTTAAGCTTGACACCTCTCTGGAAAACGCTGTATACCCTCTTTCTCTATGATACCAGCCCTCCTCCTTCACTCCTCCTAGAGTTTGTTCTGAGGTTTTTGAGTATTATTTGAAAACTCCAGACATTTTAAATGTAATGTTCATTTAAGTTTTCATTTTTTCTTCTCTAATAGCAAAAGTTGTTTTTAGCTTTTTTTTTTTTTGTCTCATGCAAGGTAATTGGAGGTTTTCAATTAGAAATTTTTTTTAAAAAAGACCTCTGGTTATTTTCAGTCACAATAAAATGAATGCTAAGAAGCATATATCTAAAGGATAAAAAAAGGTTAAAACATTGAAATCAGAAAAATCTATTTTTCTCTCTTAAAATTATGTTTTTCTGGCTGTGTCTCAGAAAGAAAGGATTTCTTTATGTAACAGAATATAGAGAGAATTGGCAGTTTTGTCCTACTTTCACAGAATTCTTAAATCATATTAGGCCAGAATGCCTGCCTCATTGTATAAAATATCTCCTTGAATTTGGGTTATTTCAAAATAAAGATTTTAATGAAAAGCTTACAGAACTCTTCTTCCTTGGGAAAAAAAAATAATGAAAACATAATAAAATGCCTCCTCACTCAGCTGCTAATTACCCCTCAGACATGAAAAGAATTCAGATGTAACTACATATCTTTGAATAATTGAGGCTTGGAAATATACATGTTAACAGAGAATGACATTAATAAAGTGACTACAAGCATTTATTTTGGGTGAAACACTAGGTTTTAAGGGAAAAAATCCCAAAATATCTCAATTTGGTGGCCTCAGCTGATTTAGTGGGAAGTGTGGGCTTTTGAGTCAGACCTGATAAATCGGTTCCTTCAAACAGGTGAAAATGATACTTACATTGTAGGTTTGCTGTAAAGATTAGAAATTTGTTACAAGTCCATCTGTTGAACATCTAATATTACTAGATTCTTTTCTATGAAATAAAAAGGCAAGGATAAACAAGGCACAGTCATTGCACTTTAAAGGCTGTAGCACATAATATAATAAAGTGCCTGGAACACAAGAATTGTTCAATAACATGAGTACATTGTCGTTATCATTCAAGTGAAGTGTTACTTCCTACATGTAACGAATCAGGAAGTATAGGTTCATAAATTAATGCTTTGGAAAAGAAAGGAGTAAGCATTTATTTCCTTTCTTGTTTGTACCTGATCTTTCTAGAACAACTTCCCCACAAATTCTGAGGCCCCCCACAAAATCCCAAGTTTCTTCCCCCCAAACTTTGCATGCTCACAAGCATGCAGATGAATTTGGCACACAATCACTATCACATAATAGATTATCACAATTTTGTCAATAACCTTGGACTATGTTGCTGGAAATATCTAAGCCAGCTATATGACTTTCGGAAAGTTAGTCATCCTAAAATTTAGTCTCTTTTATTTAAAGTGAAATTAAAATACCTCTATTTCACATGTTTGAGGAAAAGTGAGATAATATGACAGAAGTTTACATGTTATCTTAAAAATTATTTAATTGGTATTCATCATTCATAATATTATAGCACTCTTCACTTATGTTAAACAATAATCTTTGAGGCCAAATGTTTTTCTGAAAGGGTTTATTGAGCCATATGTTAGCCAGAAAAAGGACCAGGTCCTGGGACATACAGTCTAAACCACCAGCAGGGCTAGAAGGGCTAGAAGACAAACATATCTACCATCCTGGGGCTGATGGGGCTTTTTTCTACAATGAGTTTGGGGAAGAAAGATGTAAGTTGCTTTGAAAGAATTTACATTGACTATAGATAAAGGGGGTGAGAGAAGGTGAAGCAGGGATAATTCTGAATAGTTGCATAGTCCATAAAGATGAAGTCCTTGCTTTTTTGGATTGGTTGTGGGCGACAGGTAGAAAGTTCATAAGTAAGCAGGATATGATGGAGTCTGGTGTTTGGCTCTAGATAATCATAGAACTAGCCAACTGGAAAAAAATTCAAAGTTTCAACATACATTCAGGAATGTAAGCATCTTTTGTTGGTTTTCAGCTTGCAATTGCTAATTGATTAACCTCTCTTATCTCTTCCTTCCAACATCTGGCCTGCTGTAATTAATTTAGGACATCTCAGAATTTTCTCCTTGTTACTTGGTTACAGATGAGAGTATAATTAAACTATGAGAGAGTAGAAATTATATTTCTTAAAATTTACTTAGGATGAAAAATCATTTTTTCTTGAAAACCAAATCTATTGAATTTTACTATAAAGAAATTATTTATATCTGATAAATCTTTAAAAACTGTAATTCTTCATTTCTATTTATTCTTACATATAAAGCGTTCTATGCGGGTAAGAACCTCCACCCAGAAAACATATTTCTGAGAAGTAAGTTTAAAACATATCAGTGGCTTGTATACAACCTCTACAAAACAGTGATATACTAAGAAATGAAATTTAATACACGTACGATTACCAGACTTATTAAAAGATCTAGTAACTTTCTTTCTACTAAGGGACATAGTGTAAAGAAAGGGGAAGTGCCAATCACAGAAAATTATTGAGTACCACAGTCAAATTATCGAGTACCACTTGGAACTTGTTGAAGAGATAGATATAATTTTAGCATGGAAAGTAAAACTATTATAGATTCTAGGGTAGGGTTAATATGTCTGGTTGAAAATTGCAGGGAAAGATTGGTGAATAGAACAAGTTATAGTGAGCTTATTTCTTCTCTGTAACAGGCTCTGCAAAGTAGAAAAAGATCTCTTTTATTTTTAGAAATTTTAATTTTAAAAGTATTGGCATATGAATATTTCAAGACATATTTTTGTTTTGTTTTTCACTCTGAATAAATTGAACAATTGACCTAATGGTGTAGATACGTGCTAGGTGTAAACTTTAGATTACTTCTAGAATTGACTTTCCACTGTATCAAATGTTGAAAAATAAAATAATTAATGCTTATTGATAATTACCATTTCAGGCATTGTGCTAACAATGTGCTAACAATTTACCTTTGTTACACTAGCATTTTTTAAAAATTTCGTTTAGGCCTAAAACGGATAGAATAGAAACAATCAGAAGAAAGAAAAACACAATAATATATAAGGGAATATACATCACTACTTTAGCTATTAACAGATATTAAGACATTAATAAGACTTTCTGTAATGGCTGGGTTTAAAAACCATGAGTAAACAGAAAAAAATTATTTAGAACAGAAGATATTTAGTAGAGAGCCAGGACTAAATAATATTTAGTTAATCAGAAAATAACCCAATATTTATTATCCTACAAAGCTGAAAGAGATATTATAAATAGTCTATAATTAATCTTCTTACATATTTTCACCTTATAATATGAAGAAATACAAAGCAGAGATATTTATGACTGGCCTGCCATCTCACAAGGCTAGAAGCCAGAATATCTGGTTTTTAAAATCCATCTTAATTTCATATTAGACTTTTCTTAAATGTGGAATGAACAGGAGCTAGATAAATTATGAGGTGATAGACTATCATGGCTAAACATACATCTTATCTAACACCAATTCAGGCTTCATTAGCTAGCATCAGTGATCTGCGGCCTTGATACATAGTATTTATTTGCAAATGCAAAGAAATCTAAGCGTCGAGAATTTTATACACTCTATGCTGTTTTCCATATACAGACTTTCCTTTTACAAAGTACTATTCTTTCCTTCTTTTCTTTTCTATATTGTATTCACTTTCAGTTAATTAAACATCACCTCTAAAGAGATTTCTGCCTAAAATGATCTTTCATTAGCAAAAGCTGCTCAGATTGCAATATAATTCTTAGAATTCTGAGAGTGGATCTCAATTTACATTATGTACACTTAAGTGTTACAGATACCAATAATGTAAATAAATTAGAAACATTTTCTTAATAGTCACTTCTTTTAAATTACTTTGTATGTTTAAGTCAATTGCATACAGAATCTCATATTATCATGAATATTTAGAAGTAGTTATTGCTGTTTTGTTTAATATAAATAACCCGCATAATTGACTCAATGTGTATATGTAGATGGTAACTTCTAGCCATTGTTTAAACATCTAAAATAATAATTTCTATGCTTTATCTTCTTCTTAAGGTCCTGTTTTGTGGCTAAAATAAAATAGCAAAACAGCCCCTGGAAATTCTTTCATTCTGATAGTATTTTTAATAAATATTTTTAAATGAATATCTCCATGAATGCATCAATGCTTTAAAAAAATCTTATTTATAAGAAAATATAAGATATTCATGAGACAATGAAGCCGTGAACTTAATATCAAAAGGTCTGGATTTTCTTATTCATGTAGCCACCCTATCTTTTGATTGAAGTATTTAATCCATTTACTTTAAAAATAATTGCTGCTAGATATGTCATTTTATTATTCATGTTTTTTCTCCTCCCCTCCTCCATTTTTCTTCTTAAAGAATTCTAACATTTCCTGTTATACTGGCTTGGTAGTGATGCACCCCTTTAGATTTTTCTAGAAGTTCTGCCTGTGTCACTTAACAATTTGGCAAGTTACTTAGAATATTCAAGACACTATTTTCCTTATCTGTAAAATGAGGATTATATCAATCCTATTTCTTGTTGTAAAATATTGATTATGTTTTGTTAATTGTAATGTTTTCTTAATTAAAATATTCTCTAAAAATATAAATTTGATATGTAGAGATATAGATATAGGTATGTACATGAATGCATGTATGTAAATATGATATACACACATTTTTCAAAGATAAAATATATGTAAACTTTTATTTTTGAGAGAACAAAAAGTGGAAAGAGCACTACATATCTTAATGGAGAATAAAGCACCAGAGAATACAAAAAAAGAAAGCTGTGGAAGATAAAAATAAGCCAATTTTACAATTATACTTACTTGGAGCACTTTAGCTGAGATGAAGAAACAAACAATTTTATTAAAATGGAATTAAATTATTCATGCTGTGTCAGAAAATGATTATATATATTTATTTATTTATTTATTTATTTATTTATTTATTTATTTATTTATTTAATTTAGAGAATATATCACAATAAAAGCAAAGGAATAGTTTTATTTTAGTAAATATTTTAGCCATATTAACTTACAAAAGATCTCACTAAGCTTAAGAAACAAAAATGAAAATATTAAAAGGTTGAATAACTATGATTTTTAATACTATATTTCAATATTGAATTTTATTGATTAACTCTCTACTAAAAGGATATCAGTGCTCTTCCACTTTCTTCTACTTTCCTGTTCCATGTTTTATTTGTTGTTTGGATTTCATCTTCAAATTTTTCTTCC
>CM053514.1:33631747-33660188 GCA_028627145.1 Eidolon dupreanum
TTCCTTCCTTCCTTCCTTCCTTCCTTCCTTCCTTCCTTCCTTCCTTCTTTCTTTCCTTCCTTCCTTCCCTTCTGCCCTCCTTTTCTCTCTCTCTCCCCATTCCCAACCTCTCCCTCTCCATGCCCCACCCCCCCCTCATTATTATATCTTCAATATTTCTGGTATAGTCTTTTAAATATTTTAGAAAAGCTGTCTGTTTCTTTTATACTCCAATGTACTTTTTAAGGGGACTAATTTTTCCCTAGATCATTTAGGAATGTTTTATATATCCTTGAAATGCTTCAAATAGGATATCTCAGTATATCAACTGATCAGCATTTCCAAGAATATAGAATGCTCTTTTGATCCACAGATTTATTCTTCTGTTATTTCAGAGAAATACTTTTATATTATAGATAAATGTTGTTTTTATTCTCTTGAATTTACTTTTTCTGAGCAATCAGTTATATTGAATCATATTTTTCAGTTCTACAAACCTATAATTGTTCTCTAACTTCTTTATTCTGTATTTTCCTCTCTATATCATCCAAAGCTTTTCTTTTCTCTCTGACAATAATCTCTATTTCCATATTATTTAATTTTCGTTCCAGGATGTTTCTAATTTATTAATAGTTGTTAAATGGGATTATTTGTGTTTTAGCTCTCAAATTTCACCACCCATTTATTCTGTTCCAAATAAAATTACAAAACATCCTCATGTGTCCTCTATGTGTGCAGTCTTGACCAGATCTGGAGTTGTTGCCCATCCTTGTGGAGACAGTGGACACAGAGGTTTTTTGTCACCATTCATGCATTTGTCTCAAGTGAAAAGGCATTCTGAACCTATGAAAAGTCAGACATGATCAATTGTGATAACTCACAATTGATGCATTTCTTCTTTGAGACCACTTCAATGGGCTTGTCCCTTTCTTCTCTTAGTTTCCCTTAGTAGAAACATTGGGAAAAAAGCTGGAATGATCTTTAGATAAGATAAGATCTATAAAGAACTTCACAAGTATTACTCTGTGATGCATGTGAATTTAATCTTCCAAGAAAAAGCAAGCAATGTGATGACTTGAGAACTTTAATTAGCAAATTTTTAATTGTACCTTTCTTCACAAGTGAGAAAATGGAAAACAACCACAACAAAAAATTTCATATGTTTGGTGTGTTGGAGATTTAAGGCCTATAAAAGAGTAATATAACCTATAAAAATAAATTTTTTTTCATCATGCTCATTAGTGTAATCAATTGTGTCCACAACTTCTATTGGCTACAAATAATGGGAGTGAATTTTCATTGACTCCCTCCTTATCATGTGAGAATAGTCTTTTTTCTCTCCTACCCAGATTTGGGTTGAGAGATGGAATAATAGTTCTTTTTGCTTCTTTTATGGCTTTGGAGAAAAGAAATAGAATTGTTTTATAAATAGATTTACTATTTTTGTGTGTGATCAGACAATGTTTATAATAGCTTTTTATAGAAATTACCAATGTCTTCTTTGTAATTTAAATATATTAAATACTCTCCATCAATTCTTTTGCTGAAGTTTCCCTAGTTATCTCTATGAATTGATGAAATGCATCCTCTAATACATTTCTCAGAGAATCAACCTTAGTACAGTATTTCTGAGTTCTTTATACTAAAAACTTTAGGCTTGATACTTGAAAGACAGCTTAGCTATGCATGAAATCTTTGACATGAACCTTATTTTCTTGAGTTCCTTAAGAGTAAAGCTAATATCCAGCTACTGTGAAGTATCTATAATTATTGACTGCTAAAGTACTATTATTGATTTAACTATATCTAGAAGATTCATGTTTCAGTTTGTAAAACATATAGAAGATGACTTTAGTTTTTTAGTTTTTAGTTTTAGTTTTAGTTTAGTATTAGCTTTTTGATAGAAGAAAGAGAGCAGAGCAAGTTATAGTTTGGTAGATATATTTTCCACATGTCAGGGTACATCTAGATGTAGAAATCTAAATTAACTTAATCAAAAAGTTAATTAATACAAGAAAGAAATACATCAAAATAACCATATTCCAAAGTGTGACAAAATTAAAACAAAGTAATTAAATAACTATAATCTAATATTTTTTACAATTTTGCATATAATGCTTTTGTTACTTTAGTTTCTTCTCAAAGATTACTCAATGATATTCTATAACAATCAAAGTGTGTTTTAGAAACCCCTGTGGGTTTCCAAGATTGTTTAAATATGTCCATGAGGTCAAATTATTTTTAAAATATACTAAGCTATTATTTACCTTTCTACTGTGTTGAAATTGACATTGATAATGCAAAAAACATGGTGCAGAAAACTGCTGGTGACTTAGCACAAATGAAGACAGTGGCACTAAACTGTACTGATAGTCACTATATTTATGTTTCTATGACCTTGCACTTATTGAGGAAAAAATTGCCAGTTTCACTTAAGAATATTGTTAATGAAGGAAGTTAAGATTATTGTTATGACACTTAGACCCTTAAGTACATGTCTTCCTACTAATCTGTGTGACGAAATTATAAATACTCATAAAGCACTTCTACTGCATACCAAAATATGATGATGGACTTGAGGAAACATATTTGTGCATTTTTTTTAATTGCAAACTAAACTAGCCTCTTTTTTTTTTTTTACAAAAAGTATCATTTTTATTTGAAAGCACAGCTGATAGACAAACTGCTTCTTCTCAAAAATTAAGATGAGCTCATAACTTTAAGAAAAACAATTAACAATTGTTTTCAATGATAAAATTCATCTTTGAAGTAAAAATAGAACTTTGAAAAACATATATTTGCCTCCTTGAGCTTGACAGCTTCTCAATATTTAGAGACTTTTTGATGATATTGCTGGTAATATTAACAAATACACTTCTCATATTGTATGAAATGTCTCAACATTTTGAAGACCAGCATAACTGAGTGAACCGGTATTTTCCAAAATGAAAAACATACGATGTTACCAATTTAGGCATAGTTAAAAGATCCATTCAATGCACAAGATAGACTTAAGTAGTTTAAAGTAATAGTTCAAAAAGTTCATTGATATAGATTCTACATATCCACTAAGCTTCGAGAAACTACCACTTATCAAATTTTATTGTCATATTACATATTGTTTGAAATTATCTAAAAGAATATTAAAATTCTTGATACTTTTCTAACTACATATATGTGTGTGTGTGTATAAACTGTGTGAGTCTGAACTTCCTATATTACAACTAAAGCAAAAAATTGAATTGATTTAATAAACAGGTATGAGAATCCAGGTGTTCTGTATTAAGCAAAACATTAATGAAATTTGAAAAAATATAAAACAGCACTCCTCACTATTTTTTAGATAATATGGATATTTTCATTAAAATACTTATTTATAAATATATTATTTTCATTTTAACAGAATCAATAAATAAATATTTTAAATATGTAATTTTACATTAATTAGAACTTTTTAATTTATAATATCAACAGCTGTAAACCACACATACAAAATTTCTTTGAGAACCCTCCATTTTTTAAGAATGTAAAGAAGTCCTGAAACCAAAACGTTTGAGAACAAACTATTACATTTATATTTAAAGATATTTAATAAATTTCTATTTTCTAAAGGTAAAAACCAAATTCTTAACATGGCATCAATTAACAATATGTTATAATCATATGAACATTTATTTAGTTCCTCAGTCCCATTATGTTCCATTTTGTGAATATATTGTTTCTTCTCCTTAGAATGTTCTTCCCCATCCATTTAACCTGCTTAATTCTTTTTTGTCTTCTGGTTTCAACTCAAGCAGCACTTCCTGAGTCCCTCCTGAAACCATTCTCTTGTACTTCATAATCTTTTTTTTAATTATACATTTATTAATGAAAATATTTGATTAATGGATTTCTTTGCAATACACAGGAAAACCATAAAATAAATAAGCATGTGTCTTTTGGCTCACCATTATATCTGTTTTTCCTAACAGAATGCTTATTACAGAATAGGGTGGGAAATAAAATATTTGTTGGTGAATAAATAAATGAATAAATATATAAATTGATAGAGGGAAGAGTGAATCACTAAAGAATATGACCTAGCATGAATAGCTTTTTCAATAATATAAACATCTTAGGTAAACACTAGAAAGAAATATATCAGATTCATTTAAATCATTCATTTATCTTCCCTTGTGTATTTTTATTACTTTATCTTTTTGTTGGCTATTTCTTTTACAAAGGAAATAGGATGTAGAGATAACTTACAATGACTTTTAGTTATATTAGCAAGTGTTCTTGAGCAAGCTTAGTAATGAGCAGTTAATGGCAAATGACTTCTTATATTTCATATGACTTATTAATTTCTATAAATTATATTAGAATCTTATTTTTATGTGTCTGTCTTCTTATAGTCTCATCTATTACCTCTTTTGACCTAAAAATCTATAGTTAAGTAACACTTACCTACTTATATTTCCTCCATAACTCCCTTTTATTAGTTTATTATTATATGTTAGATACTTTGTTGTAAATATATAATTTATCAGTCACCCCATGAGAACTTTCACTCCTTAAGAGCTTAGACCATATTTTATTCATATATGTATCCACAGGATGCAATAAGCTATTTAGCACCTGATAAACACTCAGTTAATGAATGTTTGAATTATTGAATTAAACATTTGATAAATGTCATTACATATTCCTTAATAAAGTTTTATTAAATTCTTCCAGTTAAAACTCAGGTAATGGGAGAAATCAAGATTGCATTGAAGAAAGAAATGAAAACAGATGGTGAACAACTAATAGTTGAAATTCTTCAGTGCAGAAATATCACCTACAAATTTAAATCTCCTGATCACTTACCAGGTATCTAATTTTATAATGAGCAATATAATATATCTAAGAATTCTTTTAAAATATGTCCTAAATATTCTGGAAAATGCAAACTAAAATTTGGGCTGTACATGAAATATGTCTGAAGAAATGTGAAGTAAGAATTAATTTCTCTTATATAGACAAGTTGATATTTTACTAGTTTTTAGCTAGATATTTTTCAACACGTAAACTTAGTGATGTACTTATTATAGAACAGGAAAACAAATTTAAATTTCTAAGAAAATTTGTGTATCTTTTAATCATTTTATGTTGTCTGAAACAAATTGAACATAGTCTGCTGACTACAAGTTGTTGGACAACTCTCAGTATACAATTATAATTTTTTCAATAGGATATTGTATGATAAATGGACACTAAACAAGCTAAATTTTTATTTTCAGATTTGTATGTAAAAATATACATAATGAACATCTCTACCCAAAAAAAAGTGATTAAGAAAAAAACAAGAGTCTGTAGACATGATCGAGAGCCTTCATTCAATGAAACTTTTAGATTCAGCCTAAACCCTGCTGGACACTCTCTTCAGGTAATTCTTTATTATACAGTTACTATTTAAAAATTTTTATTCATACAGTATTTATTTTCTATTCAACTATTCAATATTTATAAACTGATCATATAATGTGTTACATTTTATAAGCCTATTAATTCTTAGAGATATCTTCCCAGGGACCCTTTAGACTTCTATAGCCCACTCACTCCATTCAATCAGCTACCATGTTGTCTCTATTCTGCCACTAATCCTCTTTGGATTCTTACCTTTGTTACTTAAATCATTTCAACACTATACTTAGCCTACATGCCATCTATATCTTACCCTTTTAATTTGTTTTGTCATACCGATTGCAGAGGTATCTTTTAAAAACACTGGTTATACCAATTTGCAATCCCACCGATAGTGTATGAGGATTCTCTTTTCTCCATATCCTCGCCAACACTTGTTCCTTTGATTTACTGATGATAGCCATTATGACAGGTGTGAGGTGATATCTTATTGTGGTTTTAATTTGCATTTCTCTGATGATTAGTGAGCTTGGGCATCTTTTCATGTCTTTTGGCCATCTGTATTTCCTCTTTGGAGAAATATCTGTTTTGGTCTTCTGCCTATTTTTTAATTGGATTGGTGGGATTTCAAATTGGTGCTGTGGGATTTCAAATTGGTACAGCTACTATGGAAAACAGTCTGGAGGTTTCTCAAAAAATTAAAAATGGATAGGCCTTTTGACCCAGCAATTGCACCTCTGGGTATTTATCCAAAGAAAATCAAAACAATAATTCGTAAAGATCTATGCACTCTTATGTGCGTGACAGCACAATTTACAAAAGCCAAGATGTGAAAGCAGCCTAAATACCCATCAACAGATGATTGATAAAGAAGTTATGCAATGGAATATTACTCAGCCATTTAAAAAAATGAAATCCTACCATTTGCAATTACATGGATGGACCTAGAGGTTATTACGCTGAGTGAAATAAGTCAGACAGAGAAAGATATACCATATGATTTCACTTATATATGGAATCTAAGGAAGAAAAAGAACAAACTAATCAAAAACAGACTTACAAATACAGAGGACAACCTGGTGACAGCCAGAGGGGAGGATTAGGAGGCTGGAAAAAAAAAGGGTGAAGGGTTAAAGAAGTACAAATTAGTAGCTAACAGATGGTCACGGGGAGGGAGAACAGCATAGAGAATGTATTTAGTATTAATGTAATGGCTAGGTGGAGAACCAGAGGAGAGAAAGAGAAATTAGGGAGGTCATTTTATAAACTATACAAATGTCTAACCAATGTACTGTATACTTGAAACTAATAATAAAAATTTTTTTAAAAATCTAGAAAATATCAGACCAGGGATTTGCATAGTTTACTGAATCTTCAAAAGTAACCTTTATCAGTGCCTTCTCAGCTATTGATTTTTTTATACTTTAATCTGTTTTCACTGAGTTGCTATAAAGGTTTAATGAAGTCATGTTCATTAAACAACTTGATATTTCTAAGTAGAATATTCAATAAAACAAAGTTTGTACTTTAAACAAAACTAAACACTGGTTAGGTTACATTAAAGCTCCTCAATGATTCACCATTATCCTGATTCATTCAGTCCTCTAAAGTGAGTTCCAATTGTATTGATTTAATCTCATATCCTTGTATACCTTTCCACACACTTTATACTTCATTTACACCAGAATCTTTTCAAATCAGGTTAAGCCTCAAATTCTTTGCTCATATTTTTTCTCCCCTTCAATATTCTGATCCAATTCTCTTCACCCATCACAATACTCCACATCTTTTGATGTAAATTCAGCCTTTTATTGATAAAGATAGATGTAATTCATTCATCATACCTTATTGAGGTTATGTTTTGCTTACCTTGTTAGGCAACGAATCTCAATCTGTCTTGTACAATAATTTATATACTTTCTTGTCATTGGTTGTATACATTAAGCTTCTCTAGGGCCAGGCCTCATTTTTATCACCCTTTGTTCTACAGCCTATAATACTATGCTTGTACATAGTATGTCTTCAGTAGATGTAGAGATAAGGAATAAAGAAAAAGGAGGAGGAAGGAGAGAGATGATAAAATATGGCAAGAGAAATCTCTGGTACTGGCACTTAAAATAAAGGCCTGCACTAGAGACAAATATAAGAGATACTACAAAGTTAAAACTGTATTGAAAGGATTAACTTACATTAGCATGGAAGAGAATAAAAAAATTAAAGGAGGCTCTGCAGTTAATGTGAATAAATGTGTCATTCACAGAGATTAAGTAGTTTAGTTAAAAGAGTGAGAGGGAGAAAGAGCATGAGTTTGTTGAAATGTGATAAATTTGGTAAGAAGGCAGGATCCAAGTAAAAATATACACTGACATATGAAATCCCCAAACCAGAGGCCAAAAGAGATAATCATAACTGGAAATGTAGATTTTTGAAGTCAGAAACATAAAAATAAATTTTTAGCCAGGGGTAAGGCAAATTTTCTGAAGAAGATTCTGAAACAGGGGAAGAGAGGGAGAGGTGGAGAGTTGTCAAGGATTAATGGTTAGCTCCGCCTACCGTTCTTTCAACTCATTCCTAAAAAAAAAAAAATTCTTGAATCTGAAATCCTATGAATTTCAACTAATGTTAAGTCTCATGTATAACAAGAAACCACTTTGAAAGTGCATATTATAATAAAATCATCAATAAATTAAATGCTAAATAAAATCGTTATGTTCTACTAGCTTTGTAAATTCACTTATATAGTCAGCGCTCAAATAATTTTGTATGTGAGTTCATATTGCATAAACTAGTAAAAATGTACCTAGCAAAGTTCTTTTGTGAAACTTCATCAATTTAAGCCTAAACGTGGTTAGAACTAGCTGGGAATACATATCTAGAATTTTCATATCCTTCAAAATGTGTCTTTTCTTTTGGGAAATGTTGATAAGGATTAACTAATCTTATGCAAATCTTTTAAGTATATTCTTTTTATTAGTTCGCTTACCAGTATGCTTGCTACTTTCCCTCACCCTTACCCTTTCTCATTTGTATGACTTCGTTGATAATCAAATGTTCTTAAAAGAGGTTGAAAAATATATATGTGTATGAATAATTTTGTCTCTTTTTTCTAGATTTTACTTTTCTCCAATGGAGGGAAGTTTATGAAAAAGACTTTGATTGGTGAAGCCTGTATCTGGCTTGACAAAGTGGATCTCAGAAAAAGAATAGTCAACTGGCACAAACTTTTGGTCAGTCCTACTCAAACGCATTGAAGAAATAAGTCTGTTTGGGGTATAGAAACTTTTCTAAATAATAGCAGATCAAGACTATAGTTGGATAATATTATACTGTTATGTGTCCAGTGGCGAACATGAAACGAGAAAAAAAAACAGGAAAAACATTCTTAAAGCCTAGTAAATGTGTTGCTGTGGATCACAGAAAAGAAACTCAAAGGAAAAGTTTGTATAACTAAAACCTAAAAAAAAAAAAAAAAAAAAAAAAAAGACCTCTGAGACTTTAAATTTCTTAAGGCTATCAAGAAAAACAGTAAGAAAATTTTTGATTATTTAATGCAAAAACTTTGAGCAGAGTTGAGCTACAGCTAAAGGCAGAAGCTGATATTAATATAGTTTCTAATGCAGACAAAGGTAATCCTTTATTCAAAAGAAACTTGGTTGAAAAGAGAAAAACTGATGTGACAAATCTGTTTTCAAAAGTCCAATAATCTTTCTTTATCTTATCTTCTCAGACATTTAATGTTTTGAGATTCTGAAATGTGATACACCTACAATATGTGTCCAAAACTAGAAGGTAGTTGTGCTCACTAGGAAAGGAGAACTGAATATGTAGAAATTATGGCTTTTAGACCATATTGTACAGGTTTTCTCTGTGTCTAAATGTTATAAGGATGAGCAACACTAATTTTGGAATCCATGTTGTATAAGCACATTTGTACAATTTGAAATAATGTAGAGCAAAGATAATATTAAGTAGAAATGGAATTTCACTTATCTAGAGATAAAGCCATGACTGGCTAACAAAGAATGTTGCCCTACAAACTATTGAAATCTTGCTTGAAAACATTGAAATCTCCACAACTTACCCACAAACCAAGATATTTTCAATCTACATACCAAAGGGCATAGATTAAATTGGTATGCTCTAGGGCGCATGATAATTTGTTCTTTGTGGAATTGCAAATGAATGTATTATCCCACACAGTCCTTTTCTCTTGAGTGATGTATTGACAGAGAAAATTCTTCCTCTGGCAAACAAGTCATATTAATCAGTGACATTGATTAATTAAATTGGTGTCATTTCTTGTTCTTCCATAATGTTTTTTTTTTCTTAACACATCATCCAATTGTATAATGAAAACCTTAACCCTATGTTCAAGTTCTCTCTAGTGCTCCATTCTTCTTCTTTAGTGACAATATCACAGTAATCAAAGTGCATCCATGTTGGAAAAATATGTGGAAAGTCAATATTATATTGAGGTTAAATATAATTAGAGCTATTTTAATAGTATAGAATAAAAGGGCCAATGTGTAAGTCATTAAAATGAAGCATCTTTTTCTCCATAAACCAAAAACATAGAGTTGCAGGAAACACACTCAGCTGGGTTTGAAAGTCTAGTTTGAGGTCTTGGTTCTGCCATTGACTAATTTTGTCACCTTGTACATGTCACTTAAACTCACTTCCCCGCCCCCCCCCCAATGTTCTTATTTGAAGGATAAAAGTAATTATGTATTCCTAGCTTTCCTTATGGGATGTTGAGATGGTCAAATTAAGTGATCTATAAGAAAAATTGAAAGCACATTTCTAGGTATAGTTTTATACACACAAGTGAGGAATAATTATTATGCAGCTTTGTATTTTTAAAATTTAAATACAAAGTAGCATCTTCTAAACCAATGACATATTGACATGGATAAAAGAATTATGCTAACTCTGAAACTATTTTTTCTCCAAAATATAAACTTTAATTTAACCTGAAAAAAGGTGAAGAATTAAATGAAAATTATTTGCAAATTGGGTTATTATAAATAAATGGATTATTCTGATCTTATTCTATTCCCATATCCTACTCCAAAATAAATTAAATTACTTCTCAGAATATTCTGAGTTTAAAAGTCTCTTCTTCATTCAAGGGTGAGATTTTAGTGGTTTAGAGAAATCATCTCCAAATATATTGGTTGGATTTTGAATTTTCTCATTAAAAAAAGTTTTAAATTTGAGAGGAATTGGTTAAATGTAAAACATTAAAAATTAAAGAATTTCTAATCAATCCTAGGTTATATATCTTTATTATATTCATTTAAAAAATATAAATGCACTTTTTTCCAATCTAAGAAAGAGAAGTCACATTCTTTCCTCTATTTTTTATCATTCCTCCCTGACAATACAGTGTCATTTACCACTGATATTTCTTTAAAATGGGCATGGAAGGAGGAAATGACTAAAGATTTGATATTGCTAGGATTTTATTTTTGGAGACAACTAGATCTGTTGATGGTTGCCATGGATATTTCCAGCAGAAGTTAGCACTTTAGAAAGCTTATAATCATCACTCATAATTGGGGAAGAAAAGACGATCTGACATAAAAAGGCTCTGCTATATTCCATTAAAAGGAAACTCTGGCTCACCTTAGGTCCTCTTCTGCAGCCACATACTTTCAGAGGTATGCCTGAGAGGTTGTATGACCAGTTAGTTTACTTTATTCCAGTTGCAATTTCTTTTAAAGTAATACCAATGGAGGAGCTACCAAAACAGAGACCATCTGTTGGTAGCTATATGGCCTGAAAGAGTAGTAATCTTTCCATTAAAGGTGCCCCTCTGTTCCAAGGAAATGAACTAGTGTTGAGGCCAGGTCAGTCAAGAGAGTTAACCACAGGGCTTCTTTTTGTGCACCAGCATCCGCCTTCAGAAAGCATAAGATCCTGCCAAAGTGTGCCAAGTGTGCAGCTAACCAAACTCCTAGGTTGTACTGGAATTATTCTATGCAACAATGATTCTTATACGAATGCACTTCTGAATAATGTTGATTACCCTTCTTACAACAAAAGTATTTCTTTTTTAATTGCAAATAGGGCTCTTGGTATTTTTTACTTTTTTTGTATATATCACAGCATACAATTTCCCACTTTTTATTTTATTTTATTTTATTGGAACTAGCTTTTTTTTAATCCTAATAGAGATGAAGTTTGTAATCTCTAAATAACATGTGATTAGTCCAATTACAACACTTATACCTTGAAAATTCTCTTAATTTTTTTCCATTTTTGTTTAGTCATCAAAGACTGAAGTTGCTTCTTGGTTTAAAATTTGGTCCTATAGTAACTTCTGGCTGAAGAAGCAAAAGTAGAATGAATTTTACAAAAGACAGGGATTTACAGAATGGTCATTACAGATACAGATAACACTAATTGTAAGAAGTTGGTGTTTTCTTGTTTTTACTTAAGATTAATGAGGTTTTTGGTGACTCTGAACTCTTTATTTACTATTTCGGTTTAAAAGAACAGTATCCAAAACTAAGGGACAGTGATTGTCTTTGCTCCTTAATATTGCCCATTTGTAATTAATCACATTAATAAATGCAGATTTTCAGTATATCAGTGGAATTAATTTTATGGATCACACACATTAGAATTGTCATATTGTGGGACTATTATAGCTGGTAACCAGCTGATATTGATTCTTATTATAGGAACAGTTGTGATGAAAGTGATGATAGCAGTAGTGACACTAGCTTGGTGGTGATGTGAAGTAAATTAAAATTTAGCAAATATACTATATTGTGCCCAATTTATTAAAAATTATTTGATCAATGTTTCATTTCATTAAGATATCACAAAGATATTTATAGTATTTTTTTACTTTATTATTTAAATCATAACTAACAATATTTTTAAAAACTTATTTTCATTGCTACGATGTCTAATATTCTAAAAGCAGCCAACTACAGCTATATATGTTTATAACTCTAAGTGTGACAGAGTGATTTTCCCTCTTTTTGAGCTTGAGATGGAAGTGAAAGAAAGCTCAATGAATAATTATGAACTGTCTCTTTAATAATTACTTGCCTTTGATGTAATACAAGAATGAATGAGTGAAATAGATTTTCTCATTGAATACAACACATTGATGTTTTCTGTATGTTTCATGTCATTGTTATTTACAAAGTTACCCATTAAATCAAAATCATTTAATCAAACAATTCCTTATCTGATAGGTAGATTGAGAGCATTTTCTTAATTTGGTACCCTGTATATAACTACACATTTGGTAAAACAGACAAAGTTGAAATATTAATTTCATTTGGCATTCAGCATGTGAATATGATTATTGTTTGATTGTGTCTCTATATTTGTTGGTGATGTGCCCAGGTGCTCCCACTACTGATTAATATGTGTGCTGATACCCTAATAAAAACACATCTAATGTTAAAAGAAAAAAATTTCCTGTCTAAAAAAATAAAAACCTAATAAAATTGATTTCAAAATAAAATAAAGTACTTGGAGATATGTCTTGTTTCTAACTATATGTTGCATGCCGTGTTGGTGATTTACTGATGTATTTTTTCTGTTCTACCCAAATATCTCTGGGAAATCTAATGAACAGACAAATACAAATTCTTGGGCTAAAGGTTGAATAAACAGAGCTGAAATTCACGAGAATTGTATTTAAAAAATGCTTGTAAATCTGTCTTGAGTTTTACTCTATGTAAAAATATGTCTTGGTTTTGTGATTATATACAGGATGTATCTTGATAACTTATGCAATTGTGCTGTTTTAAAGGCTGTTGCCTCAGCCTTACTAATAAATATTGAAAATATCAACTTTGACTTCTTGTGTTTATCAACTTGATAAATTGATATGAAATATAAAAATAGAGTTTTGGAAACATTTTCTGTGAAAACTGTATCATAAATATGTACATTCACCTAGTTTAAAATGTACTTTAAACACAGCACAGATACAGAAAACTGAATTAAACAAATGTATAGCTTGATAAATTATTACATCTAGGATACTCTTGTAACCACGATCCAGATCAAGAAAGTGAACTCAGCCAGCTACCTCATAAAAACTCCATGTAACCCATTCCTATTAGAACTCCCTCTCAACTCCTAAATGTAACCACTATCCTAATATTTATAATAATTATTTCCTGATTTTTCACTGACATCTGTCTGATAAATACTAATGTAATTTTTCTGTTTTATTTTTAATATGCTTTCTAAGCCTCTTTTCATTTACCTATTCTTCTCACTCCTCCTTTTTCAGTGGATCTAATTTTTTGAAGAAACCTAGTATTTTTACCTGTGGGGTTCCTCAAAATTTGGATTTTGTTGATTACATAGCCAGAGTGTAGTTAACATGTTTCTCTGCCTCTCTGTTTCCTGGAAATTGATCTTTTGCTCAAATCAGATTTGACCTGATTCATGTTCAAGCTCTTCACATGTTGGGGTTGTAGTCTTCCATTAGGAAGCACATAATGTCTGGTTGTCTCTCATTTTGTTCTATTTACGGCCATTTCTGCTTAATTCCTAGAATACATCCATTAATTAACTAGATGTTACAAATGGTGATATTCTAATTCAGTCATCATTTCGTATTGGAATACGTTTAAAAAGATAAACTTCTTCTCAACAAACATTTGATTACCAAGTGGTATAGTTTGTATAGAAAAGTTAGAATAATGGCAGAGAAAGTTGGATAATTTTTCTCTATCTACTTGCCATATTTTTAAGTAAAAATGGTTCCCTATCATCCTCCAAAGATGACCAATTAGTTTTAATTTTTTTAGTATCATTGTGAGCTCAAGGATTGAAGGAAATTTGACATGTTTTAATTCACTGAAGCTGTTATTCTTATTAATGCTCAAATTTACTCTTTTGCCAGTGAGGACATCTTTGAGTGGGCTTGCATGCTTCTCATGGTCTTTGATATTTTTTTTATGGCAAGGAGATTATGTATCATCTCTTTAACCTTAAAAGAGTATAGCAGAAATATTTAACTTGAATTTTTATTTTTCTCTCTATTTCTCTCTATAAAATAATTAAGTTTAGGAATGCATTGACACCGAATGATCAATTTCTATATGCTATTGCTTCTCAGCCTTTTGGCTAAGATCAAGTGCAAAATCAAGTGTTGAATCTAATATACTTACAATAAACTTTTAAAAGCATTCTGAGGTGAAGTATATCTTAAAATATTTTTTCGAAGATAATGCCAGGTCTAAAAAGATATATTTAGATGAATGATTAATGAGTTTGACTTTTTGACTATTTGGCATTTAAGAGCTGAAAATGCTGCACACCTACAGTTCAACATTTTTATAGGAAATTGAGTCAAAATAGTTCTCTTTTAAAAAGTAATAATAAAACTATGACAGCAAAATGTTGAAATCTTTACTCTCTTTAACAGACAACTCCAAATAAATTAAAATTTTGTTTTTAATTTAATTTTTACTTTTATTTTGTTATAGTTATTATTTGTAAAAATTAAGAAATATTTTCATGGATTATTTAATTAAAAAATTACCCAGCAACGACTTGATTCTTTGAGAAGATCAATAAAATTAACAGATCTGTAGTAATAAAAGGAGAAAGTTCAAATCACCCTTATCAAATACAAGAAATTAATGTAGATACCAAATCCAAAGACAACACTTAACAAATCCAATCTAGCAATGTATAAAAGTGATAAAAATCATGACCAAGTTGAATTATCCCAGTTATACAAGATTATTTCAATGTTGGAAAACAAATCAATGAAATCCAATACATTAATATATTAAAGTATAAAAATCATAAGGGGAAAAATTTGATAAAATTCAAAATCCATTCATAACAAAAATTATATAGCACCTTTGGAATGGAAGAGTATTTTTTAAATTTTATGACTATTACCTACCAAAAAATAATTCCAGTAAAATTATTGAAGGTTTTTCTTTTGAGATGAGACACAAAACAAACATGCCTATTACAAGAAGAAAAAAATACAAATAAAGAAGTAAGAAGTGAAATAGAAGAAAAGAACTATAATTATTTTTAGATTATATATTTTTGTGTATAGAAAATCTAAAACAACAACCAATTTGTTTTAGAATATATTAGAATTCACCAAGTTTATTAAATATAAAAACTATACAGAAATAAATTCCTTCTCTGAATCTGAACAAGTAATTATTATAAAATTAAAATTTTTACTACCATCAAAATTGTGAAATGCCTAGAAATAAATTAACAAAGAAGTTCAAGACCTCTACAAAAAAATAATAAAATTTATGAAGATATTAAACAAGACTAAATGCAATATTCATTGACTAAAAAATTGAATATTATAGTAATATTTAATTTTTCCCAAATTACAAATTCCTTGAGTCAATGTGATTAAAAATTTCAAATGTGTGTGGAATTTGATGAACTGGTTATAAAATTTATGTTGAAGTACAAAGATCCAAAAAAAAGCATACTTAAAAGGAAAGAACAAGATTTAAAAATATTTTCTAACAGATACTAAGACTTACTATAGAGGTACAAAAATAGAAAGAGTATAGTACTAATGGAGAATAGATGACTCAAACAATGGGACAAAATAGACGAGCAGACTCACACAGGAATGGATACTCATATGTAATAGAGGAAATAAAAAAGATCTGAAAAAAAAAACGCATAAACTTTCAATAAATAGCATAGGTCAATTGAGTAACCACTTAAAAAAATTATAATGGGCCCTGTCTCTCATGATTTTCAAAGATAATAAATTACATATAATTTAAAGACCTAAATGTGAAATGAAATTTTTTAAAACAGTTAACGAATAATACAGCAAAACAACTTCATAAACTTGGGAGGAGGAAAAGATTTCTTGAACATATTAACCAAAAGTAAAAATTATTAAGTTCAACAATATAAAAATAAAGATTTCTGTTATCAGACATCATACAGAAATTGATAAGAAAAGCAAAAAAATTAGAAGAGCTACCTGCTACATAAAACAAAAAAGGACTACTGTCAAAAATACATATCACAAATCAGAGAAAAAAGAAAAGCAAAGTAATAAAAATATAGGAAAAATACTTGAACAATACTTTAGGTGAGAAGAAATCTAAATGGTTAATAAACATAAATAGATACTCAACTTCATTGGTTTTCAGGGTAACTCCAGTTTAAACTATAGTGATATATAGTATGCATATAAATAAGTAAAAATATAGTCTGTAGAAGCCAAGTGTTAGAAATGGAATTGCCATGTAAATATAAATTGATGTAAGCATAATATTGTTGAAAATTTCTATACCTTGTGACTTATTATTTTACTCCTAGATACAGACATTAAAAAAAACTTTTAAAAAACACATAGATTAGGACACATTTTAAAGCATTCTGAGTGGTTGTTTAGCCAGTACACACTGGTGCAGTGTATCAGAGAAATTCCTTTTTGGTTGGTCAGGCTTCCAATTGCCAACTGTTGTGATTGGTGTGTGACCTTGCTATACACATAATTAAAGATATTAAATATCATTCTTGGAAATATATTTATAGCAGTATCATTCATTATTTCCCCAAACTCAAAACAACCCCAAATTTCATCAATAATAATATGGGTACATATTTTTTTAGGATATTAATACAACAAAATAATGTAAAAAAGTAAAAATGAATAAACAAGGCTATACATATCAATATGAGTAAATTTCACAAATGCAGTGTGATTCTAATAACTATGAAGAAAATTAAGGGAATAGTTATCACAAAAGAAAGGATAGGCTACCTCATGGAGGAATAAAGCAGATATGATTGGGATTAATATTTAGGACATACTAGCAATGTCCTATTTCTTAATCTGTATCATGATTATATAGATATTTGTATAATAATAATTATTTAAACCATATACTCTTCTATTGTTTTGCACTGGTCTCAGCCTATCAAAAATCAATGTTGTGGCTGGACTAGCTCTTGTGGTTCTTATTATTCCAAGACACCTTTCAGCAATCACCATCAAGAAACTTTGAAAAGTTACAGGTTTATTGCTTACGAAACCTGAAAATCTCACATCACACCTGGAGCCACATACAGAAGTCGACAGTAGAAAGAGAAAGTGCATGTATGGGCCTGGTATTCTGCTTTTCTTGGGGTAGAGGGTACCTAGGGTTTCACTGGCTCACTCGTAATTGGTGAATTTAAAATATAAAGAGTGGAAATTTGAAATGTGGGAAGAGAAAACAAACAAGTATCCCAAAAAGTCAGTTATTGGAATCAAGCTAGATCTCTAAAACAAAAGAGCCCGAATGTAGGGTGGTGTCCTGGCTCTTTAGTCCTGGGGCTGGCAGTGTGTTTGAGATAAGCGTCTCTGAAGTAGATAGCTCTACAATCAACACTTAAATCAGGTCCTTGTATTATATTAAAAAAAAAAAAAAAAGTCAGGGCTTACTCTACATCTATGTATTATATTTTACAATTTAATTTTTTTTAAAGAGTAAGAATAGATAATCATTAATAGTAATTAAAATTTTTGAGAAAGGTTTGAGGATGTGTTTGGCAAAACAATGTTAATTTTAACTTGTATATGCTGTTTCGATAAAATGAAGGGGACAAAAATCAGTTTAAACAAATGAACTCAACAAGTATTTGATTAGTTTTAGACATTTGTCTTCTATAAAGGGCAGACTGGAAATTCTTGGGAAGAAAATGACACTGCAACCCATAGGTAGAATTTCTTTTTCATTTTGAAACTTAAGCTTTGAAAGGTTTGTAAAGCCTTTCAGCTGATAAAATCAGGCATGCCCACCTAGATTATTGAGGATAATCTCCTTACTTAAAGTCAGCTGATTAGAGATGTTAAGCATTTCTACAAAAACAGGCATACCTCATTTTATTGCACTTCACTTTATTATGCTTCACAGATCTGATTTTTACAAATTGAAGGCAAGACCCTCTACCAGCAAGGTTACAAGTCACTTCATATTGGTGGTCTGGAACTGAAGTCAGCCTCAATATCTCCAAAGGTATGCCTAGACCATCACAACAATGCTTCGGGTAGCATTAGAGTGAATAAACAGGGACTACAGCTTAGCCAAGTTGACATATAAAACTGACCATCACAGGTATAAAGGAGAAATATAAATGTTTTCATAGGTTGCTTGGTTGATTGGTCAGTTGTTTCATTTGTTTTGGTTTGGTTTGGTTTGGTTTGGTTTAGTTTGGTTTGGTTTGGTTTTAACATAAAAGAGAATTGAATAAATTGCCAAGTCAATGGGGAGAACATATTGGAAAGGGAATGATTCTCTACACTCCTTCTACATATAGAAAAGAGGGGATAAATAAATTTTAGTGTACAATATAAAAAAATAGAATCTAAATACTAGTTAAAAAACTCTTTAAGAGGAGAAAGGGAAATTTGGCTAATGGTCCTTCCACAGCCCTGAATACACATTAGAATCATCTGAAGAGTTTTAAAAATATAGATACACAAACTCCAACCCAGACCACTGAAATTATCATCTCTAGTTATTGGGCTTAGACATAAGTATATTTTAAAAGCTCCCCAGATGCTGTCAAGGTGAAGCCAAAGTGTAAAACTACTATCCTAATGAAACAAAAAGAAAGAAAGAAAGAAAGAAAGAAAGAAAGAAAGAAAGAAAGAAAGAAAGAAAGAAAGAAAGAAAGAAGAAAGAAAGAAAGAAAGAAAGAAAGAAAGAAAGAAAGAAAGAAAGAAAGAAAGAAAGAAAGAAAAAGAAAGAAAGAATGAAAGAAAGAAAGAATGAAAGAAAGAAAGAAAAAGGAAGGAAGGAAGGAAGGAAGGAAGGAAGGAAGGAAGGAAGGAAGGAAGGAAGGAAGGAAGGAAAGGAAAAATAAAGATGTTTAACATAGATGTAGATAGTAAGATTGATATGAGGAGGTTAAGAGAGTTTCGTTCTGATAGCCATGATTTTCTGAGTTAAGAAATGAGTTCATCTATCTACAGTGAAGAGGAAGTGGATAAGGGTTAGATATTTGAAGAAGAAAAGGAGATTTCAAATAATCTTGAGATGAGTGGGAAACCAGGTAGATAGGAAAGGAAGGATGTTATGCCATATTGAAAGCTATTTTGAGCTTAGTGACAACACATAGTGACACCAATCTGCCTTGTCATATAACTTTCCCCAGCCTCAGCTTGGTTTATAAGAGCAGAGAACAAACATGGTAAATTTTAATTAGACTGAGTCTTATTAGACAGATTAGACAAAAAGACAGATGTGCAAGGGAGTTCTGGTCTCAGGACAAATCAGCTTTAACTTACTGGACCATAGAATGTGTAATTGTTAAAAATGGAAGTAAAAAACAGGTAAAGACTGTTGGAGTAGGGGGGAAAAATACATAATAACTTAAATAAAAAGATAGAATAATTAATTCTTTATGAGCAAATCAGGAAAACCACAGGGAACTATGACTGAAATCTCAAAACAGGGCTTGGATTTACTAGCTGAACCAAGTGAAAAAGAATTAAGGCTAAGAAATATGGTAAACAAGTGTTGTGAAATGGGTTGTTTATTTTAGAAATACCAAGAAACTCTATTTCTCAAGCATAGTTTACAACTGTAAAGAAGAGCTTGAAAAGAGATTTATTAGGTATCAGAATCAGATTGCATAAACTGTCATAAATTCTGATTTTTTGGAATAATAATATTGCTATAAATTAAGTGTTGTTATTCAGAAAGGACAATGTCTGATTCCATCTTTTAGTTATCAATTTAAAATTTTGCAAATAAAATATTTCTAGACGTATTAAATAGTCTCTATACTTCAGGGCATTTTTTTTTTTTTAAAGATTACCATTTTCTTCAATATACACAGAATTCCACCTAAAAGTTTAAAAGGTATAGCTGAACCAGAGACAATAACTGATAATTAGCAAAACTGACCAATTTTCTTTCATTCCTTGTGTAATACTTTATTAAGCTTGTACTGAACCTGGAGGTATTCAGATGACAGTACTATTTTCAATAAAGAAAAGTTTCTGTTGTGGGGGCCAACTTTATTCTGTTGAGCTAAAGAATTTACTTAATTTTATGCTCTACTTGTGAAATTGAAGGAATTATTGTCAATTAATTAGAGCTTTCAAATGATTCAAAAAAATCTCTTAAAAACAGCTACTTACATATATTGCTGTAGACATTTAAAAGACATTTTATACTATTGAATTACTTTCTTTTAATAGTAGTTAGGACTTACAAACTAAATGAATTATAGCTGCCTAGAATATTTACTTCAGTTATGTCTCATTTGACTCTTACTTGGATTACCACGGCAGCCTCACAATGGCCTTTCTGCCTTCTCCCCTTCAAAGGCATTCTCCACACAGCTTCCTGCAGCCAACTGAAGTACGTATGACCTTGACATGATCCTGCTTAAAACTTTTCCACAGTTCCCATTGCCAAAATCATGGCAAGAACCTGGACAACATTCTTGACACCATTTTTTCCTTCACTCTCCCCCTTACATTCAAGTCATTAAAAAACTCATCCTTTTATTTTTTCTAATTCTCGCTCATACTTGGACTATTGCAAATGTTTCCTATCTGGTTCTCCATTTGTAATGCAGAATTATTATTCTACAGGTATAAAGTTTCGATTATACCACATGAGTAAATTCTAGATATCTGCTGCAATATTTAATTTCTATAGTTAACAATACTGTACTATATACTTAAAATTTGTCAAGGGGATAAATCTCATGGTAAGTGTTCTTACCACTGAAAAAAGAGGAACATGAGGAAACTTTTGAGGTGATGAATATGTTTATTACCTTGATTGTGGTGATGGTGTCATGGGTGTTTCTATATATCCAAACTCATTGAATCATATCTATTACATATATGGGTTTTCTGGTATATCAATTATACCTCCATGAAGCTGTGAAAAAAAAATAATAATTAAAAGAAAAATAAGCTCTAAGGAAAGGGAGGAAGAAGACTGTCTAAACTTTGGTTAAGCTAAATGAAATGTTGTGGCCGCCTTAGTCACCCACTTTCTTCTCACTCACCCTCACCTCCAACACATGCACAAATACTTTCCTTTCCTCTAGAAAGAAAAATGGCAAAAATCAGGTGGAATCAAAGTCAGGAGAAACACTGACAGAACAGAGAATAACATCTCTCTCAAAATTCCATAAGGAGGAGGGTTAGGAGTGAGGGGATGGCTTGTCAGGAAGGGTAGTGTGAAAAGGGAGAAGAGGAAAAAGGACTAAACACCAGAATCATGTTGGTATAATAGTAAAAACTTTCATGAGTGTAGGTATTCTATAGAATAAGAGAGGTGAAAAATCACTTATACTTCCTTGGTCATATAAGAGTCCCTTTCTGATTCTAGCATTCAGTAAAATCTTAGACAAATGGACCTTTTTCCCTACAAATTCTGACAACATTTCTTGTAATTAAATATTGTTTGTCAGTGAATTTAATATATTGTGATCACTACTACACAAAATGGATTTTATATGATAAAAAAAAATTCACGGTAAAAGACTGATGAATTTGAAAAATATATATGGAAGGAAGAAATTATTCTCTGATAAGCTTTTATCACCTTATTATCCCAGTATCATCACCTAGGTGATGAAAACTTGCACCGAGGAGGAATCTGAGAAAGAGAAAAAAAGTTTAAAGAAAATTAGTGTGAAATGCTGATTAGCTAGTGTCCCAGAAATAAGCTGAAGTTTAGAATCTGAAATGGAAATAACACTGGAAGTGAGCTGTTGTCAATAAAGTGACCAAAAGTATATTAAAATTTTAAATGAGGTCTTAGGGTTAAAGATGAAAAATCTACAACCTCATTGCAAGGAGGTACACATCAAAAGTGTCCAGGGGTAGAATGGGTTAATTAACATTTTCCAAATGATATCCACTATCAAATATGTGAGAAAGAACTGGGACAAATTAGTAATTTGGGAATTTTCAACCTGCTTTCCTTTTTCGCAGTTTTTAAAATTACCACCACTTTCTCAAATTGTGTTATTTCTCCTTTTGAAAGAAATGAATACAAGAGTTATTTAGGGCCATTATTAAGATAAAATAAATCTAAATGATGAGTTGTTCTGAGGAATATGAATTCTTATGGGTAACCACAGTATTTTCAAATAATATCCTATATACAAGAAACTATGACTTCAAGGAAAAACATTAGACAGAATAACTGAATTCAAACCATAGTTTTACCACTAATCAGTGCTATAACACTATCTCCAGGCCTCAACTTTCCCAAGCTAAAAGATTGGACTATATAATCCACAAAATTTTCCAGAGATCTTACAAAATTGAGAACACAATTGCATTCTTTAAGCAAAAACTTTCTGTCGACTCATTTCTTCCTCGTTTTATAGAATTTCTCCCCCAAAACATCACTATAATTAGCCAAATTTTAAAACAAGATTTTAATACTCAGTCTGAGTCGATATCTGAATCTATGTGTAATCAATAAAATAAGGCACACCCTCTGTAGCACTAACTGTTCTTCTGGTAGAACTTTGTCTTGCTACTTAATTCAGGTATTGGTAATTTTCTTCTGAACCTCATGGCTTGTTTATATAATTATCATAATTCTTGGTTTCCAGATTTTAAGCACAATAGAAAGATATGGGGACAATCAAAAGAAAGCAGTAAGCATAAACATCATCTAATCTTTGCTCATGACCAAGAAATCCCAGTATTGTGACTATGGCCATTCCATTTACATGTGCCCAAAATGCCAGTTCTAAAATAGCTGATGACAAAGGTGGCCAATGTCAACTGGCCAAATCATTTTGTCTACTCCATTGTTCAATGAGTTTTCTTTGCTGAATGCTTTTCCACCAACAATCCACATACTGTTCCAGACTTTCTTGTCTCTGATCTTCCAGTCCTTCCCTTCCATTTTCCTGACCATTCTACTAGGCCATTAACAAATGTCTAGAAATTTGCATATATTCTCCCCTCAAGTCATTTTTTCTTCCTTGACAAGTGAATGACCAGGTTCTCCATTTTCATCTTCCCTTACTATTTTGCTATTGATGTTCTCGTCATATCAACACAATATTACTGCTTGATATAGTGGAAAATATCAAGCAGTACTGCTGCCCATTGTTATCGAATTTCAGTTTGCACTCATATATTGAGACTACTCATCCATACATCAAGCTTAGGCTTTTTCCTTTTTTCAGCTGCTCATAGGGAATTTACCTACAAAGGTCACTAGCACAACCATTATTAATGACATGGGGTCTGGGCCACCTGCTCATACTGCTTATCCGTGACCTCTGTTGTCATTTAGACTCAGTTTTTCAAATGTACAATTCCTAACTGATGATGGAGCATTGCTGAAAATTCTGACTTTATGACACTGTAGGTCTAAGAGAACTCAGTTCATTATGGGCAGTTCAGACATGAGATCACTTGGATTCCCATTGGACTTAAAGTCTGCGACCACATTTTTATGTGCAGAATATGTTCAAGCCAGAATCCAAACAAGTCTAACAGGCATTGAACTTCCTCTTCTGTTATAGGATTTGGAAGATGTATCAAATTGTCTTTTACCTTTCAGGGTATATCTCAAATGCCCCTGACCAGTGGACCCCTAGAAACTTGACTGAAATAGCAGTGCCCTGAAATGCATCTTAATAAAGCCTCGTGTACTAGCCACAAGTTTTGTATAGTAACCAATTTAGCATCAACATAAGGTCATCAGTGTAATAATCAATGTCATAATCTGTAAAATACCCAGATGATGTAGATCTCTTTTGACTATATTATGACAGTGGGATAGGAGAGTTAATATAGTCCTGGAGGAAAACCGTAAGTGAATATTGTTGTCCATTCCACATGAGCACAACTTTTTCCTGATCTTTTCTGATCAGAAGTTTAAAAGTGTGCAAAACCAATGTCTGTATGCCATGTACCTGAAACCTTATTGGTAAGCACTAATGACAGTACCACATATGGCAGAGCAGCCATTACCAGAGCTATTACTTGGCTAAATTTACAGTAGTCTACAGCCATTCAATATGACCCACTCGTTTTCTCCGGGGCCCAGAATAATGATTTAGAAATATGTTATAACCATACCCGTGCTTCCTTTAGGTCTCTAATGATGGTGCTAATTCCTACTGTTCCTTTCTGACCACCATGGATGATTTGATTTACTATATTAGCTGGGAGGAGAGTGGAGGGAGTAATTTTGGAGTCTTCCACTTGGCCTCAATAACCCAAAATAGGGGATGATCCAAATGCCAAGGGAAAATCCCAATTACATTTTTGGAGATCAGGAAAGGACTACAAGGTGTTGTCTGTGGACAAAGTGGATCCACTTCAATCTAGACTTTAGCAGGATTCCATTTATTACATGACTCTTATAATCCTCACCCTAACTAGGATGCCATGATGATGCACTGAGTCTCCAGGCATAAATGTTAATTCAGACTCTGTGTTCAATAGTCCTCTGGGCATTTCTCTTTCCATAGTATATGGTCATAGGAGTAAATGGCTGTCTCTCTGGGGAGTCATAATATATATTTGCTGTGGTGTTGCAGACTTGTTCTTCCTGTGTATATAGTCATCTCTTGAATCAATGGATTCCAAATCTCAAGATTGGTTTAGGTTTGAAAACTGGGTAAAGAATCACAAGTTTTATTAAGACAATAGCCCTTAGCTTCTTCTTCCTCCATTCTAGCCTGCTTCTGATTGTAGGAGTTAAACAGCACACTCTTTGGCTACCTGTCTATTTTGCACATGGTGATGTTGTGTTCTATTAACAATCTCTATAACACCCTGAAAGTCAAGCTCCCCTTCATTGCTACAACCACTTTGTGGGTCCCTTGCTTTTTGTAATTAAGCACTGCCACCTGGCTTCAATTACTTCCAGGCTGTCTCATCTTCCTGGGTACTGATCAGACCAGCTTTGTGAGCACTTCTCCCAATAACTGCCTTGTCACTTTGAGATAAGCTGCCACTGAATTTCTTATGGATGCTGGTGCCCCCTACCAATGCATTACTGCGGTCTTGCTGAATGCTGGGTTCCCTAGACCTCCCATGAAGCATAATCCTTTAATGGATCTTCTGGCCTCACATAACATCCATTTCACCAGACCCACATTTCTATCTTTTTCTTCTTCTACACTCTATCAGGCAACACAGGCAGGCATTTGTGCTTTGCTCAGGGTTGGCCATCATTTATTTCTGGCTTCTAAGAGCCACTCTTAACAATGAGTTTGTTTTATTTTCTGGGGTCCTTATCAGGTTATAAAATCAAATGTTCCAAGAAAATACTGCCAAGTCAATAAGTTGTTCTTACTCAGTTTTTAATTCTGGCCCCCTTGATCAACCACCCTCAAAACCTAACCCCCGGTACTCCCTTGGCTCCTATTTGTATATGGTAGCTATTTCTCCAGCTTCTTCATTGTATTATCTCATTCTTTCCTCATCAGGCCCATCTTGTCTCTCATTAGATTATGCTAGAATTTAATCCTTGTTACAAGCTGGTAGCAACTCTTGAGAGGAACCCATGTTGTCTTACAGCCTCTTCCTACATGAAACAAGTGCTAGCTCTGAGAAGTGACAGCCTACTCCCCTCTTCAAGTTCTCAGGGTCAGAGGAATCTGAAGAACTACGGTTCTCAGGGATGTCGTTAAAGTAAAAATTGCACAGGAAGGCTTTATTCAAGGCTGTTGGAATAGAGGAAAGAGGACAGAATTTAGTCTGAGCTAAACATGTAAACAAAGGGCTAGGAGGTAGGTCTTTTAGGCTCTAGGATCAGCTAGTGGAAAAGTGTAGGAAGATGTGGTAATGCAAGGCATTGATCAACGGGATGTGTCTAGCACATAGAGTTAGTCCTGAGTTTACAAATGTTTCTTCTCTATAATTAGGCCTTCTGTGTTTGCAAATTGGTGCCTTTGGAAGTTAGGCTCCTACTCTCCCACATAGGTGAGAGATAGTACACTATCTTTGCTGATGATTAGATTTGGAAAGGATGGCTCCCAGGTTCTTCAGAAAGATTTTTCTGGGCTGTGAAAAAGTTGAGATGTTTTTAGATTTTAAGTTTTAGAGATTCCCATCTCAAAGGGGCAAAGAACAAAATTATAATTATACATTTTGTAAAGTAAATGCTCTAAAAGAAGGGAAGTCAGGGGCTTAGAAACAAAAACAAGTCTTTCTAAAGTTTAGTCAAGCTGAGGGGAACTTAAGAGCATCTCAGTCAGCATTCACTCAGGCGTTCTAATTCTGTCTGGGTTCCAGGTTTTCCCAACCACTGCTCTGACCTTAGGGTATTGGTGCTGTCTTTGATGAACATTTAAACATCTCTAGAGCTCTGCCATTCAATGAAATCTGTGTCAGATCCTCTACTGCATCTGCTCTTCCAATACAGGAAATAAGGCTTCTATGTAAATTACCAAAGACACCCTCTGGCTGTCACAGTTAACTTTAATTATTTTGTTAACTGCCCTCAATTTATCATTATCCCTCTTTAGGGGCTCAATTCAATTCAGTCATAAACAGTCAGCTATGTTGTGCTAATAGGCATTTTTCACCCTATATCTTTCAAATGCCTTAATTATCACATCAGCAAGGACAATCAATCCTCTCCACAGGGACATTTTCCTTAATCGCCCTTATGAAATCATCACTGCTATTTTATGGAGGGATTATCTGTGCCTCAGATTTCACCCAGGATGAGGTCTTACTTGCCATCTGGACAGTGAATGACCACATCTTGCCACCTGTTTCCTCAGACAACCCTATGTATCATTTATGTCAGTTTGCATTTTCCAAGAAGTAGATACCTGGGCAGGATTATATTTGCATGTGATTAAGGGCATTGCCTGTGAAAAATAAAGCAGGGTCCAGGAGCAGTAGTCAGGGAGAGCTTTCAGACTAAAATGGAAAAATGATAACTGAGAAGAGTGAGGAGAAAAGGAAGGACTGGAAAGGAAGGGAGCCTCAAATTACAGAACACTTGTAAGAAAGTCTTGGAGAAGCTGATGGGAGGCTCCAAAGAAAAATTGTTCATTAGAGAAGTGTCACTACAGGCTGACAGGGGCTGCCTCTAGTTCCCCTGCTCTGCCATCAGCTGGAGCAGCGTGTGGGATGCGTGCCTCAATCCTCCAGGGGGTGACAGCCAAAAGTTGCTGGTCTATTTTGCTCCCCGCAGAGTTTTCATGAATGAGTGGGCACTTCCACAGGCACCAGCACGTCATTTGAAATAATCCACTGTAAAGTACAGAAACATAGGCTAAGTATAATGGCAATTAAAACTTAAAACTATGGAGAAAATGAGGTTAGGTTTAGAATTAAGAAACAGTATACATCATATTTCATTATATTTTAGAAAATACTGACATATTTTTGTTGTTTAAGTATAATTTAGGTGTTTAATTCAAATGAATATGGTTTCTCAATTAGTCTATTTCTCACACCTATGATACTGTGTTGGTAAAGTTTTGCCCTTTAAGAAAATTATACAAAGAGAACACTAAAAACACTAAGACAAAAAGAATAACATTGGCCCAGTGACTTATTTTTTGAGGAGTAAACAAGGAGAGACCTTTTATAATGAAATCATTCTGGAAAGCTTGATGTTCTTTTAATGTATAAGAAAAATGTTTTAGCTTGATGTAAACATGCTTTTTGTTTTCTGAATTTTAATATTGGCTTTTAGTAGCGGTGCACATTTTTAACATTTAGTAAAGCTTGAAATGGCTCCTTAATACCTACTTCGAAGGAAATATGCTGAACTGCTGACTCTGCGATTGTTTAATACTTTCACAAAGTGGAATATGAAAGTGTGTCTGCTTCTAGGGAAGAAAAAAAATTTTTCAGTGCCTAGATACATTCAGATATTGAGACAAAAATTATTTTTTTCTGTGAGGTCTAGGGCCTCAGTGAAAACATATCTGGCCCATTGTCATTTCTATTGATATTTGTTTTCTATATTTTCTCTTGTTCTTTTTTCTCTTTGTGCAATATCGTTCTTCATCATTATCATCAACAACATTATCAAAAGTCACTATTAAAAGTATCATTTTGCTTTCAATGTGTTAAACAGTACCCAATCCGAGCCAACGTTTGCAGTCTCCTAGGTAC